>OY754972.1:1074601-1674601 GCA_963576475.1 Molanna angustata
TTTTTATTAGATTTGCTGATAATAGTGTTTGCAATCTTCAACTGTTTTTGTCACATTAAACATATTAAAAAATGAGTGGGTTGTGGCCAATTTCAACATTTTTATGAAATGAGTTTGTTCAATAATCTTTATTATGAAAACTTGATATTTCTTCAATGCCATTTTAAGAAAGTGATGTGCCTTTTTACCAATTTGAAAATAAAATTTTCAAATTTTAAGTTTCCTGAGTATTTGCGTCACTTATTGAAACGAAAAGAACAGTATTGGACCTAAGCGGGATCCTTGCAGCACTCCTCTTGCTATTCTTTAATCTATAATGTTCAGTAAATAAATTTGAAAAATAAATATCCTTTTATTATAGAATCTATTGTGAACATGAATTGTACCAACTTGAAAATTTGAAAAGAAGTTATCTACAATATTTGTATAGGGAGTTCTAAAAAAATAAATATTAGGTTGCAATATAACAAAGTAGAATATGTGTGGAATAAAATTCACAATGGCTCGGACACATAGAAAGAATGAATGATGAATGTCTGACAAAGCAAGCATACAAGGCTGAAATGAGAAAAAGTTAAATATGAATATACGAAATCAAAATAAGTGACCCGTCTCAGAACAGGATTTCCTAGTGAGCCTGGGAAAGAAAAATTTGACTGTAATTAATACACATCGGGTTGCCTGCACTGAAACTACTAAAAACAATAATATGACAGTTTATATGGATATGAATGAAGCATAAATGTACCTATGTGAAGATAGAAAAGTGTGGCTTTTGGTTCTCTCTTCCAAATCCAAAATGGGGAAACTGCGTATTGGTGAGGTAAGTTCAATATAATTAATACTAGACAGGTAACGTAAACTACTTTGCAAGGTTGAAAAACCTGTTCTGAGACAGTTTGTGAATTTGACATAACTAGTTAACTGTCAAACATGGAAGAATCATTCTTAACTTTGTAAGAATTTTATCAGTTCCAAGAAATATTTACTAAGTGATAATACACTTCATTATTCAAATCTATTGCTAAGATGTGTACTTCCTTAAGTGTATTTATTTTTATATAGAGTTTGAATTATTATTCAATTGGTCCCAATTTAGCACTTTTCGATTTATTATACCTATCCGAAATTAGAAGCATTTTTGATAAAGCATCATCGAAAAAAAACGTCATTCATAGAATTTGTGCAATATTTTTCATAACATATTTTCGTTATTAGGTAAACACGGAAACTTAGCAATGAGAATAAAAATGCACGTTTTTTTCAACATAAAATGTATCAAATGCAGCGTTCATAATCTTATCACAGATATATTGTTATACAAATAATGACATCACTACATTCTGATCACAATAAGAATTTGACGTTTCAACGCATATGTACTGAAAGTAAATAAAAAATCATACATTTCATCCCAATATAATCAATATATTTAATTTCAATGCAATGGAAGCAAATAAATAAAAATAAAACTTCGAATGTTTTACAACAAAACAAAAGTAATAGGAGCGATAGCTGTAAATACAAGGTGAGCCGAATCATATTTCGTCAAATTAATGACCTTATGGTAAATATCGTAACGTCTAATACCTTAGCGCCACTAATTGATCGAATTCAACAAATGTTCTACACCTTTCTTCCGATGATCAAGGCCATTTTGAGGATCACCAGAGTGTAATAAATAGCGGATTAAATAAAAATAAAGATAGTCCTACCTGTTTGTATCAACGACGTCGTGCAATCGAAACTAGATACGGAAACAGATGTCATCAATAAAACACACTTTTCACATTAGATCGAGTGTAAACTTGATTATGTCCAAATCAATGTTTCGCACAAATTATTCTTAAAAATGCACACATCACGCAAAACTGCGCTAATTATATTAATTATTTTGTTATTTCGCAAGGAATGTCAAAGAACACAATCGCGAACAACTCATCCATTAATATTGTTACCATAGCTATGAAAAATTTTCCACGAACATAACGAATATTATTGCAAAAATAAGGAGACTATAAATAAGTACCTACATACAAAAATTATGCAAAAACAATTTAAAATCTCATTAAAAATATAAAAATGAATCAGTAAAGACTATAGTAAATAAACGGAATTTTACTAAATTTTGATAAGTTAATTATTTGTATTGGTGCAGTATTTCCATTTGTAATTCGAACAGTGAGTAAAATTTGCTTTTTTTCAATGAATTTGTTTACTACTTGTCCTTTTTGCATATTGCTCGAGAATCAAGCAGGTGTGACGATTAAACTCGCAGTCACCAGCAAGTACTGTAATAGCATCGGACCTTCCCAAAAAGAAAAAAACGTTACCAATTTTAACGTTTTTGTTATAACGTTAACAATATTATTGCCAAAAATGTTTACGTTAAAACCTACTGCTTTGAAGGCCTCACGATGGATAGCACCAAATTGTAAAAATCGTTAGTAAGGCACCATGTTGGAACGCGCCAAATATTATTAAAATGGTATAATTAGACGTTCCGAATAATAAAAAATTGCTGAAAAGTACAAACTAAACATTTTAGCTCCCACTGGAAAGTAAAATAAAAAAAAACATTAAACACTGTCTCTGAAAAGAATTATCTTATGAAACATAATCGATTGTCATGTGTCTGAAAAGACAAATACATTAAAATACAGGCGTGGCAAAAATAATATATGACTGGAAAGATTTTACCAAACCGCATTCCAACCAGCCCCCCTAGACAACATGCCATTAAAGCTAAGCGTTATATCGCTAAGCGATAGAAATGTATGAAATTTGTGGCTGTCACGTGTTGTCATAGCGACCAATTTCATACATATACTATCGCTTAGCGATATAACGCTTAGCTTAAATGACACGTTGTCTAGGCCCCCAGGACTGCGATGAAACATTACACCATGAGGGTATAACTTACACTATCACTTAATTTATTTTTTTATAAATTAAACTTAAATTCACCCCCGTTGTTAATGGTATCTGAAATAAATATTATTATTTATACTTATATTCGCCCCCGATGATACGTAGAGAATCAGAAAAGAACTCAATCAATACTTTATACAATTAAAATTCTAAGGCCGCCCGAGAGCCCAGCCAATCAACTTTTTTTTACAACCCCGTTCGCGGACAATATAATGAACTCGGTTCGACTAGCGTTAGACTACATATGCCATGATTGAACTTTCGGACGTGGCTCGCGGACAACTCGCTGACAATTGACTGAACTCACCATGGTGGCCCTGCGCCAGCGAGACAGGGAGAAATAGGGGGGAGTAAACCAAAGAACCTGATGGAAAAAGTCATATTCCAGGAATCTGTTTACTACATTTAACATTTTGAATTTATTTTCAATAGAAAAGATAAGGCAGGGCCGGATAAATCATAGAACAATCAGGAACAAGAAGCCAGGGCGGTTGTCTTAAAAAGGGCGCTTAAAATCATACTTAGGTACATATTTTCTTGGTGTCAAATGCCGGCACTGTTTAGGAACAAAACTAACCTATCTCTTTCAATCATTCATATATTATTGTTTTTTTCTCTCTCTTCTGTATGGTGTAAAATTACAAAAAAATGTGGGGGGGGGGAGGGCGGTTTCAAATATATTGCTACGGGCGCAAAAACACGTTTATCCGGCCCTGGAAGAAGGCCTGGGGGCCGTTATAAGCCGTTCCTAGTATTAATAAAAGAAATACATTGGGCTAAAGTAAAATAATTGGTATTGGGTTTTTTTGTTATCGTATTGCATGGCAATATATCGATCACAATACTTATGGAAATTATTCAAACTAATTTATATTGTGTGATATGTATATATGTATAATATCATATCTTGTCAAAACTCTGTGAGGCACCGGCTTAGAATAGTGCTTAAATTCTTTTAAATCATTGTTTTCGAGTGTCCCGTAAGAGCCGGGTAATCGAAAATACAACAAGCAACAATAACATCTTACATAATTCAGCAATGAGGTTCACCACCCATTCTGAATGTAGTGCGTTTTTATTGGTGAAACGAGACTGGTGTGTGGGTATACATAGATGTGTTGTTCTCCCTTTTATAAGGCAATGCACACCTTTCGCTGGTTACCCCACATTGTGGGATATGCCGTGATGGTATGAATGAATGTATGAACATTGCCGTTGTTTCTTTTTTAAAGACAATGCATTTTAAAAGTGACTTTTTCATATTCACATTTTTTTTCATTATGAATATGCAAAAGCGACTTTTTTTATGATGGCTGCGGCCTTACAAAAAATCTTTCGCTTACAACTTTGCCATGACGGACGCATTCTTTCTCGTAAGGGACTTTCGAAGATAATAAATAGCTTGTGGTTCTATAGATCTTTCTGCTATGTTCACTATATTGTGGCCAGCGTGTTTTCTTTGCTATTGCCGTTGGCAGATTAGTTTTTCATCATATTTTATTTTGGGTGCAATATGTCAAACTTGGAGGAATGATTATGCCAAAATATAATTTTCTAAATAGGTAATGTTATTTTTTTGAAGTGTAATTTTCCTACACAAAAACTTCCATTTTATATTCTGGTAATATTTTTAGCCCTTCAGCCGTCATCGCTGGCAACATTGTGTCATCTAACCGAAGGAAATGTCTGCTCGGCGATTTGCCGTTTGTTGAAATAAAAATTTGTAAAATTACGCTATCTGAAATGCAAGTAAAATATCAATACCCTTGTTCGAGATAATTATCGTGATTGGGTCTAGTTGTCGAATATCTTTTTTGGCGATGATAGTGCAGGAGCCAGTACAGGTAGTCTGATATTGTTATTTTTCTGTCAAATGTCTTGACAGTCATCGACCAAACCGAATATTTGATTTTTATTTTTTAAATATTTTTGTTTCAGGCCGCAATTTGGCACTGTCTCAATCACTATGCCTACGAGGATGCAGTCTTCTTGGCGGAGCGTTTGTACGCTGAGCGTAAGTCATAGTCATGAACAATCGAAACATCTAGTATCGATACTGAAATGTAACGAACTAATATCCTTGATAATTTGTTTTCAGTGGAGTCAGAAGAAAGTGCATTTTTGCTCGGTACGTGTTACTACAGAGCAGGGCGTGTTAACGAAGCCTTTTGGCTCTTGAGCAACGCCGCTCCCACTTCACCAAATGCTAGGTTTCTTTTAGCTAAATGTGCAATAGATTTAGAAAAGTAAGTACCCCTTTATCATACTAAAAGTTGTGTATAAACCATAGTTTTGTAGTTTTTAGCGTAGTTCAATAAAATTTGTGACAATCAGACAATCATTTACAAGAGTAGATTTGTGCAAAATATAGATTTTTAGTTGATACACTTAATTTCAACAACAACCCTAGTATTAAGAGGTCGGTGGCGCCCAACAAAAGGATGGCACGACCATGTGAATGATATTCTGAAAGAAGAAAATGTTAGAATCCTGAACTAAAACTAAACATGCTTGAGGCAAAGTTTGAACGTTGACGAGGTGATGAATGTGTTTCAAGATAGAAAAATGTGGTGTTCTGTTTGTTTATATTTATAGTTGTAAATATATTCCATAAAATCATGTCAGTATGGCCTTACCCGTACGGCAGGAAATGTCATTGCAAATTGGAGTATGGCCGTACCGGTACGGCTAAAGAAATGAAGTGAAGATTTTTTTACTGAGTACGAATATTTTTGACACCGTAACCAATAGTTGAAGACATCTGAAATAATCATATGATTTTTTCAATATAAACTTTGAAAAATGGTGTTCTATTTTTTTTTTACCCGATTATTGTGTCAGGAGTCGTCAAACGTAATACTTTTTAATTTAAATTTTTATATTTAAAATAACTCACTCCGTATAGGTATGTACATTATACCAAAACTCACTATCATAGAGGTTAATAAGATAGGTGTAGCGAACCTAGTGCCACACAAAAAATCATTCTCGTTTATTTATTTTTTACTTTATGTACATCATTTTGTTTACATTGGTGGGTTTATTGTCATAAGGCAATTTCTTCCAACCAAACAAAGCAACGTGAGGCCATAGATAGTTTAGTGGTAGGTAAATTAAATTTATAACAAACAAACAGAAATATAAACACGTAACATTATTAAATGTAAAATCACAGTAGCAACAAAGATAGGAGGTAGATAGAGGTTGTGGGATGTGAGAGAGGATGGGGAAGAAGTATCAATTAAGAGTTATTAGACAGATATAACAGCTTAAGTATTTTTTTAAACAGTTTAATCGGTTGAGACGTAGTAATATTATCACTTCATGTGTTCCATAGCCTTGCTGATTGTATGTTCTTCAAAAGAGGAACTGAGAAATTCAGTAGGATGAATGGGAATAGCTAGTAACATTTCCATCAAAATTAGGAAAAATTTGATCAAGTCTCTTGCCTGGAGTGTACTGCTATATGGCTGTGAAACATGGACCATCAGCCAACGCGAAACGGGACGTCTGTCTGCGTTTGAGATGTGGTGCTACAGACGCATGGCTAAAGTTCACTGGTCAGAACACATCAACAACGACGAGGTACTAAGTAGGGTTGGAGAGACAAGGCAAATTATGAAAAGAATTGCCCAACAGAGAACAACTTGGATAGGCCACAACATCCGGCACCCAGGCCTGCTTTTTACCATCGTCGAAGGAATGATTGATGGGATTAACTGTAGAGGTCGCCCCAGAAATAACTATATAGACCAGATAATCGGTGACGTGTGCTGTAGCAGCTACAAAGAGATGAAGAGACTGGCGGACGATAGAGTTAAGTGGAAAGATCGAGTGTTTAGTGCAGACCAATCCTAGGATTGTGACCCAGAAGAAAGAATGGGAATAGCTAGTGTGGTACTATCAGCAGATGTAAGAAGCAGACTGTGATTTGACAAGAAAATAACCTCTTTCTTAAGATATTGTGGTGAATTAGTGTTAATAAATTATATTGTACGGTAGTGAAAGTAAATGAATGTTACGACGTTGACGTATCTTAGGCCAGCGAAGAAGATTTCAGTAAGTGGAAACACAATCATATATTCTAAGATTGTAAATAAAGTGTATACTTATCAAAACATCTTTGTTGTTGTATTGTCGATGCTCCCTTACAAGGTATGCAAGTTCCCATGAAATTATTGAAGACACTTCTAAATTTTACCTTCATATATTGATTACATGAAAATTCTTCGAATGCGTAATTGTACGAATAACAATTTTTCGAAAAACAGTTATCAGAATGACAATTGTCCGAAAGCAAATTATTCGAACTAACATTTGTTGGAAAACCAATTGACCGAATTTAATATATTTTTGTGTCATTATGTTGCCTCCTTTGACATATTTGTTGCCAGTAAAATATATTCGATGAAGATTATTATTACTTGTATTATTGTTGGGTAGGTACGTATGTTTGCACATTTTTAATAACTGATGTTTGACAGCGCGGTGCGTCGCCATGTTGTTTATTCCATAGATTTTTATTATACATAATATACTATGTAGATGTAGTACTCCGTGCAAAAAGTGAGTCATGGAATATCGCGCATTTGACGTTTTGGTTGGCAACATATTTCAGTTTTCCTTATATTTCAACACATCCTAGGTAACTGTTCTCTAAAGTGTTTTTTACGACAAATAAATCCGAAAACAATTCACATTAGTCGTTATTCTCTATAGAACAACAATGTGGTCTGTCAACCAAAACGTAAAAATCCCCTGGAAAAATGCCTCACTTCGATTCATACAAAATTTGCTAACTACATCTAGTACTTACAAAAAAAAAAAAAAAAAAAAAAAAAAAAAAAAAAAAAAAAAAAAAAAAAAAAAAAAAAAAAAAAAAAAAAAAAAAAAAAAAAAAAAAAAAAAAATCTATGGTTTATTCCTCTCACAATGCTACCAAAATGACGTCATAAAATTCGAATAATTGTAAATTCTGATAATTGTGTGTTCATTTAATTGTTTTCCGAAAAAATGTGATTCGAATAATTGCCATTCGTAAAATTGATTTTCGTAAAATTGAGCATTCGAATAATTGCCATTCGAATAATTGTTTTTCGAATAATTTTCGTGTCACTCATATATTATTCAAGTATCAAACATCCTTTCATAAATAAAACATCCTTTTCCCTGAATCCAAGGAAACACTTCCTGACCAACAGGGTGGTGGATGCCTGGAATAGTTTACCGGATAAGGTTGTGAGTGCTGGAACACTCAATCAATTTAAAAACAGATTGGATGCACATTACAAAAATAAGCACATGATACAGGCCCATCAGCAATAGCTGCCTGCCTGTTAACCTCCCTAGCAACAGAGCGTACGTGATACGCGCATTTCGATCGATCCATTCTGCGCTAACCCGTATCACGTATGCGCATTGGAAAAAAATATGTTTTAAAATTATTTAATCAGTACGTGATACGCTATGGCTAAAATGCATCATGATTCATGACAGCAGGTAGTTTGTCGAGGACACTCGAGGCGTACGGATGTGTCGTCAGCGTTTTGGGTCTGTTTCCTAGCAACCAGTAGTAAAGTCAGGGGCGCGTAATTTGTAAGAAAAAAGTGTTTATTTTTTACCTGCTCTTCGAAAATTTATTCTGTGGGTAGGGAGGTTAACTAATAATAATAATAAGTATTTTGATCACTTTTATAAGTACATGGTGATGTAGTATTTTATTTATCATTTTATGTACTGGAATATAAACATTAAAATAATCATAATTGTATTGGTCTAATTAAAATCTAGGTAAATTATAGTAATAAGAGACCAATTAAAATGTAGATAAATCATTGTAATAAGAGATTTATTGCTTCTTTATTGCAAGAAAAACATTTTCTCTCATAGAAAATAGAATCAATTTCTATTTACAAGAATTCTTAAATGGTTGAAATCTAAAAAACCTCATTTCTTTCTCAATATGTATTGAATTTACGCAATTTTTATTTTCAGGTTAAGTGATGCAGAAATAGCTTTAAAGAATGCTGAGAAGGAACTGGGGGAATCTGCCCCCTTTGGCTTACAACTTCTGGGGCAACTGTACACGAGTACCGAGCGCAGGAGCAAGGCTGCTGAATCACACCGTAGAGCGCTCTACCTCAACCCCTTTCTGTGGAATTCCTTCGCTCAACTATGTCTCGCCGGGGAGAAGGTCGATCCCCATCAAATATTTCAACTCTCAAACCTCAAATCTCTGACGGCCGAGTGCACAGGACCCAGTTTACCCACCAATACAGTTACAGCCATGGAAGTTGCAACATTACCCAACGCCTTAGGCAACGTACCCATTCTTAGCAATAGTGTCAAAATAACTCCGGCTAACAATGCTCCCTTAGTCTGTCCTTCGGGAGCCGGGGGCATCACACCAGACAGTGTGGCTCCGACCAGAAAGTTGAGGAGTGTCTTTGGAGGAAGCGCCACCAGCCCTTTCTCTCCTTCCTTCGGCATCCTGCCTCTGGAGGAGTCTCCTCTGACCCTGTACACTCCGACTTTGACCGATGCCAACGAACAGAAGGCCCTGCCCAAGCTGGTCCACACTCTGAGGGCTCATGTGGGGCAACTGAAGGAGGCCGTCTTCAGTCCCGCTCCCCGCCAGGCTCACATAGGACCCACGCCTCACGTGCGTCGCTCTTCCAGACTGTTCAGCAATAGTTATTCCGTGAAGGAAAACAACAAATCTCCCAATAGGAAATTTGCCGCGCCAAAGAGTCCGTCGCGGAAAAATAAACAAAGACTGTCTAAAGCCATCTTAGCCAAACCAAGTATAGACACTGCAGACTGCCGAGTCAGGGAGACGGACAAGAGTGGAATATTGTGCGGAGGTGGAGGAGGGTCTCAGCAGGCAGCAAGACAGAGCTCCGAGGGACTCATGGCGCTGTTGCGGACGGTTGGATGGGCGTATGCGCGTCTCGCCGGTCTCGAGTGCAAGAAGGCACTGTCTGCTCTTGAAGAGTTGCCTCCTAGACAGCATCGTTCACCGTGGATCCGCACTCTCTTGGCTTTGGCCCATCACGAGCTGGGAGAGTACGAAGCGGCGGCTCGGGCCTTCGCCGAAGTGCGAGCTTCACATCCGCACCGCGTCGAACACATGGACACGTACAGCACATGCCTGTGGCACTTGCAGAGGGAGGTGGAACTGTCTGCATTGGCTAGAGAGCTGGTAGCGCGGGACAGACGCTGCGCCACGGCCTGGCTGGTTGCCGGCAACTGTTTCTCCCTTCACAAGGAACATGACACGGCTGTGCGATTCTTCCGACGGGCGGTCCAGCTGCGACCTGACAGACCGTACGCCCACACGCTGCTCGGCCACGAATACGTCGCGACAGAGGAGACTGACAAAGCCATCGCTTGTTTCAGGAGCGCCGTCCGTCTCGATCCCCGCCACTACAACGCGTGGTTCGGTATCGGAACGGTGTACTCCAAACAGGAGAGGTTCCGTCTGGCCGAGGTACACTTCAGACGGGCGCTCAGCATTCATCCCGAGTCTGGGGTGTTGCGTTGTCACCTGGGCGTGGTGCAAGTGGCGCTGGGTCGGGCGGAGAGGGCCCTGGCTACGTTAGACCACGCCGTCAGAGTGAACCCCGGGAACCCACTGTGTCGTTTCCACCGGGCTTCCGTTCTCTTCTCGGCAGGACGGTTGCGCGAGGCCCTGCAGGAGCTGGAGGAGCTCAAAGACCTAGTCCCGAAGGAGTCGTTAGTTTATTATTTGCTAGGTAAAGTGCACAACAAGTTAGGTAACGCTCATCTGGCCCTGATGCACTTCAGTTGGGCGACAGATTTAGATCCGAAGGGCGCCAGCGGTCACATTAAGGAAGCCTTCGATCCGACGCGTAACGAGGAGCCTCCCGATCCGGCTCTATGATCTCCCCCAACATAGGTAGTCTTTTTATTAATTAATGTGTAAACTTGTTCAGCCAGTTATAGTTTTGTGTATATATATATAATGAATTGTTTTTCTCTTTTTAAAGTACCTTTCCAACTCTTGATGAATGATTTGATTACGACTTGATTTTAAAAACCCTTATGCCATAGTAGTTTTTATTGTGCTTTGGATGTAAAGGACTTCTTTTATAAGAATTTTGTTAACTGAATCACTGTTGTTTTGTAATTTATTAAAAAGAAAAGTGTATTTTTATCTTGTATATATCGCACCCTGACAAGAATAACGGCACAAGTCTAAAAACCTAACCTCATTTGACAGTAGAGCTAAAACAAAGTTTACGTTGTGAAATCAAAGCCCAAATAGATTGAAAAGATCAATTAATCTTTCTAATCTCTTTGTAATTTGATTTCACAATGTAAGTGAACTTTATTCTGATCTACTGTCTGATGAGATTTTTTGACTTGAGACGTTATTCTCATCGGTGTGTGATGTGTACATTTATATTAGATTCCGCCAATATGTATTGGATTTGAGAAATACTCAATTTACTAAAGTAACCTGTCGATATAAATAATCATGACAAAAGTTTTTGAAATCCTTAAAGAATGTAAATACTTTCATTGAAATGTTTTTTTGCAATCTTAATAAAGAATATATAGACATGGATATTTATTCATCAACATTTTTGTATTCATTGTTTTTATCCAATAGAATCATCCTGTTTACCCATTATAATGTGTTTATGTATCATCCTGTTAACCTAAATAGAATTGGATTATATCCATCATCCTGATTATCCAATAGAATCATCCTGTTTACCCATTATAATGTGTTTATGTATCATCCTGTTAACCTAAATAGAATTGGATTATATCCATCATCCTGATTATCCAATAGAATCATCCTGTTTACCCATTATAATGTGTTTATGTATCATCCTGTTAACCTAAATAGAATTGGATTATATCCATATCCTGATTATCCAATAGAATCATCCTGTTTACCCATTATAATGTGTTTATGTATCATCCTGTTAACCTAAATAGAATTGGATTATATCCATCATCCTGATTATCCAATAGAATCATCCTGTTTACCCATTATAATGTGTTTATGTATCATCCTGTTAACCTAAATAGAATTGGATTATATCCATATCCTGATTATCCAATAGAATCATCCTGTTTACCCATTATAATGTGTTTATGTATCATCCTGTTAACCTAAATAGAATTGGATTATATCCATATCCTGATTATCCAATAGAATCATCCTGTTTACCCATTATAATGTGTTTATGTATGATCCTGTTAACGTAATAGAATTGGATTATATCCATATCCTGATTATCCAATAGAATCATCCTGTTTACCCATTATAATGTGTTTATGTATCATCCTGTTAACCTAAATAGAATTGGATTATATCCATCATCCTGATTATCCAATAGAATCATCCTGTTTACCCATTATAATGTGTTTATGTATCATCCTGTTAACCTAATAGAATTGGATTATATCCATATCCTGATTATCCAATAGAATCATCCTGTTTACCCATTATAATGTGTTTATGTATCATCCTGTTAACCTAATAGAATTGGATTATATCCATATCCTGATTATCCAATAGAATCATCCTGTTTACCCATTATAATGTGTTTATGTATGATCCTGTTAACCTAATAGAATTGGATTATATCCATATCCTGATTATCCAATAGAATCATCCTGTTTACCCATTATAATGTGTTTATGTATCATCCTGTTAACCTAAATAGAATTGGATTATATCCATCATCCTGATTATCCAATAGAATCATCCTGTTTACCCATTATAATGTGTTTATGTATCATCCTGTTAACCTAAATAGAATTGGATTATATCCATATCCTGATTATCCAATAGAATCATCCTGTTTACCCATTATAATGTGTTTATGTATCATCCTGTTAACCTAAATAGAATTGGATTATATCCATATCCTGATTATCCAATAGAATCATCCTGTTTACCCATTATAATGTGTTTATGTATCATCCTGTTAACCTAAATAGAATTGGATTATATCCATCATCCTGATTATCCAATAGAATCATCCTGTTTACCCATTATAATGTGTTTATGTATCATCCTGTTAACCTAATAGAATTGGATTATATCCATCATCCTGATTATCCAATAGAATCATCCTGTTTACCCATTATAATGTGTTTATGTATCATCCTGTTAACCTAAATAGAATTGGATTATATCCATATCCTGATTATCCAATAGAATCATCCTGTTTACCCATTATAATGTGTTTATGTATCATCCTGTTAACCTAAATAGAATTGGATTATATCCATCATCCTGATTATCCAATAGAATCATCCTGTTTACTCATTATAATGTGTTTATGTATCATCCTGTTAACCTAAATAGAATTGGATTATATCCATATCCTGATTATCCAATAGAATCATCCTGTTTACCCATTATAATGTGTTTATGTATCATCCTGTTAACCTAAATAGAATTGGATTATATCCATCATCCTGATTATCCAATAGAATCATCCTGTTTACCCATTATAATGTGTTTATGTATCATCCTGTTAACCTAAATAGAATTGGATTATCCAATATCCTGATTATCCAATAGAATCATCCTGTTTACCCATTATAATGTGTTTATGTATCATCCTGTTAACCTAAATAGAATTGGATTATATCCATATCCTGATTATCCAATAGAATCATCCTGTTTACCCATTATAATGTGTTTATGTATGATCCTGTTAACGTAATAGAATTGGATTATATCCATATCCTGATTATCCAATAGAATCATCCTGTTTACCCATTATAATGTGTTTATGTATCATCCTGTTAACCTAAATAGAATTGGATTATATCCATCATCCTGATTATCCAATAGAATCATCCTGTTTACCCATTATAATGTGTTTATGTATCATCCTGTTAACCTAATAGAATTGGATTATATCCATATCCTGATTATCCAATAGAATCATCCTGTTTACCCATTATAATGTGTTTATGTATCATCCTGTTAACCTAATAGAATTGGATTATATCCATATCCTGATTATCCAATAGAATCATCCTGTTTACCCATTATAATGTGTTTATGTATGATCCTGTTAACCTAATAGAATTGGATTATATCCATATCCTGATTATCCAATAGAATCATCCTGTTTACCCATTATAATGTGTTTATGTATCATCCTGTTAACCTAAATAGAATTGGATTATATCCATCATCCTGATTATCCAATAGAATCATCCTGTTTACCCATTATAATGTGTTTATGTATCATCCTGTTAACCTAATAGAATTGGATTATATCCATATCCTGATTATCCAATAGAATCATCCTGTTTACCCATTATAATGTGTTTATGTATCATCCTGTTAACCTAAATAGAATTGGATTATATCCATCATCCTGATTATCCAATAGAATCATCCTGTTTACCCATTATAATGTGTTTATGTATCATCCTGTTAACCTAATAGAATTGGATTATATCCATATCCTGATTATCCAATAGAATCATCCTGTTTACCCATTATAATGTGTTTATGTATGATCCTGTTAACGTAATAGAATTGGATTATATCCATATCCTGATTATCCAATAGAATCATCCTGTTTACCCATTATAATGTGTTTATGTATCATCCTGTTAACCTAAATAGAATTGGATTATATCCATCATCCTGATTATCCAATAGAATCATCCTGTTTACCCATTATAATGTGTTTATGTATCATCCTGTTAACCTAATAGAATTGGATTATATCCATATCCTGATTATCCAATAGAATCATCCTGTTTACCCATTATAATGTGTTTATGTATGATCCTGTTAACCTAATAGAATTGGATTATATCCATATCCTGATTATCCAATAGAATCATCCTGTTTACCCATTATAATGTGTTTATGTATGATCCTGTTAACCTAATAGAATTGGATTATATCCATATCCTGATTATCCAATAGAATCATCCTGTTTACCCATTATAATGTGTTTATGTATCATCCTGTTAACCTAAATAGAATTGGATTATATCCATCATCCTGATTATCCAATAGAATCATCCTGTTTACCCATTATAATGTGTTTATGTATCATCCTGTTAACCTAATAGAATTGGATTATATCCATATCCTGATTATCCAATAGAATCATCCTGTTTACCCATTATAATGTGTTTATGTATCATCCTGTTAACCTAAATAGAATTGGATTATATCCATCATCCTGATTATCCAATAGAATCATCCTGTTTACCCATTATAATGTGTTTATGTATCATCCTGTTAACCTAAATAGAATTGGATTATATCCATATCCTGATTATCCAATAGAATCATCCTGTTTACCCATTATAATGTGTTTATGTATGATCCTGTTAACCTAATAGAATTGGATTATATCCATATCCTGATTATCCAATAGAATCATCCTGTTTACCCATTATAATGTGTTTATGTATCATCCTGTTAACCTAATAAAATTGGATTATATCCATCATCCTATTTATCCAATAGTGTGTTTATGTATCATCATGTTAAATTAATAGAATTGGATTATATCCATCATCCTGATTATCCAATAGAATCATCCTGTTTACCCATTATAATGTGTTTATGTATCATCCTGTTAACCTAAATAGAATTGGATTATATCCATATCTTGATTATCCAATAGAATCATCCTGTTTACCCATTATAATGTGTTTATGTATCATCCTGTTAACCTAATAGAATTGGATTATATCCATATCCTGATTATCCAATAGAATCATCCTGTTTACCCATTATAATGTGTTTATGTATGATCCTGTTAACCTAATAGAATTGGATTATATCCATATCCTGATTATCCAATAGAATCATCCTGTTTACCCATTATAATGTGTTTATGTATCATCCTGTTAACCTAAATAGAATTGGATTATATCCATCATCCTGATTATCCAATAGAATCATCCTGTTTACCCATTATAATGTGTTTATGTATCATCCTGTTAACCTAATAGAATTGGATTATATCCATATCCTGATTATCCAATAGAATCATCCTGTTTACCCATTATAATGTGTTTATGTATGATCCTGTTAACCTAATAGAATTGGATTATATCCATATCCTGATTATCCAATAGAATCATCCTGTTTACCCATTATAATGTGTTTATGTATCATCCTGTTAACCTAAATAGAATTGGATTATATCCATCATCCTGATTATCCAATAGAATCATCCTGTTTACCCATTATAATGTGTTTATGTATCATCCTGTTAACCTAATAGAATTGGATTATATCCATATCCTGATTATCCAATAGAATCATCCTGTTTACCCATTATAATGTGTTTATGTATCATCCTGTTAACCTAATAAAATTGGATTATATCCATCATCCTATTTATCCAATAGTGTGTTTATGTATCATCATGTTAAATTAATAGAATTGGATTATATCCATCATCCTGATTATCCAATAGAATCATCCTGTTTACCCATTATAATGTGTTTATGTATCATCCTGTTAACCTAATAAAATTGGATTATATCCATCATCCTGTTTATCCAATAATGTGTTTATGTATCATCAT
This sequence comes from Molanna angustata, assembly GCA_963576475.1. Lineage (NCBI taxonomy): Eukaryota > Metazoa > Arthropoda > Insecta > Trichoptera > Molannidae > Molanna > Molanna angustata. The sequence continues at coordinate 1,091,101 of OY754972.1, forward strand.
GTTAAATTAATAGAATTGGATTATATCCATCATCCTGATTATCCAATAGAATCATCCTGTTTATCCAATAGTGTGTTTATATATCATCCTGCTAATCTATGTGTTAAGCATGAAGGTATGATACTAGTGTTAAGTGTTTATCCATTATCCTGTTTACTAATAGAATGTGTTTATTCATCATACTGTTTACTAATAGCATGTGTTTATTCATTATCCTGTTTACTTGATAGAATGTGTTCATCCATCCATCCATCTAATACAAAAAACCTTTTTTCCAATAGAAAAAAATCCATCATCTTGTTTACTAATAGAATGCGTTTATTCCGTTTATTCATCATCCTGTTTAATAATAGAATGTGTTTATTCATCATCCTGTTTACTTGATAGAATGTGTTCATCCATCCATCCATCTGTGTTCATCCATCCAAGCATCTGTGTTCATCCATCCATCCATCTAATACAAAAAAACATTTTATCCAATAGAAAAAAATCCATCATCTTGTTTACTAATAGAATGTGTTTATTCATCATCCTGTTTAATAATAGAATGTGTTTATTCATCATCCTGTTTACTTGATAGAATGTGTTCATCCTTCCATCCATCTAATAGGTTTTTTTACCTTTTATCCAATAGAAAAAAATCCATCATCTTGTTTACTAATAGAATGTGTTTATTCATCATCCTGTTTACTCAATAAAATCAACATTCAGATTTTACTTAACAGTTGTTACGACAAGAGCATTATGAATTGTTTTATGTAATTTTAGGTACACGTCAATGATAGACCTCATTATGGAATAAAAATATATTTTAACACAAAAACATACACAACTAATTATTTATTATAATAAAAAGGATTATTTACAGTAGGATATATTAAGTACAATATCATTGTTAAAATATGGAAATAAGTTCCAATTTAATGTAAAAAAAATAAAAAATATACTTTAAAGTGATTTTTTTTAATAATGAACTAGCGCATACATATATTAACTTAATTAAGATAGTGTTGGGTGAATGAGAGTGGTTGGGTCGTTCACTCGCAGAATAAACGCATGCTAAGGAGTAGAAAATGAAAATTTACACTTATCGTTACATTGTGTAAATGTTTTTATAATCCTCAACTGCTAACGTTAGATATGATTGGTTTAGGACGCACTTTAAATAACAGTTTCTTTTTAATGATGGCCTTCACAATGTACTCGGTTCCAACGACCGACTTGTGTTCGATGGCAAATGTAGAGTCCAACACACTGGTATTTGTTAGTCTCTCCTGAGTCGGTTGTGTTTGGCTGCCGCTACTTGATGTCGGTTTTTCTTTGTTGACCTTCTTCTCCAGTACCGCAAAGGGCTTCTCAATCGGGGCTTCTTTGCCGTGCAGGATGTGATGGCCGATGATGAGGATGGGATGACCGCTGGTGCTGTAGTGGAGGTCCCCGACGAACTGGCCGTGCAGCGAGGAGCCGTCTCGGGACTCCAAGTCACCCTGGAGCTCGATGATGGCCCACTCTGGTATTTCTTCGCCGGGGTTATCTCTGGAAAGTATTCAAATAAAAACTTAATATTCTTTATTAGGGCTTCTTTAAAGTGCTTTGTACACTCTGCTGAAGACCGAGTGTAGTTGATGCATCGGTTTGGTGCCACAATAAACCCCAAGATTGAAACCAAAGAAGAAGAAAGTGGAATTGCAGGTGGTACCTTGGACATAAAACAAGTGGCAGGAGGTCAAAAAAACTATGACAACTGTTTACTACGCACTAACTCACTCACTATTGGCATATGAAATCGTCGGTTGGGGAGGGTGTGCCAAGACCATCATGGAAAAACTTTGTCTAGCTCAGAGAAGCATTGCAAAAATAATACTTAAGAAACCTTTTGACTATCATACAGAAAACCTTTACGAGTTCAAAGTATTTGACCCTAGACAAACATACATCCAATACATTCGACTTACTTTCATCAAAGTACACTACTATACCCGAGAACACAACAATCTATATATAAACACATGAACAAGTACAAACCTAAATTACACAATCTCACATATGAAAACATCTTTTGGTCAAAGAAATTTTTCATTTATTGCTCCACGACTCTACAATAGTTTACCTTCCTCTCTTAAAGAAATAACATCACAAAGAATATTAAAAAATACATCATAAATTATGGGAGGACAGAACTAACACAAATAATAATAATAAGTCATTTGTATAGAGCCGTTTAATGATTCGAGATCATACCAATAGCGCTGATAGTTCAAAATACTTAGTATTCAACAATAACTACTTAAATAATTCAAAATTAAAATTATTAGCAACATTTTTAACTATGCCGTATTGTGTTTGCGATGCTCTTTGAGTAACACATAAATATATTTTATTTGATTTGGGATCCATGTGATTCATATTAATTACACCAACATAGTTAACTAGTCTCTTTCTATGGTTCTGAAATAAAAATTGCATCAGAGATTGGATTTATGACAGGTATTATGGCGGACATTGGGACCTGGTTGATCTGTTTTGTGTGAGCCCATATGTTTGTTGAGGTAATGATTGTGATTGCAGAAAGTTGAGATTGTGTACATATTTAATGTGGAACGGGAACAATCACCTGGTTCATAATTGCATATATGTAATTGTCAATAAAAATTGTAAACCGCTAGCCCTAGAACAGGATTACTTAGTTGGGCAGCAGTAATCTACTTATTGTTGTCATTATAAATATGGTGTGATAAAACGTAAATAAATAAATAATAAATTATGTCAATAACTCATAAAGTGAAAACTACTATTTTTTTTTTAATTGTACATTTATAAGAAATTTGGTGCTTGGCGCCTTACAGCAAATTTCCGCCGAATTGGCTCAGTTTTTACAGCAAATTTATTTATCCAGTTATGTACATAGTATAGAAATCAATGAGGTAAGAAGTAACATGGCGTCGCGCTTTCAAAAAGATGTTAACATAATATATGGAGCCGTGTGGTATATAGCAATAAAGCAATGGGCTACTTGCACATTTTTTTTGCTCAATCTTTAATAATATTAGGAAGACACCAGATTTTGTCACTGGTAACAAATATGACAAAAGAAGGCAACACAACAACAAAAAAATAGATTTGATTCGGTGAATTCGATTTTTTAACAAAAGTGAATTTGATTAATTCGCTTTGGGAGAATTAATTTTCGTAAAATTGTGGATTTGAATAGTTGTTTTTAAAAGTATTTTCTTGTAACACAAAAGGGTCGTAGGAAGACCACTGGATATGTGGACAGATGACATTGTCCAACATGCAGGTCGTGGGTGGCAGCAAACAGCTCAAGATAAATGAATTGGGAGAGGTATCCAGCATGGCTAAGAAGAAGTATTTTTAGAAGAGTAAGTATTTGCTATAGGATACTAAGATTTGAGAAGTATAGTAATGAAAAGATGGACGATTTAAGCTGACTGCTGTGACAATGGAAGTTTGTTTGATTTCTGTGGTGATTACTAGGTTTGATCCCTAGAAGAAGAAAATATCATTTTTCTTTATAATTCTAGTATGTTTATAATTTTTGGATAGCCTAGTCTTCACACCATTTTTGTAAACCTAACCTACAAAAGTTTGGTAAAAATAGGTTGGTTAGGTTTGTTTGTAGTTATAATTGCGACTGACGTGAGCCAGTTGCATTATATATTAAAAAAAGTAACTAAAATATTAAAATAAATGACTAAATTGGTATTTTTACCAAACTTTTGTAGGTTATGTTTAAAAAAAATGGTGTGAAGACTAGGCTATCCATAATTTTTCTGTCATTTACGCAGGATTTCAGAGAAAATGAAAAAACAAATAATGATTACAAAAAGATTTATTCACTCTTATAAATAAATGTACATAAATAAACATAATATACTTCTTATCACCTCACACTGGAACAATCTCTTATACAAACATTATGAGGAATAGTATTGATATTCTGAAACAAAAGAAAACATATTTTTACATTTTTTTAAAAATATTTTTTATTATATTTTGCAAGTACACAACTTTAATAATGAAATTTATGAAATAAATCATGCACATTACGTGATATGATTGAATTTTGTTTCAAAGCATGGGAAAATGTCAAATCTCCTTGGAAAAAAGTATGGAATGCGACATTGCCAGCACAAAAAATATCAGTGACATCATTCTAATAATGCTCTTTTAATGTTATTATGAATAGTCAGGGTTATAAGGGCTTACAATGTATTACAATAACAAATATTGGATTGGTTTCCCTGTTGGGAGTTAATGATATTTTATGACAAATTTTCAAAACAAATTGGTGAACTTTGTGCAAGTGCATAAAGTGATCATGTAAACCAACCGATGACAGATCGTAAGCCCTGTAGATGGCTTGATTTCCCATTTCTCCCATAATATTCCAACTTCCTCTCTATTGAAGTATTAAAAATTTGTTTTACAACATGTTTATATATAATGACATTATAAGGAAATAATATTATGAATAAGTTTTTATTTTTTACCACATATACCCTAACAGAAACCCTAGCCGTCATATTCCCGAATTATAGAATAATTCTCAAGACCATTCTGGAAGTATCATCTCAAGACCATCCGTATTAAAAGTAAAATACGTACGCCTTCTCATATGAGAAATTGTAATCGAAAAAAGTGTGGATGCAACAATTTTGGATGAATAGGTACTCTTTATTGTGAATGGCAATAATTTCAGCGCTGCTATGTTGGTAGCACTGAGTTGGAAATGCTATTTATAATATTTTGACAGTTCGTTGTCTTTGTAATCTTCGAAAGTGTAGAGAAATTTATACATCGATATTATGATTAAATAGTGAAAATGTCGACCATTTTATTCGGAAGAGGAAATGAAATACTTGTTGGTTTATCTGCCATATAGCATATTATGGGAATGTGTGTACCTACAGTCAAAATACGTCCAGGAAAGGCAGCCATTTCACAATATGATATCTACTGGACATGCATGGATTTTAGTACCACTAACAATGCAAAAAATCCTATATTTAAATGTTTCATTCCGCCATTTGACCAGACTTGTACCCCAGATTGTGAATGTACACAAATTAATAACTTGAATTTAATATTTAATGAGAAATATTTTATATTATAATCTTACACTCATATAACCTGATTTGCCGTCGATGTATTTAGCATCTGAACTTCTTGAATAGCGGATGTTTGTTGGCCGTGCAAGACGAGGGTCTCTTGTATTCGTAGTAGACAGCGTCGTCGGCACCAGAGAGCGACGCCATGTTGCCGGTGCGACGTACCACACTTCCAGCAGATCCGGGGATCCCCTCACCGACTACGCGTTCATCTTCGCAGTCTATATCAGAAGCAGCCAGTACCTGGGTAGTGCAAAAGTTTAAGAGATGATATTACACAAACAGTATCAATATAATGTTGATTGAATTTATTCATAACTAGCTGACCTATCCAACTTAGCACCACATTACAGTCAACTAAATTAAGGATTTTATTAACGTAAAAGTTAAATAGTTTATTATGAAAATAATTATATATATATATATATATATATATATATATATATATATATATATATATATATATATATATATATATATATATATATATATATATATATAGAAAATAAAAATTCAATTACACTTTCATGCTCGCATTCTGTGTGTTCTAATTTATTTAAAAATTAATTTCTAAAAAAAAAAATATTTATTTATTTCATTTATTTAACTTTTCTTCATTTTCCTCGTGAAGTCTGTTAACACAGGATGCTTCTCCTGAGATGCTGAGCTCTAGCTGTCTCTTTCCGTGGTTTTGGGGGTCTTTTCCTGCTTGACGCTGTCCGTTTGGTACTTGGTGTAAAGCTATGTGTGGGATTCTCATAAAAATAAATTGAGAGATTCGTAAAAGATTCGAGAGTAGAAAATTATATCGCTAAAATGTTTAGAGTTGACATTGAGTGTCATGTGGCGTACTTCAACAAAAAGGAAGCTCAGAGACGCAGTTATTTTAAATCGAGCTATAAAAATATATTTAAAAGATAAGGAAACTGATTGAATATAATATTATGTTCATAAATATAATAATATTTCATTATTACTTGTTGCAATAATTGTCCTTGTTCTTCTCTTGTACCATACATCATGTCCTGTTCTTGATCCATTCCACTCAGTTCTGTAATTACCTGGAATATCAAACAAGTCTGTTCATAACCTATATTATATTAATATGTGACCCCTCTTTAACCCGTTTAAGATGAACGTCATCTATACTAGCCCTCATGCTATACACAATTTTGAACCTTCATATCTCGGTAGATTCATATTTGATTGAGACAAAAATTGTATGAATATTACTCCCATATATTTTACTGTGTACATGACAAAATACTGTCCGTCCGTAGGTAATGCAAGTACTTTTTCATACTCGTCTTAAGCAGACAGTGCTCTGGAGGAGTGTGAGATTTGACATAGTTAAATTTTATATGAAAGGAGTGTAGAAAGATAATTAAAAAAATATTTCATATCAAACCATAGATATTTTATGACAAACTGTTAACATCTCAATAGAGACAAAGTTGGAATATTATAGGAGACCCAGGAACTCAACGCACCTACAGGGCTTACGACCTGTCATCGGCTGGTTTATGTGATATTTATTCAATGTATTGACTCCCAACAGGGAAAATATGTAATGTTTGCGTATAACTAAATATACATACATACCATCATGCCATGTCCCTTGCGGGGTAGGCAGAGAGAACCGAACGCTACATTTTTCTATCCTGGCACGCATCCCTCGCCTCGTCCACATTCATGCATTATCTCATACATGTTCGTCTATTGCTCACACTTCTGTCTTTCAGTCAGAATATCGTTCACATGGTCGTGCCATCCGTATCTTGGGCGTCCCCGACCTCTCATTCCATTCCTTTCCGCTCTGTATATTTTCTTCGTCAGGCGCTCCTCATTCATTCTCCCCATGTGACCAAACCATCTCAATGTGTTCACTTTCATTCTATTCATGACATCTTTCATTTCTTACCCGGTCATACATCGTTCTATTACAAATTCTTCTTAACAATCTCAAAATATAAAAATAACTATAGCTGTGAAACGATCTTCAGAGTTCTGTGCATCTACCTTCTTTTAACCTGGGTCTTTTTAAGATCTGAATTAATATTTTTCTGAGAAGATTGCAAATCCTCCCCAACGCTACGTAATGCACTTCTTTAGATGGGTAATCTAGTAATCCAGTGTCGAATCCTGCCTTGACCGATTTCATTCACTTATAGCACAAGCATTTATACTTAATTTAGGGAATGTAGGAAGATGTGTGTGTTCTTGTTTAACAAGGACATATTCAAGGACATTTTTTATTAAAAAAGTAAGTATAATGGACCCAAATCCCAAAAACTAGTGTCCCCTACGTAACGATGTTAAAAAAAAATCTAATATATATTTAAACTTGTTACATGCCGAAGAACACGGCAAATGTTGGTGAACGGCAAGAAACAAACAAAAAGTAAAACTTTCCTCCGTACCTTGTAGCTATATCCCTGGTTGACCAAGAATCTCTGTCTCTTGCGACTGTAGGACATTTCCATGGTGTCCTGTGACACCAGAGTATAGAAAAAGGCATTGTACTCTTCAGCTATAGCTCCCTTCTTGGCACGTAATATACGCCCTGACAAAAAACATTAAAACACATAAATAAGACACATATCAGAGAACAACCGAGCACATTACATCAGGCAATCAAAATACATTCTGAAGGGCAAAAAAGAAAGTTAGTTAACTGGGAAATAATAAGATGAGAATATTTTATCTTTAACAAAGAAACAATTGGATTGTGACCAACACTGAACTCTTCAATATATAAGTTAATGTACACTTTTTTTCTTATTCTTTATTCCATTCTATTTACATTATAAATACCAGAAAACTTAAATTTGCAGCAGTGTGATGTAACTATCATTCAGTGCTTAATGTCATTAAGTAGGTGATTATACAAATGAATGGTGGCTGGTGGATAATAGTCCTTTGTTTAGTATGTCTGTTGTATTGCTAATGTTTCTTATATTGTTTTGTCAGTGCTTAATGTCATCAAGTAGGTGATTATACAAATGAATGGTGGCTGGTGGATAATAGTCCTTTGTTTAGTCTGTCTGTTCTATTGCTAATGTTTCTTAGATTGTTTTGTCAGTGCTTAATGTCATCAAGTAGGTGATTATACAAATGAATGGTGGCTGGTGGATAATAGTCCTTTGTTTAGTCTGTCTGTTCTATTGCTAATGTTTCTTAGATTGTTTTGTCAGTGCTTAATGTCATCAAGTAGGTGATTATACAAATGAATGGTGGCTGGTGGATAATAGTCCTTTGTTTAGTCTGTCTGTTCTATTGCTAATGTTTCTTAGATTGTTTTGTCAGTGCTTAATGTCATCAAGTAGGTGATTATACAAATGAATGGTGGCTGGTGGATAATAGTCCTTTGTTTAGTCTGTCTGTTCTATTGCTAATGTTTCTTAGATTGTTTTGTCAGTGCTTAATGTCATCAAGTAGGTGATTATACAAATGAATGGTGGCTGGTGGATAATAGTCTTTTGTTTAGTCTGTCTGTTCTATTGCTAATGTTTCTTAGATTGTTTTGTCAGTGCTTAATGTCATCAAGTAGGTGATTATACAAATGAATGGTGGCTGGTGGATAATAGTCCTTTGTTTAGTCTGTCTGTTCTATTGCTAATGTTTCTTAGATTGTTTTGTCAGTGCTTAATGTCATCAAGTAGGTGATTATACAAATGAATGGTGGCTGGTGGATAATAGTCCTTTGTTTAGTCTGTCTGTTCTATTGCTAATGTTTCTTAGATTGTTTTGTCAGTGCTTAATGTCATCAAGTAGGTGATTATACAAATGAATGGTGGCTGGTGGATAATAGTCCTTTGTTTAGTCTGTCTGTTCTATTGCTAATGTTTCTTAGATTGTTTTGTCAGTGCTTAATGTCATCAAGTAGGTGATTATACAAATGAATGGTGGCTGGTGGATAATAGTCCTTTGTTTAGTCTGTCTGTTCTATTGCTAATGTTTCTTAGATTGTTTTGTCAGTGCTTAATGTCATCAAGTAGGTGATTATACAAATGAATGGTGGCTGGTGGATAATAGTCCTTTGTTTAGTCTGTCTGTTCTATTGCTAATGTTTCTTAGATTGTTTTGTCAGTGCTTAATGTCATCAAGTAGGTGATTATACAAATGAATGGTGGCTGGTGGATAATAGTCCTTTGTTTAGTCTGTCTGTTCTATTGCTAATGTTTCTTAGATTGTTTTGTCAGTGCTTAATGTCATCAAGTAGGTGATTATACAAATGAATGGTGGCTGGTGGATAATAGTCCTTTGTTTAGTCTGTCTGTTCTATTGCTAATGTTTCTTAGATTGTTTTGTCAGTGCTTAATGTCATCAAGTAGGTGATTATACAAATGAATGGTGGCTGGTGGATAATAGTCCTTTGTTTAGTCTGTCTGTTCTATTGCTAATGTTTCTTAGATTGTTTTGTCAGTGCTTAATGTCATCAAGTAGGTGATTATACAAATGAATGGTGGCTGGTGGATAAAAGTCCTTTGTTTAGTCTGTCTGTTCTATTGCTAATGTTTCTTAGATTGAATTTTTGTCTCATATCTATGTATGTCACTAACGGTTTCCAGAAGTGTGTTGTGTTTAAGTAAGTCATGTTTGATTTTATAAATGTACATTATTTTTTCATAGTTTATAATCTTTGTATTGTGGGTTCTGATACTATTTCATATACAGTTTGTGTAGGTGTTCGCCAGTGTAGTTCGTATATAGTTTTAAGTGCCTTGGTAGTCCCAGTAATCCTTGGTTATCCTTCCTGTAGTCCCAGTTAACTGCTTTGAGCAATGTGACCAAACTACAATATTATATGTTATATGTGGAATTATTTGCATTTTGTATATCATTTTTTTTATATCAATAGAGGTATATTCCTCCTTCTCAGTGCACCGATGATAACTCGTAATATTTTTTTATGTAAATTATTGACGTGTGGCATCCACGACAGTTTCTCATCAATAGTCAATCCTAGATAACGATGATAATGGTGTATGAATATTAATAGTGAAGATATACAAAGTACCTAATCTTTGAGCTTCCTGCCTCCTGGATCCACCGTGTGAAGATATTTGAACCAAGACATTGGCTTCTGGTAAGTCAAAACTTGTATCGGCGACCTTACTCACAAATATTGTGTTCACCTGTAACAAAACATTATTAGAAATAGTTTGTAATAGTGGGTAAGATTTTTTACTTCTCACTAACCAAACGGGATATAGCAATTTTTAAAATTACTTTTTTATTGCAGATTATCAAATAGTGTCATGCTGAAATTGTATTCTGAAAGTTTCATCACAATGTATCTGTGTGTGTGCTGTGTACTATGTGATATGTGTTTATTCTACTTTATCAATTATAGACTAAAGTACTCATTTGATTCATTTCAAATTTTGCACATTAATATATCCAATACTCGCTTAGACCCCATTACATTTTGAAGGATATCTGAATAGTGCTTCTCATTTTTTTTAACTGTCAAATATTTCAAAGTGACCCCAAGCTCAGGAAACTGAAAATTTGATATTTTTGTTTTCAAATTACTAAAAAGTCACATCACTTTCATGAAATGGCATTGAAGAATTATCAAGTTTTCATAATAAGATATTCAAAAATAATAATTTATAACAAACTCATTTCATGAAAATGCTGAAGATTTTCCATACGAAATTTGAATACTTTATGGAGTGACATGGTAGTGAGGATTATAGCGTTGGCCACAATCCACCCAAGTAAAAGTTAATGACAGAGTAACATCGTAGTTCCTTGCACAAAATGGTGCTGTCAGACAGGGGTTCGTGCTATTACCAATGCTCTTCAATCTATACATTGACTTTTGTGTAAGATCCCCAAGAAATGAAAGCAAGGGCCTGAAACTGAGCACTGTCATAGTTTGTGAATTGTAATAAATAGTTATTTAAAATGTGGTACAAATTCAACTCTGAAAATATATATCTTCTTCACATGCTCTGTCGGGTCCCCCGAGGTTGACGATCACTCGAGAGAAACTCTCCCTGTCCTGTGCGGTGCGGAATGGGTCTTCCACACTCTTCATTCCGGTCCATTTACAAGTTTTTCAGAGCCAGGATAACTGCTTCTTGCAGACCCCTCTATGTATCGAATATTTCTTTCCTCTCATTGTGTGACCAAAATACAAAATGTAAATAATAATATTCATTTGAAATGTGTTTTGCTGTTTAGATAAATGAAACTCTATTCTGGATAATTTGTATTAGATAACAATGTCCCGATATTACAGTCGGCCCTCAACTCACTGTGTTTGTTAAACTAAAGATTAATGTTAAGGGGAGATTGAATCCATTTCCGTATTACAGTGCAATATGACATGTCACTTACTAAATCTTCAATTATAGACATATTTTACTTTTTCTGTGGTTATTATCTGTCAAATTTTAAATAACCTCAAATAATACTAACTACAAAACGGGACACTACGACTTGAAATACTATTGTTTTATTATCCAACATGGTAAATTTAATTTTTTTCACCAAAATAATGCTTTAAATGCTCATGTTCGTTTCAATATGGCTGTCAGTTTATTTTGTTGTGTGGCGCCACCGTTGATACACCTAATGCCTCTAGTGATAGAATACTGAAACTACACGCGTTGCCTAGCAAATGACAGTTGACTCACCGTTAAGTACTTAACCCGCCAGAAATTTCGAGTTAAATATTTGTCGTTTTAGTGACGTATTTGAGGGAAGATTAGGCCTAAACGGACACTGTAATATGCTATATTTTTGTAAAACTTGAGTTTAGCTCTTAGACTGTGACTGTAATACCGGCCCAATGTTAAATAATGATGAATTGGTATATTTTTAGACACCGTACCTTAGGATTAAACTTAAAGTTTTGCAGAATCTGTATCCTTTCTCCTTGTGACGTGGGACCATAGATGTATGGTTTGTTCATCTTCACGGCGTAATGCTTCAAGGCGAAGACGTTATCAGAGAAAACGATGGTCTTGTCTCCTCGCCGTTCATGATATCTGGAAATATATTTATTTGTACACCAAACATCAAACAAAAGATATAAATCTTTATAAGACAAATTTTTAATATCTCAATAGAGACGAAGTTGGAGTAATATTATAGAACCGGGGAATCAAGGTACATACAGGAGTTACGATCTGTCATCGGCTGGTTTACATGATCATGTATCACTATCACAATAAAGTTTGAGTAACATATTGTTTCTAAACAACTTAATTTGACATTATGTAGATGACATCGCAAAAGAGGATCGATGCTTTCGAAATGTGGTGCTGGAGGCATATGCTGCGCATCCCATGAACAGCCAGAAGAACCAATGTGTCAATTTTAGACGAGCTAAGGATTGAAGATCGTCTGTCGACGATATGTTACAGACGTATCCTTCAATTCTTTGGACACATTGCCAGAAGAAAACCAGACTGCCTCGAGAAGTTTGTTGTGATGGGCAGCGTGGAGGGACGGAGATCTCGTGGTTGCTCACCGACCAGATGGAGCGATTTGGTTAAGTCCACAATGGGGTCTTCGGTGACTGGTGCTCTGCGTTCAGCCCAAAACAGATTGGCATGGAGGCGGGCCATACGTGTGGCGACAGACTACAGCCGCTATCCTCAGTCATGAGGAAAAGGACGATTGATGATGATGAGATGATATCGGCAGTATGAATGTCAGAAGTTTTCACTTCACATATTAGTTGAAAAGGCCCTTTACTAGGGGAAACGATATTAAATCTTGTTTGATTTATATCAGTATAAAAATGAGGTTTATGGGGTTTTTTATATATAGAAGTGTGACAGTGTATAATGTCTCTCTTGATATGTAACAACTAATTCTGAGAGTCAAACAAGACAAACGTAGCTATACCTGATGAGATACTGGCACGCCCTAAACTTGGATGGATTCATGACGTAGAGCAGGAGCCTCTTGGCCGTCCGGCAGACCAGGTACTCCCGGTAGAACTCCGGCGCCATGGGGCACCAGACCTCGGCGCACTGCACCCGAGCGATGAAACCTCGCTTCTGCAGCTCCAGCCAGTTGGCCTCGTACAGTTTGGGCCCAATCAGGAAGTTCAAGTCGGCGATCTTGTCGTCTTCGCGGAGTAGAGTAGCTGTCAATCCTGAAATAAATTGATATTAACTCCTTAACCTTTTTAAGACGAGCGTCATGTATAGATGCCCACCGGCAGCGTGCCTAAACGCCGAGCGTCATCTATACATGCCCTCATGGCTATACACAATTGTGAACCTTCATATCTCAGTAAATTCATACTTGATTGAGACGTCATCTATACATGCCCTCATGGCTATACACAATTGTGAACCTTCATATCTCAGTAAATTCATACTTGATTGAGACGTCATCTATACATGCCCTCATGGCTATACACAATTGTGAACCTTCATATCTCAGTAAATTCATACTTGATTGAGACGTCATCTATACATGCCCTCATGGCTATACACAATTGTGAACCTTCATATCTCAGTAAATTCATACTTGATTGAGACGTCATCTATACATGCCCTCATGGCTATACACAATTGTGAACCTTCATATCTCAGTAAATTCATACTTGATTGAGACGTCATCTATACATGCCCTCATGGCTATACACAATTGTGAACCTTCATATCTCAGTAAATTCATACTTGATTGAGACGAAAATTGGATGAATATTCATTCATTCATTCATTCATACCATCACGGCATATCCCACAATGTGGGGTAACCAGCGAAAGGTGTGCGGGTGTGCATTGCCTTATAAAAGGGAGCACAACACATATGTGTATACCCACACACCAGTCTCGTCTCACCTAAAAAGGCACTACATTCAGAATGGGTGGTGAACCTGATTGCTGAACTATGTCAGATGTTATTGTTGCCTGTTGTATTTTCGATTACCCGGCTCTTACGGGACACTCGAAAACAGTAATAGAAAAGAGTGGAAGCACTATTCTAAGCCGGTGCCTCACAGCTAAAATTTGACTTCAAGACATCTGTCGGTAAATCAACAAAACAATTGTTAAATTATCCAACTGTCGATTTGTTCAGGAGAACTTTGTTCTCTTAACATATCGACAATGTATCAAGCCAGAATACGCGAGAATTGTATGGAGAGGTCTACTTTTTTCACGGCTTTTCCAACTTTGTCCAACTGTCGATTTGTTCAGGAGAACTTTGTTCTCTTAACATATCGACAATGTATCAAGCCAGAATACGCGAGAATTGTATGGAGAGGTCTACTTTTTTCACGGCTTTTCCAACTTTGAAGTCAAAAAACACCAACTTAGAGGCTTCGCAGAATATATGTTCAATACACGGATTTACTCAGAATTCGGAGTAGAACATTTCGTGTGTCTGTGTGTGTGTGTGTCTGTGTGTCTGTGTGTGTGTGTGTCTGTGTGTGTGTCTGTGTGTCCGTCCCCCCCTTATAACTTTTGATCCGCTCAATAAACAGAGCCTAAAATTTCAGAATATATAAACAGTTACAGGCCTACAAAACTTTTATACTCGGAATTTTGAATTTTTGTTTCAGTCAGGGGTTATCAACTTTTGAATTTTTATTTTATTTTTCCATATATCTCAGAAACCATAAACGCTAGAACGCTGAAAATTGGTACAAACATAGACAAATACAAAATCTCAAATTAGTTTTTTCAAAAAAATTCCAGGGTTTCTCAAACATTTTTTATTAAGAAAAATATTTTTTTTATGATAAATTTATGAGTTTAACTGCCTATATTTCCAAAACTTTTACAATTATCGAAAAAAGCCGAAACACCCCAACTAGATAATTTAATTTAATATAAAAAATATCAGCAATGTAGTAGAAGATCTCAATTTTTTTTTAACAATTTTTTTAAAAATTGAATTTAGTGACGACATCGCTTCATACATTTTGTATGGCAGTCGCCTATACACAATATGTAAGAAGACTTAACCGCCCTACCCATACGAACGTACGTGATACGTCCGCTATATTCTCGCCCGAACGCAACAAGCCGTATCCCGTACGTTCAGGTACAAAAAACTATACCCGCAATCCACAAAACGTACGTGATACGTCAAATTATATTATTATTATTGATACGCCTTTAGTATTTCAAGGCCAGCCGAAGCGAGCCGATGTGTACGTACTTTTCGTCTGTCCCATACAAATTACTTCACTAGTCAGTGGTACTCCACGCAAGTGGCGCGGTTTTTATAACAATAACATTACGTTACGAGTTTTTATTGAATTTTATGTGAATGTAAGACAATTTATTTTTGGTTTTTGATGAACACCGGTTGTGCAATTTTATAGTTATTGTCATCTTCAGTTTTTGTGTATTTATGCGATATTTAGTGACTTTTATATACCGTTTATGTATTTTGCGTTTTATGAAAAACTTTTTTGTGACTATTTATTTATGTTTTTCGTATACCGCTTGTGTATTACAATTTTTTAGTTATTTCCATCTTTTGTAAACACGAAAAAAAAATTTTTTGTGTAATAAAATAAAAATGATTACCTACCAAAATGTTTAGTTTTACTTTGAATAAATATCCTTGTAGCAGTGGGGTCCATAGTTATCAGTGGACTGCAACTCTTTTTTTGTGGAAGGAATTGGTAAAAAGTAAAAATTCACGAGCCTCTTCAATAAATAAAAAAATTATATTTGGAAAATATTATTACAAAAATGTCCTGTGGCATCTTATGTTGAGAACCTCTGACTTGCGAAGGATACAAAAAAGGGTCGTAAATGGGTCTATTGTGTAAAAATGTTAACTGGTATATTGTAAACAAGTGTTGTTATTGAGAAATCTATTAAAAAAAAATATGATGATTTTTTACCTACTTTTTGAATATTAACCTGTAGGTAAGGCGGTTAATAGTTTGATACTTCGACTCCAAACATACATACATACCATCATGCTATTTGCATATTCTGTGTAGGAAAAAGGATCTTCCTCCATACTATCCTATCTTGACATACATACCTACATATGTTGTATAGAAAACAAAATATCTGAAAATATTCAATAATTTGTATCTATGGGTTTATAGTTTGGTACATATTCTTCAACTATACATACTATCGCTATCGACAGTTGGATCTCATGTGTTACATGCAACTAGTTTAAAAAAATTAAGAACTCTAAACACTGAAATTCATCGATCATACGCATGTGCGTAGGAAAGAGGGATACTGCGCCAGTTCATTTTGTTGTTTCATGCTCAACATTCTACTTTGAGGTCGATCCTTACCAATACACAATCAGCGCATATTCCTTATCTACATCAAATGCCAGAAGGATCACGTGACATATTGATGATGCCATGTACTTTTTTGTATGGAGATAATTACGATAACATTATTCTTCATTTATCTTATGTTTATATTATGAAGTGTTCAATTTCATTGAGTTTATGTGATATTTTGTTTATCTTTGATCTTTTTATCATATATCTACATCGTTAGATTTTTTTTTACCGTTATTATATTCAATTAAAACAAGATGTGTGCGCCATGCGAAACACTGTCCGTCCGTAGGGAATGCAAGTACTTGTACCTACCCGTCTTGATTGGGTTAAAGAACTTGTATGACTCTCTCTATATGGCAGGAATGAGTGATTGCCATTGATGTTGTATGTTGCTGGTTCAGTTTTAAGATCAGACATGTTAGCTTGACTGCCTCTCTGATAATAATAAATAATATAAGCTGTCAAACTATATTCTTGATGCGGATGAATACAATATGTACATTTATAATGATGAATGTTCCGTTAAAGGCGGCTCCTTGATATAACTTCCTGAGACAGAGAAAGCACAGGTTGTATTATTTTACCACTATGTACCAATTCTTTCTTTCTTTTTCGTGTCCGGCTTAGCTCTACCACTTCAATAAGTAGCGACTGACATCGCGTGTCTAATATCAAATGCTAAATTGTTCCACAGCCGGGCAGCATGAATAGTGAAGGAAGATGAATAGTATTCTGTAACGTGAGGTGGGATGGCAAGGGTTCTTTCTTCTCTAGACCAAAGTGGGAGTCCATGAGAGGCCAACGGTTGAAATCTTTCTTCCAGATATGCGGGGGCATTCGGATTGTTTAACACATTAAACAGGAGGCAGACAGTGTGCTGATCTCGGCGCAGATGGATGGGAAGTCATTTAAGTTGTTTGCGAAGATGCGATATATGATCGTTCTGACGGAGGTTAGATAGTTCATCTGAATGATAAAAAAATATAATTACCGAGTTTGCAATGTGAATGTACAATAGTCAGAACCCTTCTGAACATCTTTGCCGGTATAGTGTGCACCTCATCCAGTAGCAGGAGTCCCCACTCCTGTCCCTTGAGCCACTTCATGGTCTGTTCCGCCTCCCAGCTGCGACGCTGCGAGTGGGTTATCATGGAGTATGTCGTCACTAGGACACCACATCCGACTGGTTTGTCTTTGGCTTCCGATGTGAATCTAAAAATAAGAAACTTATCAAATTATGTGTGTAAATTATAGGAGTATAATTTTCGGCAAATGACTCGTGGCGGGGGTAGTTTGCACGTATACCAACCAATAAAAAAACACAAATTTGAGTTTTACACAGCCCACGTGATGTCTCAATTTATTTGGCAATATTCGTAACAGAGCACTGTTTACGAGTTTAAAGATCATTATTTTAAATTACATATTAGATTTTTACTTTTTACACTACACTGTTATGAATTTGTAATTTTGAACCTTTTAAGACAGGCGTCATGTACAGATGCCCGCCGGCCGCTTGCTTAAACTGAGTGTCATCTATACATGCCCTCGTGCTATACCAAATTATGAACCTTCGTATCTCTGTAAATTCGTACTTGATAGAGACGAAAATTGTGTAAATATTATTCACATATTTTACTTTAAGATATCTGTCAGTGTATCAGCTAAACAATTGTTAAATTATTAAAAAAAAAAAAAAACGAGTGGGTTGAAGCCAACGCTAAACTCCTCACTAACAAGTCATTCTACAAAGAATTCAAATTTTGTATGGAAAATAGTTAGCATTTTCATGAAATGATTTCGTTAAATTATTTTTTTTCAATATTTTATTATGAAAACTTGATAACTCTTCAATGCCATTTTATGAAAGTGATGAGCCTTTTTACCAATTTGAAAATAAAATTTTCAAATTATAAGTTTCCTTAGCTTGGGGTCACTTTGAAATATTCGACAGTTAAAAAAATTGAGAAGCACTATTCAAATATCCTTCAAAATCTAATGGAGTCTAAGCGAGTATTAGATACACAAATTTGCAAGATTTGAAAATAATCTAATGAGTACTTTAGTCTATAATCGATAAAGTAAAATAAACACGCCGTACATAGCACACACACACAGATATATTGTGATGAAACTTTCAGAATACAATCTCAGCATGATACTAGTTGATAATCTGAAATAAAAAAAATACCCTTAAAAATTGCGAAACCATAACCCCCCACTATATCCCCTTGGGTTAGCGAGGAGTAATAAGAACACATACCATTGAAATTCATTGAAAATCACGAGCCAAATTTACACTCTCCCGCGCTAGTGAGGATATAATACGCATGCGAGTATGAAACTGATTCATTTTGTATTATTGCGCCGTACTTTCTGTATTGAATTTGATCCTTACCAATATACAATCGGCGCACATTCCTTATCTAGACATCAAATGACAAAAGGATCATATGACATATTGATGCTGACATACCTATAGTTTTGTGTATGGAGATAACCACAATATTTATCATATGTCCAGGTGAACATAGGCAGGTTAGACAATTCTTCCAACCAACCCGAGCAACTTTATGTTATATTTAATAAAGTGTTTGATTTATTTGAGTGTACCTATTTGATCTTTTTATGATACATCTACATCTTTAGATTTCTTTATGATACATCTACATCTTTAGATTTCTTTATGATACATCTACATCTTTAGATTTCTTTATGATACATCTACATCTTTAGATTTCTTTATGATACATCTACATCTTTAGATTTCTTTATGATACATCTACATCTTTAGATTTCTTTATTATATATATTCAACCGTTATAATATTCAATAAAAACGAGATTAAAAATTACTGTGTACATGGTGAAAAAACTGCCCATCCGTAGATAATACAAGTACTTTTTTCTACTTGTCTTAATTGGGTTAAGGGTATGTTCTGATTGCATTATGCCAAATAGTAATTTCTGACATGATGTGCTAGTATAATTTTGTAGGAAATCTGATAGAATTTTCAAGTTATTAAATTTTAAAAAATTATACTTGGGATACACCGCCCTGACTACTGAATTAGTTGTTTCTAAATTTTTAGTTACTTTAGTTAGACATATTCCTATTCTTACAAGGGAACGTTTGTCCCATGATGGAATTGTTTGTCCCACGATGGAAACTTTTGTCCCATGATGGAATCATAATTGCATTTTCTACTAAATATTGTATGTTAATGTGACAGTTATAAATGCAGTATTTGTTGTGTCAAGGCTGGATTACTGTAATGTTGGTTTGCCCAAGTATCAGCTTGATAGATTGCAAATAGTATTCAACGCAGCTGCTAGGTTGAAATAATATGGAGCTGACAAAATACACTTCTTCTTAACGAACAACACTGGTTAAAATGTCCAGAACGAGCAGACTATACTCGATGGTGTTTTAGGCAAGAACGGTGTCAAAATAATGTTCCATCAGGAAGACAACTTACATTGAGATCATCTGGATCACATAGTACCAACGCTTTAAAAGAATTGGACAGAATCAATAAGGCGGCTTACTATGATCGCGGTTTCAGAGTGAAGACAAATTATCAAATATCGTATTTTAGTTTTATTATCGTATCGTATCGTAGATAAATACAATCTTTGGGACTAACAGAAAAATAAAAGAAGACTTGCGTAACGTAAAAACAACCGTGCCTCATGAAAATCAAGGTATCTACGAAGTACCATGTGGGTCGTGCGACGGCGTCTACATCGGCAGAACCAATCGCCGCATAGAAGCCAGACTAGCAGAGCATAAGGTGGACATATCTCGAAAGAAAATACAATCCACCCTTGCAGTACATACAATGACAGAAGGACACAAGATAGATTTTGATAACGCAAAAACACTGGTACGACTTAACAGAGAGACGCAACGAATATATAGAGAAGCAATAGAAATCGAAAAGAGACCACACTGTATCAATACAAGAGACGACTCACGCAGACTTCCTTCGGCATGGAAAACAATAATAAACAATACGAAAGAATTAACGACACAAAAAACAGCACGAAATAATGCCGAAACGCATACATCACAGCCGAACGACATGAACGACATACCGAACGTAACGGAAACACTCACACTACAGCCGACCGATACAACCGCCGTACAGACAAAGTCCGATACACGCACGCTACGGTCGACTAATACAGTACTACAGCCGACCGATACAACCGCAGTACAGACAAACACCGATATGCGCACGCTACGGTCGACTAATACAGTACTACAACCGATCGATACAACCACCGTACAGACAAACACCGATATGCGCACGCTACGGTCGACTAATACAGTACGTAACGTAACAAAAACAACGACACTCACCAACCCTCCTCGCCGCAGCCAGAGACTACAGACGAAGCACCTGACTTCCTGAGGATGGCCGTCAACGTACGGCTGAAACGTCGAAGACAAGGTTTCACCAGAAACCAAACGAACACGACGCGGAGTACCCGAGAAACGGATACATCATATATATATATATATATATATATATATATATATATATATATATATATATATATATATATATATATAAATATATATATATATATATATATATATATATATATATATATATATATATATATATATATATATATGTTATATTTGATGTTTTCACGGGTGAAATATGTTATAATATTTTTATCTCGGTTTTCCCGTGTCAGTAGGTCTTGACTAAGACCATTTGTCTTCCGACGTTTCGCCTGAATATCACCAGGCATTTTCAAGGACTTAACGAAAAGCACGCGCGCGACACACGTCTACTCACACTGAAAGCTCAGACGGTGACGGTGACGGTGAGCTTTCAGTGTGAGTAGACGTGTGTCGCGCGCGTGCTTTTCGTTAAGTCCTTGAAAATGCCTGGTGATATTCAGGCGAAACGTCGGAAGACAAATGGTCTTAGTCAAGACCTACTGACACGGGAAAACCGAGATAAAAATATTATAATATATATATATATATATATATATATATATATATATATATATATATATATATATATATATATATATATATATATATATATATATATATATATATATATATATATATATATATATATATATATATATATATATATATATATATATATATATATATATATATATATATATATATATATGGGAAAAACGGGCCGTAAATTCGAGACTAGAGTTAAAGAAAATGTAATTAATTCAAAAAGAAATATAATAAATAATCAAGTAAATTTAACTTACAGCCCGCTTTTAAATGTTTCCCCTTTCCATCAATCTTACCAATCAAAACCATTCTACACAAGACCCGCCCCTAGTGACCTTCCACCAATATCCAAATACATAGCCTTCTTTTAAGCACACAGTCACATTCTGTATTTAGTTGAGATTCTGCCTGAGGAGGGAACGGTTAGTTCCGAAACCGGTCGCAAATTCAATCGATACGTGGTGTAAACAAAGTTAAAAATATAGTTAATTTTTGAAGAGAAATTGACCCCTGACATACAATGAGCTTAGAGCATTGACACTTTCAGTAAATTACTGATGACTGGTATGTTTCTGTGGGCGCCCTTGGAGTGATCTTGTAATACTAAATGGCGCTTTATAAATTATTACTATTATTATTATTAATATGCGTACCTGCAAATCATGCTGTCGTCTGCCGTGGACCACATTTTGAACTGCTGCTTCCATTGTTCAACGGATACTCCAGAGTTGCACAATACCAGGGCACGCTTGCGCACCGTACAGCATGCAGTCACTCCCACCAGGGACTTGCCAGCGCCACACGGAAGGACGATCACACCTGACCTGTAATACACACACGCATAACATTGTGTATCGAGACACCATTTAATATTACGCACAGTAAAAGATACTTGTATGATCCAAAAATGAAGTGCCAATGGGGAGGAGAGCTCAGAAAGATGGACACCCAAAATCCTCAAATTGCGACCTTGGGACATGAAAAGGAGTGTCGGAAGACCACAAAAAAAGAAGCGCAGACAGTATAATTGTAATCACTGAGAAAAAGTAAAAATGCAAAACAGAAATATATGGGGAAGCATGGATTATGTAAATTTAATCATTGCAAATGGGATTGAATTATTGCACATTGGAATTGAATGTTTGGACATTGGAATTGAATCATTGTATATGGCATTGAATAATTGCACATTGGGATAGAATCATTATGCATGGAATTGAATTATTGCACATCGGAATTGAATCATTGCACATGGGATTGAATTATTGCACATTGGAATTGAATTATTGCTCAAGGAATTATATCATTGCACATTGGAATAGAATCATTGCACATGGAACTGAATCATTGTACATGGAATTGAATCATTGCACATTGGGATAGAATCATTGCACATAGGGTAGAATCATTGCACATGGGATAGAATCATTGTACATGGAATTGAATCATTGCACATTGGGATAGAATCATTGCACATAGGGTAGAATAATTGCACATGGGATAGAATCATTGCACATGGGATAGAATCATTGCACATGGGATTGAATTATTGCATATTGGAATTGAATTATTGGACATTTGAATTGAATAATTGCTCGAGGAATTGTATCATCATTGCACATTGGAATAGAATCATTGCATAGGTACGTGGCTAGGTTCCACATTCGAAATATTGAGCAGTCATAGAAACAGGGAAACTCCAAAAGAGAGTTGCCCAATAACGATCATCCGGGTCTGCTCTTTACTATCTCGGAAAAAATGACGGAAGACATAAACCATAGAGGTCACCCTAGAGACAGTTATATGGACCAGGTGATCAGTGATGTGCGCTGTAGCAGCTACCAAGAGATGAAGAGGTTGGTGGACAACAGAGGTATGTGGAGATGGAGTGTGCGGTGCAAAATAATCTTTGGATTGTGAACCAGAAGAAGAATCATTGTATATTTTTAGAAAAAATGATGAACAAATGTTGTATCATCTACATTTCAAAATCAAATAACTCTTTTTCTTGCCTTTGTGTGACTTGTGACTAACTTCCGATGAAGATACAGTAGATAGTTTTAAAATAGATGGGATGTAGAGAGCTATACAATTATTACCTGGCTCTTCCGTTACCAAACATCTTCCTAAGACTCTTCTCTTGGTACGGTCTCAAAACAGCCATCGGTTTCAAATCAATATTTATATCTGGATTTACCTGCAACACATAAAGAACATATTGGAATACTTATTTCTCACGTTATACCCATTTTTTGACGTACATTGTGAGGGACCGGATATGAATAGTGCTTCCACTCTTTTCTATCATCATCATTTTCGAGTGTCCCGTAAGAGGCGGGTAATCGAAAAAACAGGCAACAATAACATCTCGAAAATTTTCAACAATGCGATTCAGCACCCATTCTTAATGCTGCCTTTTCAGATTAGACAAAACTAGTGTGTGGGTATGCACGTATCATACATCCTTTCATAAGGTGATACACACCCGCAGACCTGTCGTTGGTTACCCCACTTTGTGGGATGTTGTGGTAGTATGAATGAATGAAAACATAAATGTATTTAATTCGAATACGAAAGCATACTCCTTCACTTGACTCCTGAGACAAGGGTCCCAGTGGATTTTCAGATTTTCACTGTCAAAACATCCTTTTTTCAGCCCGTTGTAATTTATTCTGTCATAATAACTCAAATGAAAATCAACACATTACAAATACAACTCACAGTGTCGTTTCTAAAGTCGTACTCGGCCAGAAGTGGATGATCCAGTTCAATGCAGCGCTTCTGTATAACTTCAATCTTCTCGGGGTCCACCTGAAAGGCGACTGTGCCGCTGCCGGCGTCCTCTTCAGCTTCCTCGTCTTCCTGATCCAACTTCTCATACAGATTTGTAATGTCCTCGGGGACAGTCTCGGCTGGAACGGCTCCGTCAGGTTTTGGTTCACCATCAACGCCTATGAAAAAAGAAAATAATTATTATGAAAAATATTGAATAATTTGTTAATAATTTTTCCTGTCACCTGTCTGACAGATAAGCATTGGATATCCTCAGGGTTATGTTCTCCACTTATTCGTTTCTGGGTGAAGTCGAAGTAAACAGACGTCAGATTTCACAACAGAAAGCCAACGCTCATCAGTGAAGCACACGTTTGCACACATACAAACCGACTCGCAAAACCACACACTCAGTCCACTGTCACCTCTCCTACGATTCAAAAATCGCTATAACACATTAAATCATAAATAAATCAATTCACCAACACACATTGGAAAAAACTAAATCTTATCACTTATATTAATCTATCATTGGATGTGGTTATAGTTGTTTATATTATCTGTACGTTTTCGTGTGATTGGAGATGCTTTTCTTTTCCTCTCTAGACATGTCGGATGGCCTATTCAATGGGAAGAATAACCTTTTTATTTCTTCCTGATGTCAGGAATTAAATTAAATCTTCCTGGGTTGTGCCTGAATTGGTTGGCTTTCCAATTTATCACAGATAAATCAGCTTTTTTACTATGACGCAAGTCTGGCAGTCCCTGGGTCATAGGTCCGAATACAGAGTCCTACCTAAATACTAACCATGGTTGATAGCGAGGAACCTTACGAGTGGTTTAATACTAAAATAAAAGTTTTTTTTTTGTGGATGATGATTTTATCGGCTTCGTTGAATATGTAGGTAATTTTGTCAAATCATATATCAAACAGAGTATTCAGCGATCCATACGAGATGCCGAAAATTCGGTGGAATTTCAAAAAAATAGTGACATCGAGCTGTCAGTGTGAAGTTGGTTACATATGTTTGTGTTGTTAAAGCAAAAAAAACATTTTAAACGTCAAATATTAGAAAAGAGATAGATAGCTTTCTAAGCCCATAGAAAGCTATCTATCTCTTTTCTTCATACACATTAATGTGAAATTCTACGACATCGACCTTAAGTTTGGCGTAGTATTTAGTTAGTGATGTCTCTGGAACGCAATTGCTAACATAAGAATACAAAATACTTCAGTGAGGTTAGGAGTTAGTATTTAGGTACCTAGGACTGTGCATTCGGGTCTTATTCTATAAGTGAACATCCAATAACATTTTTATTAAAAAGTATAATACGAAAGTTAATTACCTGCAGGAGTGTTATTGGTTTGTATTTTTGCACCAAAAGTAGGTATATTCTTTTTATCAAGAGTTCCACCGATAAGACCGTCTTCCCGAGCCTCCTCCTCTGGCAGACCTCTCAGTCTACATCCCTGAACCACCGGATCTTTCAGCAGCTTTTGCAATATTTCAGGGTAAAGACTCTCGACAAAGTATCTACAATTAAAGCGAAAATTATTATTATGAAAAGTATCTACAATAATACAGTCTTGTCTCACTTAAAGATACCAAAACTCATGTTAAGAAAAACTCAAGAATTTATTGGTGAAATGGTACTAGAACATTTTGTTGTACTTACCGATTATGTTTAAGTACAAGTTTGACTTTGCCGTATGAAAGGGTGCAGAGTTTGATGAATTCCACTATTCCATCTGGTACGGTACACTTGCTGAGACGACGGAGGTATTCTACTATGTCGTGGGTCTGTAGTCCCACAGACACAGCGGCATACAAACTGTAAGCTGTCAATTTGTATTCGTGGATATGCTCTGGCCTAAAAAATATCAATACACTGAGTATATAACAAATCAACAAAGTATCAGTTCCACATTATCAGGGTGGCTTGGGCAATTGATTTGTAAAAACCAACATATGCGCATTGATAGTAAGGTTAATATGTACATATATAATATATAGGGAATTACGGAAGGACAGAAATTGTCCAAATATTAAACATCCAAAAATAATTCTGAGAAAAAATATTAAATAATATAACTACACGCTACACAAGCGGGTTCGAGGATTGTCTTTACATTGCATCTTATTTTAAGACAAATAAACTATAAAACATTTCTCTTTTTTATTAGATTAATTTCAAAGAAGAAATCTTGATTTTGTATTTTATTTGATTTGTGACTCAAGTTAAATAATATATATACTGAGTATATACGTTGAGAAGACCACAGAGCAAATTTTAATGTCAAACTGCTACATAACATAAATGACAACAACGGGTGTGCATATTATGGTAGAAATAATATTAGAATAATAACATATCAAAATTTACTGTATCAGTTTATACTTTTGTGTTTAAGATATTGGTAACTATGTAATATTGTAATTTACTGTGTTGTGATGTCTGGTGTCCGTTCTATGTAACTATGTATAACCAAAATGTCAAATATTTGGCTTGGTAAAATTGTAAACTGCTAGCCCTAGAACAGGGTTACCTAGTTGGGCAGCAGTAATCTTCATAATAGTCTTTGTGATAAAGTTGTGAAAAATAAATAAATAAATAAATAAATAAGATTTGCGTGCGACAGATTATGACATTGTTCAAATCAAAGCGCTTCTCAGAACAACAGAAATGAAGTTCTCGAGATCTATCGCTGGAAAACCCTTCGAGATTGTATCTGTAATGCGGATATACGAAAAACGTGTAACACATAAGACATTGTTCGGTAAAGTCCATAATCTTAGGAAGCATAGTTTCTGTATCACAGACCAATATGTCCATAAAAAAAAAATCGAGTATATGTTGACTATTAAAGTAGCTTTGGTGATCAATATTCAAATCAAATACCTTTTTTTTTTGTCAATTTGTAGCATCTCAATGGAGATTAAGTTGGAATATTACAGAAGAATTAGGAACTCATGGCACATACAGGGCTTACGACTTGTCATTGGCTGGTTTATGTCATCACTTTATGCTCTTGCGAAACCTTCACCAATTATGCCTTCTTAATCAGATCCATTATCAATGCAATTTTGATAGTTCTACACATTTTAATAATGATACACATTGTTTGAAAATAAGACATTTTTACTATCGCCATCTATGAAGTAACGAAGAAACCTTTTCCATCAATTGAGAAATTATTTTTTTAAACATGAGGTGACAGTGTTCTCGCATAGGTGTCACCCCTGAATATTATTTCATTTTTGACTCGTATGATATCAATATGAATTCAATCAGACTTATAGTTTGGGCTCCAGAGGACACAAAAGAAAACAACGTAAATGATGAATTCATACAGAAGAAATAAAACAATGCATATGAAAAACTAATCAGCTATAGGTCTATGTATTTTACACATATTATGTTAATATGAAGTTGATCAGACTTATAGTTTGGGCTGTAGAGAGGACACAAAAAGGAAAAACTGTACGGCGTACATAGAAAAACATCACGATGAAACTCAGTGTGCACTCTTTACATGATACCCGTTGAGAAATTGATGTAAAAAAATATGCTTAAAAATTGTGAAATCATGACTCTCCACTATTCCATGGTGTAGAGAGTAAAAAAGGCTTGGAAAAAATACAAATAGTTAATATTTACCTGCAGACTGGTTCAGATATAGCAATGAGAAAGTCATGAGCGTGTTTGTAAACCGGAGAGAAGGACTCCAGGAAGATGTGACCATTGGGAGCTACCCATAGTGGACGGGAGCCATGGTCTGGTTTCAGTTGCATTTGAGTTCTAAAAAACAAATATGTAAACTAAGCTTAGAATAGTGCTTCCACTCATTATTTAGAAAAAAATCAAAATATTATTGTTACATCTAAATGAATAAAATTCATATTTTATTAACGCTCAGCAGGAAACACATAGCTCTGTTTACTTTGTATGATCTACAAAATCATTCAATTTTATCAAAACATCAATTGAATCAAGCTGGTAAACAGTTATAATAACATATATTGCTATCGGGAATACACAAATTCTGAGAGTTAAAGAAAATATTAACACAAAACTGTGAGATGTTATTGTTTTTAAATGGGTTTGACAAACATGTTGATGATTGATTTTATGGTAATTATTTACAAGTGACCTAAATCTTCAATTTTGATTATAATTTACAAATAAATTATATTTCGTAATATATTTAGGTTTAAAATATTAACCTATCAGTTTTAATATTTTTTTATGTGGTAATTTTTCACAAATATAGTCGATCATGCTTTATCTGTGGTTCAATATTCAGTTTACTGTCGCGGTTGACGTATTGACTTAATAAACGTTAAAAATAAGAATATAGTAATGATTTTTCTGTTTTTTTTTAATCATTATTTTATTTTATATTACTTCTCGGACAACTAACAGCTACTATGTCTAATATTAATTTAAAATCATGACCAACAACAAGTTGCCACATTCTGGAGACTTACGATATTAATCGTCTCACAGATCCAGACTGAAAACACAATTAAAAACTGTGCCTCCACCGGGAATCAAACTCGGGACCTTTGGATCAGCAGCCAAATACCTAATTATTGATATTATGCATATTTATGTGTGTAAATTGTGATTTAATTAAATTATTTTTTTGTAATTTGGCGTTTAAATGAGAAAATAGTTAACTCGCAAACTCGGCAATAGGTGTCGTGAAATCGAACATTTATGTGAATTTCTTCATAAATTTTTCGTAATTTAACATTATTTCTGTTAATTTTCCTAGGCGTTTCCCGGAAAAATTAATATTTTTCCCACAATCTGTATAATATTATTATCTAGCTATAAACAAAAAATCAACAAAATTGAAGATTTAGGCCAATTACTGATTTTATCTATATTTTGACAACTTTGAGTTAATGCGTTGTCACTAATAAATAAAATTTCACACCAAGTGCACCAAAACTTTGTTAAAATGGTCGGTTGCAGTAATGATAGAAAGTATTTAGAGTAACTAACCGATAATCTTTAGCCCCAAATTCATCTTCTTGAGCTTGTTCATCGTTAGTTTCTACATTTTTGGATGCCGCTCCTGGAACACCGTCGGCTTCACCTATTGGTTCTTCTTCTGCCACCACAGCATATGCTTCGTCTTCTGCGCGACGTTTTTTGCCTTAAAAATACATCATTAAACAAATAAGAACATAACCTCAAAGTTAGCTATAAATACTGGTTCCATTCGTGATATTTAATTCATTACCAGGTCTGCTATCACTGGTGCTCTTAGAAGATCCATCGTATTTTTTATTCTTCTTTGGAGGACCCATGAATTTGGTGTTCTGTAAAATTATACTTTTCAGAATTGCATCAAATAAATATATTATTGTGACACTCGTAAAATATTATTGAATAATAATATTAAAACAAAACCTTTACTTACTTGTGTATTTAATTATGCAATGATCAATAAAAATGAACAACAATTACGATTTATTCACATAATATACGCGAGATCAAAATTCAACTACGACACATCTGACATTTAATTTTTATTTGTCAAAATTCCAAAATTGCATAGACAAATACGTGCAATGTGTTTTCATGTTTCGCGTCTCACGATGGAATTGGAAAATTGTACGTGAAAGAAAGAGAAGAGTGATTTGACCGTCACGTTGTCACATCTGCACAATTAATTATTTTTAGCGGGAAAATACCTAAATGTCAAAGTATTATTTCCAGATTTTTTTAATCAACTAAATCACGAAGCATACTTACAAATGCACGAATATTGGCATTTCGGTGATAGATAATAGATCTGTTTAGTAAAATGAACAATTATACTAATAATTAAACACTACATGGTTTTAAAGAAAATAATGCAGCAAAACAATACACTTTAACCAAAAACTTTTCAACTCACTGCATCCAACATTAAAAATTGAAATGTGAAAAGTATTACACAGATAAATGTATTGTTTATAGCTCTTGAAAAATATTTGTCATTCTCAATGTACAACTATTTTCTACTCCAAAAAACATGCAAACTCATTTTTATCAATAAAAAGAAATGTTGTTGTACATAATATTTAACCAAGCTTTCAGAGAGGAGTGGTATTGTAATATATATTATTTGTAAATGAATTATTGCTTGTTATTGTGAACATACATGTTGTATAAATAAAATAAATAAATAAATAAATATTTAACCAATAAGCTTATTACTGTAATTTGTTGTTATATGTGATATAAATTTAAAATAAAAATCTATAGAATTACATTTTTCTCTTTTACATTACCTACAAACAATATTTTATTGTAAAGTGATCTTCTAAAGCCCTAAATCAGAGGTTCCCAACCCCGTGACCGCGAGCACCATGGCGCCCGTGGAACGATTCATATGTGCCCGCCACTATTAGACAGAGACAAAAAATTTTATAAACATTTATTAAAAATGTGAATTATTTTTATTTATTTGTTAGAGTTTTGATTTTTTTGAGTGTTTATCTTTGTATTTGTGTTTTTTGTTTACGTTTTGTAAATACATTTATCTGTGTGAATGCAGTTTGAATAATAATTTTATTATTTTTAAACATTTTTGTGTATTATTTATTAATAAATTATGAATATAAAAAAATTAATTATGGGAAAATGAGAAGTTATGGAAGGAGATTGTCGATTAAAAATAGGCGGTGCCCGCCACCCTACCAATGTTTTAGAATGTGCTCTAGAGTATAAAAAGGTTGGGAACCCCTGCCCTAAATCATGTAAGTTAACTCTGTGGGTAGGTATGATTTTCAATTATTCTTTAATATTTTTGTTTGATTTCTCTTTTTCCGTAGTTTATAAAATGTATATCATGGAAAAATAATTGTATTGTGTGCAGAGTTTAAACCTATATTTTTAAGTCCATCAACGCACTAACCCATGCATAATTTATTATGTTTAATTCTTGGAGGAATAAATAGAATTTCAAATTTTATTTCTCTTTCACCATGGCTCAGAATTTTGATTCTTCTGAATTACATGGTATTATATATTCGAAATTAATGATACTTACGTTTAACCATATTATAATTAATCGAATATTTTTATTATTGCATATGCGCAAACATTGGATTTTTTTCCCTGTCGGGAGTCAAAGATATCTTTTAACAGATTTTTAATTATCTCAATAGAGACGAAGTTGGAATATTTATTAGGTGGGGTGACTTCTATGCGAAAAATGCATTGTCACCTCAGATATAAGAATTGTAGCTTTCATTATTTACAAAAAACCAATTCTCTCAATAGATGGCGTTCCAACAAAATAAATAAAAAAAAAAAATAATAAGATTGTTGTTCATAATTTCACCCATAGATGGCTGTAGTAAAAATTCCTTATTTTCAAGCGAAAAGAATTTCAGTATTACAATATATAGAACTTTCAAAAATTGAATTGATAGGGATCTCATTAAAAGGCATAATTGGTGAACGTTGCGCAAGCGCATAAAGTGATCACGTAAACCAGCCGATGACAGGTCGTAAGCCCTGTAGGTGCCTTGATTCCCCGGTTCTCCTACAATAAATATTCCAACTTCGTCTCTATTGAGATAATTAAAAATCTGTTAAAAAATACCTATTATAATTATTTAACCACGGTTTGTACCTATTCTTTTGAAAAATACAATTCAATTAACCCGCTGTAAATACTAATTTGCGTGGCCATAGTTTAAAACTTGTTAAAAGTAGGTTATCCACAAATCCTCAAAAGCTTTTTCTTTCAAATAGAGTGGTGGTTACATGTAATAACATGTTTTGGATGATGCAATTATTAATAATTTCAAGAATAGACTGGCCTTTTTTTGGAAAATTTAATAATAGTATTTAAATTTCACCGCCGTGGCACAGTTGGTAAGCCATTCGGTTTCTGTGCGGGCATCCTGGGTTCGATTCCCAGCAAAGGAGAAATTTATTTAAATTCATTTCTAACACAAATATTGCTTCTCTGGGTTGGAAGAAATTATAAAAATAAACTCGCCACTTGCGCAGGGTGCAAGGAAGTGTTTATTATTATATACACATATGCGGAAGCACCCTACTTAAGAACAAATCTATCAACCTGCTTGGAGTATATATGTATAATGAACCAACTACACTACAGGGGCTCCATTGAAGCTAAGGTGAAACTTGCCTTAAAAAAATTGAGCTTATTATATAGAGCGTGTAGATATTTTTAAAAACTCTAATTTTTATTTTCTACAAAGCACCCAATTATTGAATATGGTAGTCACCTCTTGAAGCTGTATGTCTGATTGACGACCCATGACTGATGGATTACAATCACTAGACCGCAGACGCAACTTAGGTATTCTAACTTTATTCTATAGATACTACCATGGGAGATGCTCAGAATAACTTGCGTCCCTGGTCCCTCTCCACCCATTCATAGTAAACCTTCAATATACACGAACCAGTCGCTTCTCAAACTCTTTCATTAACATAGCTGCCCAGCTGTGGAACGATCTTCTGAGTTCTGGTCTTTTTAAAACCCGAAATAATATTTTTCTGAGTAGATTGCAAACCCTCCCCAACGCTACGTAGTGCACTTCTTTGGAAGAGTATAATGGATCCAAATCCTAATAGCAGCAGGTGACCTCTATGTACCAATGTTAAAAAAATATATATCAGCCTTGGTTGCTCGCTTACAAGTACTAATAATAACCTGAATTATGTATAACTTCTCAATTATTCTTTTTTACAAACTTTTATATAACTTGCTTTGTGAGTTGACAAATTTTACAATTTAATTTTGAATCAGTTTCACCCAATGGATTGAGCTGAAATTTTACACATACTTTTGGTGACAGCAACAATACAATCTGGTATACTTACTCAATATTGTAATATTCCTGTAAAATATATATTATGGTGCTTAACGTCAAACGGCATTTTATCTTTATTAATTTAAGTTAAGAAAATATCAATAGTTTTCATGCGAGGTAGTTTTTTCTTTCGCTGCAATCCGTTG
This sequence comes from Molanna angustata, assembly GCA_963576475.1. NCBI lineage: Eukaryota > Metazoa > Arthropoda > Insecta > Trichoptera > Molannidae > Molanna > Molanna angustata. Next base: position 1,124,258 of record OY754972.1, read on the forward strand.
TCTCTCACGATTTCTTCGATCCGAGGCCAGTCAGCTGGTTCATGCCAGAACTTTCCACGATGTATTGCTGTATTATTTGGCAAGATTTGATCTAGCTTATTATGGAAATAATAATTGAACTATTTGTAGCATCGTTTTGTGAATCAGAATCATTCAAAGGGCGCTGATAATTGTCTCATGTTGCTCTACAAAACATGGCTGTTTCCAGTCTTTAGAGAAAGTGCTCTAGCACTGTGGACATCTGGAAGGAATCCATTGCACATTATAGTATTGTATTATTGCTTCTGGTGTAATTAACAGGTACTGTGTCAAATATTCATTCAACAAGCACCCAATAACAAGTTGCCACACTCTGGAGACTTATCATAATAATCGTCTCACAGATCCAGACTGAAAATATAATTATAAACTGTCTCCATCTTGGGAAAAATTTTGAGGGATACAAAATGAAAGATAGACAATCGTGATTACAGGGCATTTAATTAATTTTCAATAAATATTCCAAAATGACCCCTACCATTATATTATTATATAATATTTATAATTTGTTATGATACTTGTGACGTTGGTACAACGCAACTACAAGTGTGAAACATGTTTTTTTTATTCTTAAAATTATCAATCAGATGAATGCATCCTTCCTACAGAAACAATAAACACAATAAGTTGAACAGGCCCCCGTTTATAAATATAAAGACCAATACAATACAACCTTGGATAACCAACGTACATAATAAATTATTTACTAATAAAACATTATTCAAAGAAGAAATAATGAACAATGACACAACCCATGAATATTAATACGAAATAAAATGATTTTTTTAATATATATATATTTAATAGTTGTCTCATCTGTTTCAAATGCTAGTATAAAATATGGGTATAGTGCGTTCAATATAATAAGTTCTTTTGTGTTGTCCAGATACAGTTCAATTAGATAAATTAATTCTGTAGTACATACATACCATCACGCCATGTCCCTCACGGGGTAGGCAGAGAGAACCGAACGCCACTTACTTCTATCTTGACATACATTCATCACCTCGTCAACATTCATGCATCGTCTTATACATGATCGTCTGTTGTTCATGCTTCTAACATTTCCGTGTTTCAAAATACCATTCACATGGACGTGCCATCCCTTCCTTGGGCGGCCCCGACCTCTCATTCCATTCCTGTCCGCAATGTATATTTTCTTCGTCAGGCGTTCCTCATTCATTCACCCCATGTGGCCAAACCATCTCAATGTGTTCACTTTCATTCTATTAATAACATCTTTCTTTATCCTACATTCTTTCCTTATGTCCTCATTTCTGACCCTGTCATACATCGTTCTATTACAAATTCTTCTTAGCGATCTCATTTCAACTGCATTTATTCTACTTTCGTGCGACTTCTGCCGTGTCCAGGTTTCAATTGCATACATCAAGATTGGCACTAAGATAGCGTTATGAATGGCAACTTTAGCATCCTTTGATATATTGCGATCATTCATAACTGGTTTAAGTGCTCCATTCACTCTGTTTCCTGCCATAACTCTTCTTTTGATCTCCTTATCAATCCGTCCATTACGTTGAAACATGCTTCCCAGATAAACATATTCGACACAAATTACGAATAATAAGTTTTTTTTGACATACCCCCAAAAACAATAAAATGATTTTTAAATTTATTTATAAAAGCAAAGTCTCAGTAAATTTACAGAGTAGCGAAATATTTAAAATGTATGCAACTCGGTAGAACTAAATTAGCCAGATTGTCAAGTATCAAGTAGATTGTCTTACCAACACAAAAACACTTATTATAGTGAATGCACAATATGACAAAATATTGAATAGCGGAATAAAATCAGATAATGTCTCTACAATAAAATGAAAAATCAAGTTAGTTGTCATCCGTTCTGTTTAAAAAAAACAGTTGCTTCAATACCAATCATATGAAATAGCACAGATGTTTAAATATTATAAACCAAAAATACTCGGTACTCGTTCTATTTGATTTAATTAATTATTGACTCGTTTTGTGCAAGGCACATCATCAGAACATACCAAGTACGTTTATTTTATAATATATAAATATCTACTATTAAGTCCTATCAAGAATAATTGTTAATTGACAAACTAAATTTAGCGAAATAGCATATTCGTGGTTTGAATGAAGTTGATTATAGTAAAAAATATTATTTAAAATGTTTCACAAAGCTAACTCTGAATATATGTGATATGAAAAATTGAGTAATTAAACGCATATATAATGGGGTGAGATTCTGCGATTATAGACTTACGTCATTTTGTATAGTGAAAAAAAAAATTTATACTTAAGTCATAGTGTAAAGACTGATTTTTTCATCTGTAAAAGGATAACACAGCATGTAATGAGTAGTGGTGGCATTCAAAGTGTTGAAAATTGCTAATTTAACTCGTGTCAGTTATAGTATGAAGCGTTATAGTATTAAGTGTGATATGTTTTATATTTATTACGGAAGACTACTTGAAATCACACCTTCCATTGGCAGACACATTGGTTACTGGAAACCCCCCCCCACAGACACCATTAAAGAGACAAAACAATTTATCACACTTTAAAAGTGTCTGTCGGTGAATTTCCACCAACTAAAGGAGTGATTTCTACGACTTTCTTTGTAAATATAAAAAAATCAGGCTTTATACTATAACTGACGTGTTAAAATAGCAATTTTCAATACTATGAGGGCTGTTATCTTCGACAGACACCACTGTTCATGGTTCACATTGTCCTATCGTTGTTATTTGCTGTGGTATCTTTTTACAGAAAAAAATCAGCCTTTACACTGATTTTCGCTGGCTCTTGGTCTATAAGAGATATTATGAAAACAAAATGATATGGTCCCAATGAAAGAATGACAGTCTGACAAATGAATATAATTAATATGAAGCTGAAAGAAGTGGCGAGAAAGACAGAGATCAACCATTAAAGAGTTGGCATGACCATATTAATAAAGGGTTGGCATGACCATATTAATAAAGAGTTGTCATGAACATATTAATAGAGTTGGCATGACCATATTAATAAAGGGTTGGCATGACCATATTAATAAAGAGTTGTCATGAACATATTAATAGAGTTGGCATGACCATATTAATAAAGAGTTGGCATGACCATATTAATAAAGAGTTGGCATGACCATATTAATAAAGAGTTGGCATGACCATATTAATACAGAGTTGGCATGACCATATTAATAAAGAGTTGGCATGAACATATTAATAAAGAGTTGGCATGAACATATCAATAAAGAGTTGGCATGACCACATTGATAAAAAGTTGGCATGACCATATTAATAAAGGGTTGGCATGAACATATTAATAGAGTTGGCATGACCATATAAATAAAGAGTTGGCATGAACATATTAATAAAGAGTTGGCATGACCATATTAATAAAGAGTTGGCATGACCATATTAATAAAGAGTTGGCATGACCACATTGATAAAGGGTTAGCATGAGCACTTTAATAATATTTTAAAAAGATTGTCATACAATTCAGAATAATAATAATGGAGCATGAATGGGTTGGAATGAATAAAAATTGTACTGATACTTGTCAATGTCATAAAATATATAAAAGAAATTTGAATCCTTTTATTTTTTTGAAAAAAACAAATTAATCATTTAAATTACTTGTTTGTTAATTATACATTTGTAGTAATTAGGTATCCAAGGCTATATTGTATAAGCTGTTGAAATTCCCAGCCGATTGAACACTAGAAGTTGCAGGAAAATATAATATGGACAGTAAATACACCACGATATAATGGTGCACTAGCATTAATGCGGGATAAAACATACCCCGACACATCCCTCTATACTCGACAATAAATAATTTTTAATATTTGAAAGGTTCCGTTTGAAGATTCACCGATGACACGGGGACAGCATTGGGAGACACGACGGACCGAGGATGTTACGCGAGAAAACAAAGATATATAAAAATAATTATGCGGCTGATAGAACGGAGGCTGTTGTTGGTGTCTCGGTGAATCGGCAAAGAGATCCTTTCGCCTAGGACTTTAACTATACATTTATATTGCATTAGTCTAAAAGAATAACTATCATTATTATTTTTATTCATTTCGACAACAAATGAAGATCGTAACACATTTAAAAAATATATTATTTAACCCTAGCAGGGGCGATTGTTTGACTTAATGAAAAATTTAATATAAAAAAATAATTGCATAAACCCTATGTTTAGGTAAACAAATTAATAATATGTATAATGTCATTTAGAAGGCCTTTGTTTCTTTGCGTGATAGTGGAGTTCTTTCAAGGACACTTTGAGAGAGTGTGTAAACATTTCTTAACTAATTGTAGATGAATTTCAAATAAGATAACTTGGCGAGTTTTGAAACACGATTCAAATTAAAGCTAATGTTAGAATATTCTCAAAGTTCTTGAAAGAACCGCAAACATTAATAAAATACACAAGTATTTGTGATTCTTTAGAATAAATATATTCATTTAATTTGAGTTATAAAGGACAGGTGTTCTCTGTATGTTGACGAGAGTAGATATTTGCAAATACTGATTGTGTAAATAGATTATTTTTATTTCAATAAAATATAAAGAAAAATATATTTTCTACAAAACAACACCGTGGTTGAGCTTTGCCCAAACTACATTTGAAACATTGTATTTTCATTGTCAGAGATTTGACACTTAGATCGATTTCAATATTGCAAAGATATAGTGTCAAAATCTGATACAAAAGAGAAAATTATTAAGCCACCTTGTAAGGTTTCTTACGTTTGGATTAAGAAATCAATTGAAACATTGTTAAACTGAAAATATTATGCATTATCTATTGCAGTACATGTATTCTTTATGATAAATTAATTTATTTGTATCCATAGACTTTTATACATCATACTAAAATATAATAATAAAACAATATTTCCATAAACCAAAGCTTAATGAATCATAGATAAAGAAAATAGTTTATGAAACATTATTATTTTAACCAGTGAATTATTATAGTTTCTATTTTGAAAAGTATTACATTCATTTTAATAAAGTATATAGATGACTTTACTTGAAACATATTTTAATATACTGTAACTAGTTTCAATAACACTTGAGTCTGAGTATTCACTGACACAATAATAATGAATAATAAACACTTCCTTGCACCCCGTGCAAGTCCCAAGTGACGTCTTATGGTTCTGGAAATACATTAAGGTTTTTTTATAAGATTAAAAATAAAAACTTTGAAAATAATAGGTACATATATTATATGTGTTAGACATAAAGTATGAGAGCGTGGATTTACACCAAAAGTATAATTATTTGAGAACACACGATGAAATTCAAGGCACAATATATCATGATATTAAACATGCTCTTTTTCCGTGGAAATGAAACAGATCACCATGTGTTCGAAAATATATTTTTAACAAAACAACTCTTTATTTGTAAACACAAACGGCCAGTTCCAATAATCGAGAATGCACATAAATATTAAGTAAGTGAAAATAATCAATAAATATAACAATAGAATTATTATGAGACAGTGAAGATATGAAGAACAGCGTAGCCGACATTTATTGCATTATAAAAATTACCAAATTTTCCTAATGTTTCGCGGCAGCCAGAGAAAAAATCTGCTTGGACTGCCTGCGATAAATTAAACTATTATATTAATCTGATACAATTATTATTTAATCAAAACAAGGTCCAAATATTGCAATTTCACACAAAACATCCCAGTTTATTTGTCGAAACCACATTTTATAAACGTTAACAAGCGTCGACTCTGAAACAATTCAGTTCCGACAGATTGCTTCAACTTAACAAGTTATTTATTTAAGTTTTATTCAAATAGTATATTATGCAGAAAAGTACGTAGTCATAAATATTATCTTTATGTATTTAAAAATGAAATATGACAATGAATTAAATAAATATTTCTAAGTAATGATAATTAAGTTTTCAGTCAGTATGTTTATGCTTTTACACAGGACATTTCAAATTTTCATATATTATATATTATGAATTGATTTTATACATACACGTCGCATTTTCATATTTGTTACAATGCATAGTTTTTCTTCAGTATATTTATGTACACAAATCACAATTTAATAACTTTACTATTCAACAAAAGTACAGTAGAATTATTACGAAAAGTCTACAAGGAAGATGAAGAGTAACAATTTTCAATACAATATGTAATTGAATGAAACTGTAAATGATGCATCAGTTACAAAACAATATTTGATTTTTACCATACCTATACTATCACTCCATTTCCCTATTTGTGGTAGACAGTGAGAATCCAACGCTAGACTCCTCTCTTAACATATATTTATCGCTTCATTCACGGCTTAATTTTAACATCTTCATCTTTCGAAATTCCATTTACGTGATAGTGCCAACTTTTCCTTGGCCAACCTCTACTTTTCGTTCCTCTTTTATCAGCCTTATCACTCATTTTTGTGACCAAACCATCGTAGGGTATTTATTTTCATCTTACTTACAATATCTCTTTCAATCATACATATCTAATATCCTCATTTCTTATTCTACCACACATTCGTTTTAGTGAGCTCATTTCAACAGTGTTAGTTCTACTTCCATACGTCTTCTGCCATGTCCAGTCTCACTGGCATACATTAGAGTCGGTAGAGTGGTTTAAATGCATTTGAAATTACACATTTTTCATGTTCTATGAGCAAATATCAATAAAACAAAGATACAGGAAAAGTATGTAAAAAATTCCATAGACTATTCCGTAAAAACAATAGACAGAAAAAATATAAGAAAACTTTGCGATAAAGTGCAGAAATTTTCCTTACACTTCATTTCAATATTATCAAATTGAAAATATAAAGAATTCTTCAAATATAAATAAAAAGAGATAAAATAATATTATTTTTACAATATGCTGTTAAAATTAATAGATTAATAACCAATGGATGTGAAATTTTATAATTAATCAAGAGTGTAGGTAGGTACCATCTGTTTTTCAAAATATGAACTCATTTGCGTAATAGTTTGTAATATTTTTCAATAGATGGCAGTTACAGCTCAAATATATTGAAATTATTTATCCGATGCATCATTGTCAGTTGATGTTATAAATAAAAGAAAAACATATTGAATGACAATCTCAAATTCATTAAAAAAAAACGGAATTGAATTTCAACATTTCAAGAATGAATGTATATGTGATAAAATAAAATAAAATATTTCCATGATATACTTAATACAATAGTTCTCGTTAATAATGAAACAAATAAGTCATAGAAATCTGTTCTTCTTATGTAAGTATATGAAGCATAGTGACCTAACCTTAATAAATGTATTAAAGACCCGTTACGTTTTTTTTTTGAATATATATATTTCTACGTAAACATTTAAGATTGTCAATATATTTCATCTTTGAAGCAGTCCACATGAAATCTCATCAAAAGCTGCGTACTTTGTTTATTATTATTATACACGTAAAATTACGTAATTCAATTTGTCTAATATCAAAATCACGACGTGTAAAGTCGTTTTTTTATTTTTATTGAAAAAAAGGGAAATTCCGTCGCTGCTCATACAAAGAACAAAAAAATATGATTATTGATTTGTACAAAATGATTTTTTTTCTTCATTTTCTTAAAAAATCTGTTAACGATCCTGGAATGATACATTGCGAATCTTTTTCTAAACACAGAGGATAAACTATGAACATACTGTGCGTTGTTTTGTTATATATTATATTTACTAAGGATCACGTAACGGCATTGAATTATTTGTCATACAAATATATTGTACACATCATAACCTCTCCACAATTTTGGCAAACGCACATACATTCATAGCTCCTCTAGATAAATATAAAATCTATATTATACCAACATATATAATGTATCAATTAATATTATTATTCTTTATTTTATCATAACTTTAGTTCAGCCGATTCAATTGATTGATTTATAATATTCTTTTAAAAAGGCGTATAGAGAGATTAAACCATAGATTTTCGTATAATATATTAGATGTCGTAGTTAGCAAATTTTGTATGAATCAAAGTGAGGATTTTTTCCACGGGACTTTTGACAACAAGGTGGGCAGACAACATCGTTTTTCTATAGAGAATAACGAAAGTGTTGAATTGTATGGAAAATTGCAATATATTGCCAAACAAATATGCGTCAAACGCGCTATATACCATGACTCACTCATTGCACTTAGTACTCCATATAGTATATTATATGAAAACCTATGGATTATACAGTGGGCCTGAAAATCAGGTGACATTTAAATTTTACATTATTCTTTCTGTAATTATCTATGGAAAATCATCAGATAGCCTAGTCTTCACACCATTTTTGTAAACCTAACCTACAAAAGTTTGGTAAAAATAGGTTGGTTAGGTTTGTTTGTAGTTATAATTGCGACTGGCGTGAGCCAGTTGCATTATATATTAAAAAAAGTAACTCGAATATAAAAAAATAAAAAAATGACTAAATTGGTATTTTTACCAAACTTTTGTAGGTTAAGTTTAAAAAAAATGGTGTGAAGTCTAGGTTATCTAAAATCATCCACTTATAGATGATTTGCAAATGGAACAAACAAGCATCAAGTAGTTGAAAAATATTGTTGCCACATCATTAACATATAAATTTATTGGGTAGGCACTACCGGGACCTACTTAATGTTAATGAAGCTGAATTTTTTGTACTCATGTGACCGAGGAAGTGTCGCCATTAATAAAACCAATAATAAAAGTAATGTCTTATTAATTGACATGATATAATTATTACTATAAAGAATATATTTTCTAGATAAACTTTTTCTTATAATTGTCAACACAAAAAGTATTCTCATTGATGGCATTATATAAATACAATAATTTAACTAACATTAAAAGTAAGCACTTTTTTTTATTTGGATAATTTTAAATATAACTTATTATTATGTCTTGTTTACATCAAATGTCACCCGATTCAATGTTGCTATTAATTGGCAGATTAATTAATGTGTACAGAAAATATTTAAGTGATCTGAGAGGCAAAATTTAAAATTCAAAGGCGACAAAAACATTATAACAATCAGAAGGCTTTTAATATAAATTTTTCAATAGGTATGTAATTTGTACTGTAGACGATATAAATACTAACAAAAATAATATTGAATACAATATACGTGGTATATGTGGTAAATACAAATACATGCATTGGAAGTTCACAATCGTGAAATTTATATACATTTAAAACTTAATTAAAATCCACAAAAAATTGATCCTTATTCATAATTTAGACGATGTTTCAGTATATTTTTTGATAAAACTTTTTGTTTTTTGTTTGAATTGCTCCAAATAATTGTCACTTTTAGAAATTGCCATCGGCTGGTATCGCTGACTTCGCAATTGACATCCCTCATCAAATCCAACTTTGGAAATTCTGTTAAATTATGCATGTTAAATTCACACTGTTTGAAAATAAGCTAAAGACACCATCACAAGCTATCAAATGACACTGAAACATTTTTCTGAGGAAATCTGTTGGCGAATTTGATGAAAATAAATTGAACTTGTAAAGTTTCATACATTATTTTTGTATTATATTCATACCGCCTATTGTATGTATTCAAAATACTTATTGCATAGACAAACAGACAGATAGATATATGTATAATAGAGGAATCGGTACGAAGGTTAAAGTATTAGCTATTATTTATCTCGTGTACGAAGATTGGAATAGTACTGTTATAAGTATTCATCATTAAACTCTATACAATGTCAACATGTTATCAGTATAATAATTATTATAGATTTAATAAAATTTGATTCAATTTACCAAACATGGATTGACTTACAAACACGGATAAACTAGAAATAATAAATACAATTGAAATAAACATTCAGTTAAGTTATTCATTTATAATCATTTTTTTCAGTCTTCGTTTTAATTAGCGAAACACAAATGATACAAAATATCGCAAATATACTCAGACACACACCACACACCGTCTTCAAACTGCAATATATTACATTTGTTTAATGACGTGGATCATCGCAGTACCGCCAAAACTTGCTAGGCTTCAAAAGTATACTTTTTAATAGCTTTTTATTCACCACATTGATCAATTTGGTAAATAGGAAGCTATAGCAACGGTTAGCAAATTATTTTTAGAGTGTACCACAAAGCCGATGATTTTATATTTGATAATATTCTTAGGTTTCATCCAAGATAATAATATTTTAAGATAAAAAGAAGGCATTTCTTGTCCTAAATATGATTAAAATAAAAAAAAAAAAACTGTACAAAATTTACAGATTCGTGTAAATTATAAGACTCCTTCCAAAACGGACAAGGGAATTATCAAATTAGATTAATTAATGCGAAAATTATTTATTTGGTAGATTCCCATTATAAATTAGTTTAATTTAAACAAAAACACTATGTTTTTTATCTATAGGCAATAGCTGTTTCGTCTTATTAAGACATTATCAAGACTATCTTAATAAGACAAAACAGTTATCGGCGTAACTAAATTTAAATATATTATACAATCAAAACGGCTTTATTTAAATTAAACTAAGTTAAAAATATATCTAAACTTCCCATACAGCGATAATATTATCAATATTTCGGCTACGTTTTGTTCCACGCTCTATACTGGAGATTCAGATTTGAGAAGTTAATTAGAGAATTGATTGCCTCTGCACGGCGAGCATTTATGATGACCCAAACAGACTTAAATGAAGAAAAGATGTAGTCGGAAATTTATTTTTGATTCTATTTAGGTTCCGTCACTCGCTGGCCATGGTCAGAGCATCAAAACCCTGAATGGGAAGTATGCGAAGTGTCACAGTAAAAATAAATAATCTATTGATGTAGCTCTGATTTTAATTCTTTGACATTTTAAATATCTAGATGCCTGAAATATGTGCAATTTTCATTGATTATAATGAATTTGATATTGTAATTATTAATTATACATAAAAAATATATTTTGTATTAGAGTGGTATCAATTAAATGTCTGAATTAAATAGAGTATTAATTCCCTTGCATTATATGTATTACTTATGCCAAAATTTGCCTTCAATTTGAGGATCGTCACTAAAGGATAATTAGTATATTTGCCATGTAATATTGTGTCCTAAAAGTTTTGCGATACTGTCAATGATACACTATAAAAAAAGTGAAGAGATATTTCTTCCTCTTCATACTTCCAAAGGCTCTTTTTCTAAACACCACACACACGCGCACATATACACTCTCTCTTTCACTCAATCATGCACCTGTATATATTTATATGTACATATACAACATAATGTATACATACAATATATGTTTTTTTTTTACAATTTGTTAATTTTTTATAACGTAGAGTATGCGGGCGCAGACGCACGCACGCACTCGAGGGCATGTATATGTACAGAGAAATAAAATGCGTAAGTGCGCGTGAGTGCGTCGGCGCGCGCTACATCAGCAATATTTTTTTATATAAGGACTAGTTGAAACGCGCGGCTACAATAGGTAGCGAGTGTGAGCACGATCCCGACGTGGAACGAAAAAATAAAATAAAATAAACTGAGTAGAATAACAATTATTATAATAATATTAATAAGTAATGTGTCTGTGGGGGAGGGGAGGGAGTGGCACATGGAATGTGATGTCCCCTGTCTGTCTGGCACCTTCCTGGCACCATAGCTCCGTATGGCACCGCAGGGTGACCCCTTGTAGTCTTACTGACACCGCTCTCTGACTGTCCTGGTACAGCTATAGATCCGTGCCGTTGTCCCTTTCTACATTTAATGGCTTCATTATGGAACGTTCCAGCACACCTTCAATGTAATGTAATCATGGAACCATATTGGTGGTACACCTTCAGTGCCATTTCGGTATATTCATGGAACCATATCAGTATACTTTCAATGTAATCATGGAACCATATTGGCAGTATTCTTGAACCATATTAGTATACCTTCAGTGCCATTTCGGTATATTCATGGAACCATATTGACAGTATTCTTGAGCCATATCGGTATACTTTCAGTAGCATTTCAATATAATCATGGAACCATATTGGCAGTATTCTCAAACCATATTGGTGCACCTTTAATAGCGTTTTGATGTAATCATGAAACCATATTAATACTGTTGATAAAGTATTATGACACTCTTGGAAGCATATTGCCATTGCTGTTGTGCCATATTGGCACATCTTCAGTGCTGTATTTGTATCAATTTGGAACCATATTAGCACTGTTGATGAACCATTATGGCACAATACTAGATTGGAATCAGCGTTATTTTGGCACCGCAATGGCACCACTGTGAAGTAGTTTAGGCACAGTAATCTAAGCGTACCGGAACTGCCCTGGAACTGTATTTGTACCGTAATGGGACCATTTTGGCACAGTTTTGGATCCGCACTGGCACCGCCTCGAGACCGTGTCGGCACCACCTCGGAACCGGTCGCTAACATAAAACAGGCGGAGGCGGGTCCATTTCAACTGGGGGGCGCGTGCGGCGATGGCGGCGGCGCGGGAGCAGGGGGAGGTCGCAGGGGCACCATGACGCAGGGAGCGGGAGGCTGCGGGGGCGGAGCGCCCTCGCTCTCTGCGGGGGCTTTGCCTCCTCCAATCTTCACCAGGTACTTGACAGCCTTCTGCACAAAGCCGTCCTTTTTGTGCGGGGACGGGGGCTTGTGCGGAGGGCAGGGAGGAGGGGGAGCAGCCCACTCTGGCACGTCCAGGACGCTCTTGTTGGGTGGAGGCTGCATCACTGACCGCGTCAACTCCGATTGCTGCAAAGAGACATTAAGAATGGTTAGACTGGATGGTATTGTGATAACTAAGGACCCTCAATATATCCTAACTAGAAGCAAATCATAGGTCGGCAAGTGAAAGCAGTAAATAGCATGGATTCTTATGGTAAAAACAGAAAACCTACAACAATAAAGATGGGATCTGGTAAAATTAGAAACTATATTTTGTCTCCATTGGGATTTTATTTACTTGGCATGCGGAAGGTGTTTTAGGATTTTTCTAAACGTTTTTTTTCTAAATTGGATGCATTAGAAATTTCTAATGAATAGAATTACTTCATATTTTTTTTCGATGCAGGTAATATAAGGATTATCATAATATTCAGTGAAAACTTCGGACCAATTTTTCAGAAAATTGTGCCCACGAAGGAGTGTGAGATTTGGCATAGTTAAAGTTCATATGGAAAAATGTGCAGAAAGCAAAAATTTGTATATAATATGTGTTAGAAATTGTTTACTTTCCTATTGTCAATGTCAAACACAGTTGTTTTAAATTCAAATACAATACATGTTAAAGAAAACAGAATTATGTATAATAGTATCTTATAATAACTAGCCTATACGACGAAACATTAAGACAAGTAAATAAAGCAGCTGCAATATTGGGATGTCTAAAGGAAAGTATATGGAGGAATAAAAACATGAATATCGAAAGCAAAGTCCGAATATATAAAACATGTGTAAGACCCGTTGCCACCTACGAAGTAGAGACCAGAGCAGACACAATGAGAACAAAATCTCTTCTGAGAACATCAGAGATGAGGACATTGAGATGTATAACCGGAAACACACTAAGAGACCGAATTCGAAATACTGAAATAAGAAAAAAATGTAGTACGGAAGACATCATCAGATGGGGAAGACAGCGGAGGCGATATTGGAGCTCACATGTAAACAGAATGGATGAAAATAGACTCCCACGTATCGCTCTCCAGGAGGACCCAGCTGGAGGAAGACCACCAGGAAGACCTCCAAAGAGATGGTGAGACAGTTGGCAGTCCACATCGCAGGAGACAGAATAGCGGTAGAAACAGATCTTCGGATCTATGAAAAGGAAGAAGAAGATGAAGAAGTATCTTATAATTTGATTGCGCAGGCGACAGGTAGATGAATTTCCAAATGAAAATTCTAAATTTGGATCGGATTTGAATGTCAAGAGGAAGGCTACAGTTTCAATGACAATTCCAACTTGAAAATTTAATGAATAACGTTTGAATTTTGACCTCTGAGAGATCAATAATTCTTATTATTACACCATTTTTGGGTTAATTTAGGTCTGTTTACTTTTCTTTGCCCCAGGATTAATAAGGGTCGCATAGACACTCAAATGTGGTTATTTGCATTGGTGTTTTCTCATTTACTCAGCCAATACTGAACATTATCGTCTTGAAACTAAAGAAAAGGACAAATTATAATATTGTCTACAGCTTGACAGTTCCAGAATCATAATATTTGAAAATTCTCTTGATATAAAATAATTCCAAGTACCCCTGAAGTTTGCGCCATCCCCTGTTTATTCGTTTAATTTGTTAGTTGAAAAACTACAATTTAGTAAAAATATTGTTAAATATGAGTCGAATAGTATCAAAAACAGCTCAAAATTGATATTTTCATCTACTAATTTGAAATAAAGTATTGTCTTTACTACTTAATCATACAAAATAGCTCATTGTTTTACAATTTATTTTATTTTATTTATCAAGGAAACATACAGTTTTGTAAATATATATTGTAATGGTACAAAAAAATAATCAAATAAACCAGTAAAGTTTCCAAAAACGGTTAACAATAAGATAATTTAAGAAGAAAAAAAAACATTACTTAGTTATAAAAAGAGGAAGAATAAACAAGATTAAAATAAAACATAAAAAAGGAAATATAATAAAATAAATAACCAGTTAACCAATCAAAAAATGTGCCCTGAAACAACTGAGCTGTCTTTGATACTATACGACTAATATGATGTTAACACTCTGACTATTTTAGATTTTAAAATTTGTGTTTTGATTTTTAAATATAAAGGTATAATTCATATTGTTGCTTATGTTGTTTCTGTTTAGCGCTAGTCAAGTCGTACAAAATGTATGGTGGGACAAACCCCACCGCTTCTACTTCAGTATGAGGCTAAAAATTATCAGTGTCTGTGCGGTTGTAGGTTGAAAACAATTCAAGGTATATCCTACCTGGTATGCCACTCTGAGCTGAATGTGTTTATCACACCCCCTCTCACCGTCAGGCAGTTGTATTCGATGCGGACAGTTGAGTTGTTCCGATTGTTGGACGCAGCGAGCCCTAACTTGCAGCTCCACTAGTCGGTTTACCTCACGCGACATCTGTTCCAGGTGCGCCATACTTGACAGGTGTCTGAAAATTTTATTCAATTAGTTATACTTTGTAATTTATTGATTATATATTCATTATAAATAAGCTAGCAGTAACACAAATTGCTTTGGAAAGGAGAGTGCTGGGTATTTCATTGAGATAAGAAACTAATTTGGGGATAACTATAAACTCTCTGCCCGTCACCACGCAAAGATACGACTTTGGAAAACAGGCGAACAGTAACTGATATGATGTATTTATACAAACTTTTAAATAACATAATAGACTCAAACGATCTTCTCCAAAAGATTTACTAATAATAAGAAATATTTTAAAGTCTGACGAAACGAAAATAGTAACTATAAAAAATACTCTGAAACATCTGTATCTGAAATCAAGCGTTCATTAGACTTTGAATTTTGAGATAAGTTTAATGAAATAATTTTATGTGAAATATATAATATGGCAGTCGCTTCAATGTAATAACCAGACTCGCCAATTCCAGGATCATGGTCAAAGCTTACCCCGATAGAAGCGGGACAAAAGCGCTAAGGGGAAAGAAGAAAATAAGATGTGAAAGAGAGAATCTGCTCTGCCAAAAAACTGCTTTGCAGTTTGACGGGAAAATAAACATGTATTACTTTTTATTAAAAAATAAATATCTTGAAAAAAAAAATTTCCCACTGGGATGAACAAGAACTACTTCCACATTTAGGCTTCCACAATGTACAACAAACTATTGCCAAAATTCATACATACATACAATGAGCTTGCAGTAAATATAATTCATTTTTTGGTGTGGTGGACATCCATCAATACACAAAAGCCAGATTCAAGTCTCAAGTTTTCGAGGGATTGATGAGGGGTTGATAACGTTGCAGTGATTCTGATTTCCCAATTCTTTCCATTCCTTTTCCTTCCTCATGAGCACATTTACATATTTTTTTTATTTTTTCCTTTCTATTAATTTTATTCTGCTGTAGGTACCTAATATTATTGACTAAATAATAACTTTTAATATATGGTCACATTTTTATATATGGAGTACTTCTTAAAGACGAGTAAAATTACTTCAAACTGTTTTGGTTTACCTACAATTTAAGTAACACTTAATTTTTGTAATGTATATTGTTACACTGTTTGTTTGCTTACTGATACTGAATGTAGTGAAGATACTTACTCTTACGTATTTACCATTTAAAAATTACTGAAACTATTTTCATGAATTTAATACAAATACGATTGGTATAGGTGATGTATGGAATTATTGCAGTTGTCGTGCGGATACAGATTTTTTGCTTCTCTTATTCTTTGAATAATTTTTTTTCTCCCCCCAGCAATTGCTTAATATTTACCTACTAAAAAGAGCCTTAAAAAGGTTTACAATTTATAATTATTTGTAATTTAATTAGATGTTAATACTATTACCAACTGTTGGTTCTATATATCAATAAAATAAAAATTAAAAAACAACATTGTCCAAATACTTTTCAACATTGGATAGGGCATGTCGCCCGAACCACATACTCCAAATGGACCAAAAAATTACTGAAATGTCGACCTAGAGTGGCCAAAATAAGTCTCGGAAGACCTCAAAGCAAGGTGGTCTGACGATACAAGACAAAAACATCAGCCAGAGAAGAGTTCTGGATTCAACTAAAGCCCACCAAGTGTGCTGACGAACTAATGTAAGTCAGTATTGCCAGGGTGATACAAAAATACGATAAAAAAATAATTAAGTGTAAAAAAAAAATTGACTTACAGGTCATCGAGGTCCCTCCTCTTGCGTGCCCCCCCTCCTCCCGTGGCTCCCCCGCCCCCCGCCCCACCCCCTCCCAGCCGCTCCATGCCAGCGCACCCCGGTGACTGTACTGAGAGCATCTGGAAACAAAAACAATAATGTAATTATTAATACACACTTTGTAAATACAGTAAAATTGGTAAAACAATAGAATTATAGTGAGAGATATTGACATTGTATACTGTCTGACCTTTGGTCAGATTTTA
The DNA here is from genome assembly GCA_963576475.1 of Molanna angustata. Classification (NCBI taxonomy): domain Eukaryota; kingdom Metazoa; phylum Arthropoda; class Insecta; order Trichoptera; family Molannidae; genus Molanna; species Molanna angustata. The sequence goes on from OY754972.1 coordinate 1,141,398, forward strand.
GTCAAAGTTTAATGTTCGGTCCTAGCCGTAATCTTCGGCTGAAGTCAAAGGTTTGACTTTTTAAGAAAATTAAAATTAATTCTGTATAAGAATCATAAAAAATATTGATGCAAGGTTTGGAGGAATAATTTATTATTAATGTAGTAAGTAGTAATAAATTAAGTATTTTGAAAGTATTCAATAAATTGAAATTAAATTAGTAAAATAATTTTTATACGAAACAAAACAACCAGGTTTTTGAACTGTTTATACAATGAAATTTAGCCAGTTTTAACTGGAATGTATGTTATTTTTCTCTAACAATTTTACATTTTTTTAAAAGAATAAATATGTCTCTGTACCAAGTAAAGCAATTGACAAAGTATTTTTTTATATTAATCTAAAATTCTTTTAACAAAAAAATATTCTGTAATAGGCACATGCATTTATAATGAGTAACATTAAAGCTGAAAAAGAAAAATATAATGATAATTTATTTAAATAATTTCTGTTAAATGAATTTATTCAGTTAATTAAATACCTTCTAATTTTATGTGTTCTTTGTGGGCAGGAATGTGTATAATAAATTGATTATTACCCCCCGCCATGACTTCTTCATACAAATAATTAAAATGTGCCATTATTTTTTAAAATAATACGTAAGAATAAATCAAAACAACGATAATTGCTAATGATATAATTATATGTAGATGGCAATCAAATGTTAATACAATCAAAATATTGTGAATATTGATAGCAGTCTCGAAATGAAAGTATCGATGTGTTAACTTTCGCATGGCCTAAATAAGAATTATGAGAGAAACATCGCGTCGAATTAAATGAAATTGATAACACGTAAAAGAGGAATCAATAATTGATAACATATCACAGAATAACACACAATAAATCGCACAAAAGCGGATAAAAACAAAACTAGGTTAACAACACACGTACATCATCATCGATGTCGGAAAATTTGTCGATTTTTTTTTCGTTCGAAATAGTGGAGGACGAGTTCCGTGTATCACGCCGAATTACGTTTCTTAGTGTATTTATTTGATCTAGAGCAACAGCTGTTGCTATCGCGCGAAATATCGCACTTGTCCATTATCAGAAAAGGTTATGTTTTCATTTATTATGGTCAGCTCCCACGTACTGTGCAGCGTTTTGACAGCAGCGATCGGACAGCGAGATGTCACATGACCCGGAAGCGTCGGTAAAACAGAAAACTGCACCACTATGCGCGGTAACACAAATCTTGAAGAATTTTCCTCTCACGTATTATTTTTGTCGATGTAAGAAAAATGGTTTAATTAAAAGCCTATTGTTAATTTTCCAAAAAAAAACTTTTTTCCCATTAAGTTTGTCAACTTGTAAAACATGAATCAATTATCAAATCCACATTAGAATAAAAACAATGCACTGTGCAATGCACGCTCACGGCCGTGAAGGATATGTACCCAAGAAAATTACGATAGTATTAGTTGCATGTAACACATGAGATCCAACTGTCGGTAGCGATAGTATGTATAGTTGAAGAATAAGTACCAAACTATAAACTCATAAATACAAATTATTTAATATTTTAAGATATTTGGTTTTCTATACAACACATGAACCTAGGTATGTATGTCAAGATAGGATAGTATGGAGGTCAGTCCTTTGATCCTACCCAGAATATGAAAACAGCATGATGGTATGTATGTATGTTTGGAGATTAGTATCAAACTATTAAGTTGACAATTTGTCATTGTTTTTTATAAACAGACAACGATTTCATTATTTACAATATATTTTAAATTTGTGATTTAAAAATGTGTAACAACTGTCATAATAAACAAACATTTTATAAAACATATGACTTTTAAAGGTGAGCTCGTCCTCTAGAGGGAGAGTATGAATATAACACATGTCATATATGCCATGGCTCATGGCATAGAATACACTAACTATGCCATGGCTGAATTCGATTGTAAATAGAAGAAAGTAATATTCCTCCACAACTCTTGCTGGACTGGTAACTCTAGTTAGTTCTAAAAAATATATTAAAAATTGATGAAATATGTAAATTTTTCAAATGTATAAACATACAAAATTTAGTCTTGTAGAACTTGAATACAGTTTAAAACAATTTGTTTGCGTCTCTGTTGAGATATTTTGTACTAATAATATATGTTTAAGGATTAATGATTAAAAGTCTGTTCCGAATATATAATATCATTTTATTGTGTACGAAATTATGTAGGTAATGCCAGTCGTCTATATTCTGTTCGGCCTTGTGAGAAATAACCCCCCATGTTTGGTAAATGTGTAATAATAATTCACCTACATCCACAAGACAGACAGACAGATTCACAATGGCGGAAAAACTGGCTGGGGGGGGGAGGAGAGGTAGGCGCGGAAATATGGGTGAAGTGGGGAGATGTAGGCGTGGTGTTGCCATACACTACATTCTGGGTAGGCGAAGGAGGGAAGGGTCGGCTAGACGCAGTATTCTCCATTGGCAATCGGAAAACTTCATTGATAAAAGTAGACGCGGTCCATTGAAAGCGAGAGAAAAAGAAAAATATCACTCGCATCACTACCAAAAGACGTCGCATATTTCCTATTAATCCGAACGCTGTTACTTTGTCGACAATTTATATCTCAGGGATAGACTTTTTTACGTAGAGAAGGGGTTGGGGAGTTGGCAGAATTTCAAAGAAAAAGAGCCCAGTCGTCAAGAAAATAATAAAACAAAGGTATCAAAGAGTCAATAAAAGAAAGTATTTAGATGTTTAAAGCAAATATAGAGTTCAAGATTTAAGAGGGCGTACAAACCCAAACACCCAAATTCGAAATCAAATTTCTCAAACATGTTAAACAGTGTGTTTAAAAAAATACCATAAGTATTTTCATAATTTATTTTCTGGTGAATGTTCGTCACACAATTTTAAAATTCAGCATAAATTCCCCTAAAAAAACACTAATAATATCGTGGAGAAATAAATCAGCTGTGCATAAAATCAAAATGAAGGACCGATAAAGTCAGGTTTGTTATTAAAATGCAAAAAAATCAACAAATTTTGGGTTTCGGATAGTTTAAATCGGATAATTTAAAGTCTTTTTGATACACCCTAAGTGTATTAGGCGGTTTTAATATCATGTTTTCAGTCATGTTCTTTTTATGCCATCTTAAAAAAAGCATTATAAATCATAAATAACAATAATAATAATTACTATACAATTTTATTTAAACAAGTTCATTTATCAGTTCCTGATGTATGTTCAATGAAAATACACCATTTTTATTTATTTTATTTATTTATTTTACTTTTTTACATAAACAACACAGAACAATAATGCAATAGTGTAACACTAGTACAATTTATAATAAAACATAGTAATATTGGAATATGGTGGCAGCGAAAAATGCTCCAAGAAGACACTTAATTAAACCATGAACAGTGGGCTATCTCCAATTATTCTCGGGTCGCTATTTTTTTTTTTTTTTTTTTAAATAAAAATGAATATGTCCTTGTTAAACAAGTACATATACATCTTCCTACGTTCCCTAAACTAAGCATAAATGCTTGTCCTATAGGTGAACGAGATCGGTCGAGGCAGGATTCGAACTCGCGACCACTGGATTACTAACCCAGCGCGCTAACCGCTCTGCCATCCACCCATCCAAAATATAAAAGAGATGTTTGATTAAACACATTTATCTGTGAATAAAATACAAAGAAACTAGCGAATTATAATAATCTCCAAATGCATTGTGAGTTTTTTGCCAACCAGACTGTCTAAACAGCCCGACTTCATTGTGGTGTTATTTCTTTTCTACGTAATACTATCAATTGAACTTTGTGTGTTGCTAAAGTTGGAATTAACAACGGATTGATTGATTTATCCATGCTAAATTATCGACGTTCATAACTATCTCATCTCATTTCTATGTTAATTCAACAATTAACTTTTTATGCTCGCATATGTGTAGTTTTCCCACCCAAAAGTGTGCTATTTTAATTACAAAATACATAAACAATATAATATTATGACGAAGTTTTAAATTAAAACAAAGCCACAATATTACTTTCACAATTTGACTGGGGTAGGTGTATGTATGCTGTAATGAGTTTTCAGTTGCGAATTATTTTGGCAATTAAAATGTAAATTTGTGTTTTATAATATATCAACGACGAATTTCCTTTAGACTTTCACGGACATTATTGTTCACGTCATAAGTTTGAAATTATATTTTAATACATATGTTCAATGTCGCCATTGATTCAGATTAATCCAACAAGCAATCTTTCATTAAATTTTTCACTCCTCACTACCACAAAGTATTCAAATTTTGTATGGAAAATTTTCAGCATTTTCATGAAATAAATTTAAAAATTGTTTTTTATTTAAATACCTATTTTATAATGAAAACTTGATAATTCTTTAACGCCATTTTATGAAAGTGATGTGCCTTTTGAGCAATTTGAAATTAAAAATATCAATTTTTAAGTTTCTTGAGTTTGAGGTCACTTTGAAATATTTGACAGTTAAAAAAATGAGAAGCACTGATCAGATATCCATCAAAATTTAACGGTGTCTAAGCGAGTATTAAATATACAATTTGCAAATGCATGAGTAGGTACTTTAGTATATAATCGATAAAGTAGAATGAACATGCCGTACACAGCACACACATACACAGATGAAACTCTCAGAATAAAATCTCTGCATGATACTAGTTGATAATCTGCAATAAAAAGATAACCTTAAAAATTGCGAATTTATAACTCCCACTATATCCCCTTGGGCTAATGAGGAGTAAATAAACTCGCACAAAAGGATTTTTGTGGTCTTTGAATATTTATTTTTGCGGATGAAAAGTTTATTTTCATTTGTTTGACTTGAGTTGAATGAAGGTCTCTCGGGAGCAGAGCATGGTCTGTGCAAGTATGTGTAAAATAAGTAATATTTGCTAAACTAAGTCAATATTTCGACACCACACGAGTTGTACGGATGAATGAGAGCTATCAATTTATTTCTATGGGCGAATGTTGTATCTAATATTATTATTGTATAACTACTGTTTACCTATGGGTTTTTCGACGTTATCCAATGCTCCCGCCTAATGTTAAAGCACGCCATAATATAAAAGCTGAACACTATAGCAAGATTTCATGTAGCAAAGGTGTAGGTGTAGAATAATATTACAATTCAAACAAGTCCGTCTCTTGCTCTATAAGTATACTACATTTCAAAGTTCTTCGTCTTCTTTTTAATTGGGCTTTTCATCGTTACCCAATGTTCTCGCTCTTGTACAACTTAGTTGTTATATTATTTTATTTTGGGGTTGATTCTGAGCATTCATGAGCATTCTTTTTTTTTATGGTGCTGACGCGACTTCTCTTGTTCGCGTTTTCCTTTTTTTAAATACGATGCCAAATTAGCCAAGAAACCACAAATTAAAAGTAGCGTCTAGCCCCTGAGTTTCTTTTCTGCATTCTTAGGTTAGGTTTAAGTTTGTGTACAATAATAACAGCGACTTTATAAATTGAATTATAAATTATTATAAATTAAATATATAATATTCTTTTAATTTTTCGCATTTAATATAAAATTTCACAGCTCATTTGACTTAATACTACGAGATCTCAACCAATCAGAGAGCCAACCGGAAACAGAATGCAAACGGGTAGATTCAGATTGTAGACTCTAGTCAAATTAAACAGCAGCATAGACAAGAGAAAGAGATAATGAATAAAACATTAGAAAAATAAAAAAAGATAGATCTAACAAAAATTTACCTACAGTTTTTTAACCAAAAGTGTAATTAATCTATTTTATTTTGAATTTTTATTACGTGTCGTAACCCGAATCCGGTTTGACGTTTAATTATAGTCATGCATTTGTTAAATACAGTCGGACCGCGATTTGTGGTGAAAGTTTTATGTGAATGGAAATGGGGAAATTTTATTTGTAGACATTTTTAACTTATAAGTGAGCTCGTCCTACAGCGTTCTTGGGAGGAGGGTATCAGTGAACTATTCCAAGCATATTTGACTATCATTATTTGTTAAATTTGAATTAAGAACCAACAGTTAAACTCGTCCAGTGTTGTCAGTTCTTTTTTTGTAAATTAATATTTATGTAAATACTTAAAAAGTAGGTACCAACATAGTCGTTTTTTTAATTTGCATATCGTAATCATAAATCTAGTCTAGTAGAGTAATATTTATAAAAAAAATAATAATAAGAAAACATTTTGACTAGAGATGTTTTTGAAATCTGATTGATTATCTAATGTTTTCCCTAAAACCATTTTCGTTAGCTCCAACGATAGGAAATATTGTAATGGTTTACAATAATGTACGCCATATAACGAAAATTTTTATCTTTTCTCGAGTCTCGAATTGTTAATATAATTTATACATTTATGTGTTTTGTTACAACTTTCCCGTTGGAGAATAAATCAAGACAAAATTGCGCTAGAGGTCGTTTCACGTGAGACAAAGATCGATTCGTAAATCAAAGTTCAAACGGAACAAAACGAACGCTTTCCCGACTATTCCTAGTTGAAAAAAAAACACAATTATTCACGTTCCAGAAATAAAACTCGAGATTTTCAAGATTCCAATATTTATTACCACTTATATCAATAAAGAGGTAGGTACCTAAAGCCCGCCTTACACTAGGTAATATTCCAACTCATGTGGAATATGAGTTGAAAAGTAGCGCAGTAATTTTTGAAGTCATATGAACTGAAAATGTGAATCTCTTTTGTCTATGTTTATATATCAACTACAATATCATTCGTCATACAAAGGAAGAAATATTTTTTTAATTCATAATGTTTTGTAAAAGTTTTTTTCGTATTCTTTTTGATTTTTAATTGATTCAGACGTACATTCCTAGCTACGAAAAAATATCGGCACATCGGAGTTCTTCGATATAATTGCTATGATTTAGAATGTTCATATTACTGTTTTTTAGGGTATTGCTTCTCGCATCACTATATATTTGACCTTTGAATGTATGGTTTTAAGTATTAGAAATACATTCCATTTATTTTCAAAAAATTTCATTTTTCTATGAAAATGGAACTTTTAATGAGAGTTGTACGTTTAATATGCTAAAAAAACTTCTTGATTTTTTTCTCCTATCCAATCAAGATCGCGTACAGTTTTTGCTAGAGTGTCTCATTTGATTTTCATAATATTTCAAAACGGGTAATCAAACTCAAAATGTAATAAAAAAACATGCGAGAATCATTAATGCACCCAAAAATGCAAGCTATTTGACAGTGAAGAGAGATAATAGCTATTATATCGATATGTAATTTCAATACAATGTTTTAGAGTGATAACATTTTTAAGTCATTTAAATGATATCGTGTCAGGCACAATGTCATTTTTTCAGTTCATATTCCGATGAGTTGAAATATGAGTTGTAATACTACCTGATGTCAGGCTGGCTTAAGCGTAATTTATGTCCTATTTTTTTTCTTAAGGTTGTCAAGGTTCAAAATTGGAATTCTTTTTTGTAAGATTTGAAATTGAAATACCTCTTACGGCATAATCAATAATTTATCAGTTTATAGTTTGGAACACCATGTTTGAAATATCTAACAACGTGAGTACGACGTGAATAATTTAAACTTAGCATTTTTGCTTTCACATGTATAAAAATGTATAATGTACATGTACAGAAAGCATTGTACATTATTAACAATACATAATGTAGAGTGTACACATATATTTTTAATGTTGAAAATACAATTTGGCTAAATTGGAAATACAGAACGTCGACGGGGGATTTGAGAATTTTCAGGAAAGGAATTCCAAATGAGCAAAAAACACAATCCGTTTATCGGAGATACGAAGATTTTTTTTTTTAATTTTCCGCGTTTTGCCATAGTGATTTTTGAAATTAAGGAAGATTTAAATCATCCGGCTTAAATCGTTTCCGTTTAATATATTTTATTCAACATTTCATGATTTGAAGGCTAACAAGGATTTATTAAAATAAATGAAAATATTGAGATAGGAAAACATAATATACATATCTTCTTTATATATATAATTCTTCTGTACGTGTGTATGTCACTGAACTCCCCCTAAACGGCTGAACCGATTTTGATGAAACTTTTTGAGTGTGTTTGCGTGAGTCCCTGAATGGTTCAGATTCACAAAATGGAATTTTAAACATCAATATAATAAAAGGAAAAAAAAGAACATGATTTTTTTATAACTATAAATTATAATAATGTTTAGTTTTTTCCATCTGACAACTAAAAGAAATCTGTCACTTGCGTCGTAGTTAGGCTTTTTTTAACATTAAAAGTTCTTTTCGCTCTGTTTCGGTATTATTCATATTTCAATTATATACATGTAGGTACATGGAATTTTAATTTATGTTTACTGTTTCGTTAATATTCATATTTCAATTCGTTGGTTTCCGTGTCCAGACCATATACATATGCTGTATTGCAATTACATATATACGAAATGACAATCAATCTAACCTCAAAGTGTTTAGCGGCTCATCAAACAAGAAAATGTAAGTTTGCTCAACGAATAATAACATCTATATGATTCAAATATATGTTACGTATATTCTATTGTTTCACAAATAGTTCGGGCAGGACAACGTCTGTCAGGTCCGCTAGTGTATTATACGAATGAATTATGTATGTACCATGTACCTACATTACAATTATGTATGTACCTACCTACATGCTTACCATCAACAGAGTCCATTTTGACATATGGGAGAGAAGTAAGAACTGACTCCAATAGAACAAATATCTGTCTTAGAGAGGCTGAAATGAAGACTCTATGCTCCGCATCAGAAATGAAACGATCAGGTCTATCAGGAGGACATTACAAGATGGGGACGTAGCAGAAGACGCTTCCGGAGAGACCACGTCGAAGGCGACAATGGAATTGTTCAAATTGTGAACATTCATAACGCGTAGATAACCTCACTGCTGAACTATGTGAGATTTTATTGTTGCATGTTGTATTATCGATTACCCGACTCTTACGAGACACCCGAAAACGATGTTAATAGAATAGAGTGAAAGCACTATTCTAAGTCAAGTCTTTTCAAGTAATAATACTTAATTTAATCCAACTGTCGATTCGTTCATGAGAATCCAATTCTCTGAATGAATCGACATTATTAAGCCAAGATGCGTGTACGAAGGAACATTTTGTATGGCGTAGTGGACTTTTTGCATGCTAATAACACCAACTAGAGGCCTCGCAGCATATATGTTCCCATACATGGATTTACTCAGAATTCGGAGTAAAACATTTTATGTGAGTTTTGTGTGTCTGTGTGTCTGTCTGTCCCCCCATTATAACTTTTGATCCGCTCAATTTACAGAGCCCAAAATTTTAAAATATATAAACACTTATAAGCCTACAAAACTTTCATACTCAGAATTGTGAATTTTTGTTTCAGTCAGGGGTTATCAACTTTAGAAATTTTGGTTTCTTTTTCCATGTATCTCAGAAACCATAAAAGCTAGAACGCTGAAATTTAGTATAAGCATAGACAAATATAAAATCTCAAAATGATTTTTTTAAAAAAATTACAGAGTTTCTCAAACATTTTTTATTAAGAACAATATTTTTTATGATAAATTTATGAGTTTAACTGCCTATATTTCCAAATTTCTTAATAATATAAAAAAAGCCGAAACACCCCAACTAGATAATTTAATTTTCTATAAAAAACATAAACATTGTATTAGCACATCTCAATTTTTTTAACAATTAGGTACCTGTTTTGTATAGAAAATCAAATAACTTAAAATATTAAATAATTTGTATTTATGTGTTTATAGTTTGGTACTTATTCTTCAACTATACATACTATCGCTATCAACAGTTGGATCTCATGTGTTACATGCAACTAGTTTATAATGGAATTCATTCATACAAATAATTAAAATTGATTTAAATGTGCCATAGCCTTAATAAGAAAAACGAGTGGGTTGTGGCCAATACTATACATAATCCTAACTACAAGTCACTAGGTACACAAAATATTAAAAATTGTATGGAAAATTTTATTTATTTATTTACTTTTTATACATAATACAAAAAAATATAATGCACACTGGTGGGCTAATTGACATTAGGCAATTTCTTCCAACCAACCAGATTATCGAGTGACAGAATTATATATGTATCTACATCAACAAAAATGAAAGCTAAAAAAGAATAAAGAAAATATACATCATAGCAAAAAAAAAGATTGGGAAAGAACAAGAAGAGGAAATCGAGATCAGGTGTTAGGGATAAATATTCCTTCTTTAGTAAATATTACGTAGCAAAGGGAAGGAAGGGAAAGGAGAGGGATCAGGTATTTTCGGAGAGATATCCCTGCTTTAGTCTTTTCTTGAAAATGGAAATCCAGTTTGACGAAGTTATATCAGTATTTTCATAAAATCAGTTTGTTAAATATTTTAGTATAAAATCTTCAATGTCGTTTTATGAGAGTGATGTACGTGGCTTTATAGCAATTTGAAAATAACAATATCAAATTTTAGGTTACCTTGAGCTTGGGGTCATTTTGAAATATTTGACAATTAAAAAATTGAGAAGCACAGATCCTTCAAAATCTAATGGGGTCTAAGCAAGTATCTATTATGTAGATATACAAATGTCCATAATTTGAAAAAAACTCGAATGAGAACTTTAGTCTATAAAGTAAAATAAACACGCCGTACAAGCACTTAGCACACGCATAGAGATACATTGTGATAATACTTTTAGGGCCGATCTTATAAACGTCCGTTAGTTAGATTTCGGACCAAACAAACCGAAATTTGATACAAATGCTCTATATTTCGTCTTATAACAATCCGTTAGTTAAATTTTAGTAAAATTTTACCGATAGCCTTTACCGACGGTCGGACCACCGATTAAGCGTTCGTTAACGATAAGTTATGGAAGGATTGAGTTTTACCACACTTGTTTTTTTATGTTGTGGTACATTTTTAATATTACCAATATTTTGAAATTTACTGTTTTATATTTTTTTGCTTTTTTTCAGTAAAAAACGCCGTCCGACAGTGATTTTGAATAACCAAAACGAATTTGATTACAAGTTTGTGTTTGACCAAATATTTTATTATTTCAACATGATATTGATGACACTGAATTTCGTTTTATTTTATTTGAAAAAAAAAAATGAATGAATAAATAATTGTAACTAGTACCTACATATGCATTGAGTTTTTTAAATTTCATTTTAATGAAATCCAGCGCGCTAACTAAATAATAAAGGATTATCACCATTTTTGTAATTTTTGATATTGTTTGAATTACGCAAAAAATTAAACTCTCTCTGTTTATATAATATTGCAATGACAGCCCCGCTTAATCCATTATAATCCATTATGGTCCATTACAAATCCATTGAAAATCCATTGTAGTCTAATTAGACCGTAACTGTCAAATAAACGGACAGTTAAAATAGTTTTATAATACCGCCGATAGTAATATCTACTTAGGAACATCCATCCGTTAGTAAATCGTAAACATACTTACGAATATTTGGTCTTTCGTTTATAAGACCGGCCCTTAGAATACAATCTCGGCATGATACTAATAGTTGATTATCTGTAATGAAAAAATAGCCTTTTAAATTGAGAATTCATAACATCTAACTATATCCCCTCAGGGTAATGAGGAGTAAAAACATATTTTTAAGTCTAATAGGAAATCAATCAAGTCACTTTTATTTTTCAATTTTTTATTATAAAAATTAATAGCATAATATTTTATATCTATAGTTAAAAGTAAACTACTTTTTGATTCTACATGAATCAAAAAGTAGTTAACTTTTAACTATAGATATAACTTACATATAATGGAATTCTACAAAATAAAAACTTCGTCGATCATTAAGCATAATACATCTTTAGTTGAATACTCCCCACTATATCCCCTTGGGGCAGTGAGGATAATAAATATATTGTTAACGTATGAAAAGGAATTTTGCTAAAACTGTACATTGTACATATGAACTCACCACCTACACTGGCTTTAACCATCCCTTGTTTTATTGTACAGTTAAAATTGCTCCTGGAGGGTTTGTATAAGATTTCAACGATTCCCAGGTATCCCCTAAGCAGCCTTCCGTCTCCCCCGCAACCCGATCCACACCGCAGCAGGTCGGACCTTGGAAATTTAAATACCTACATATCAAACAGATTTATCTAAATACCACTTTTACCTGAAAATGTGATCTACCTCGGAATGAAATGACGTGGGAAAGCCATTGTGTAGAATATAGAGAAAATGTACTAGTTTAGGTGGTTGACTGGTAGAAATTACTTACGGCATTTTTGCTGGATTGCCTATGAATCAGATCGATAGACTACATATGGTATTTAATGCAGAAGTAAGGCTCATTTACGGAGCGGAAAAATGATGTCACATTACTCACTACTAAACAAACTACACTGGTTGGAGTGTCCAGTTGACTACAAAATTTGTTTGACGGTGTTTAATGCTTTGAATAACCTGGCACCAAAATACATTCAAGAGCTGTGTCAGAGAAATGAGCTATCTGGGAGGCATCTGGATCATAGAGTAACAACAAAAGGAGTTGGACAGAGCCAACAAAGCGGCTTACTATGATGGATGCTTTAGTGTGAGTGGTCCAATAAAGTGGAATAGATTGCCTCCAAATGTCCGCAGTGCACAAAGCAAGACCACTTTCTCTAAAGACTGAAAAGAGTTTTGTTTCGTAGAGCAACATAAGACGGAAGTATGATGGAATGAAAATGATCTATATTACTATTATTATGGGCAATAATAAGTATGCCACATTTTGATAATTTAATATCTATACAATTATTAATTTATATTGATTATAACCTTAGACCTTGTGTATTTGTATCATGTGTTGACTTGTGTATATGTATATTTCAATGTTCTGTTGGTGTGTTAAATAAAGAAAATAAATATTCATATACACCGTGGGGCTGGCAAAGAGATCCGAATGCCATGGATTATTATTGGCATGCAACCATCATTTCGTTTAGGTAAAGAGAATGTTTTCCATCTTTAAAGTGCACTTCATGATAATGTCAATTAAAATAAACTGCATCATGTTGGCATATCGCTAAATTGTTCATCTAATCTCGAATTTAAAACCAAATAATAATAAATTGTAAAATAAAACTCTCTGAGTTTTATTTGAAAGAATGAAACATGTCTTCTATAATTATTTCACGTAAAACACACATATTTTTTAAATATTTGTGCAGATTTATCATAAATAACTTCCCTAGTTGTAAGGGATATCCTGTTATTAATGCATCACAACACCAAAAGCAATCATACCAACATAAACACGAAGTGTATTAATTATCGACGAAGTTTTTATTTGGTAGAATTCCATTATAAGTTATATCTATAATTAAAAGTAAAGACTTTTTGATTCTACATTAATTTTATTCTGCGCGATAGGCCTATTTCGCCTTGTTAGGGCATTAATTAGCTTATAATGCCTTAACAAGGCGAAATAGGCCTATCGCGCAGAATAAAATTAATGTAGAATCAAAAAGTCTTTACTTTTAATTATAGATATAACGAAGTGTATTTTTGAATTAAACGAACTCTACATACATATCATTGCCCATACACAAGTGTCTAGACTTTAGATGGGGCAATAATATTGAATTGTTTATTTCCATTTTTATATATACTTATTTTTCCTGAAAAAATTGGATGAAAAAAATATCACGGCCGCTTTTTCGGATTCTATCATTGCTCCCAACATAATACAAAGACATCTCTAGTCTGCCAGAGAACCATCTCATTAGTTGACAAAATACATATGCGTTCGTGTTCAAAATATTATTGCTATTATGCTGTCTTCTTTTAGTATATTTAATCACTTGTAATGACAGAAATCCATATTTTTTGGATTTGCTTTATTTTTAAATTATAGGTACTGTTGTCAAAATGCTCACATTGATGGTGAAAATGAAAGAAACAAATATAATTTGTTAGAAGAGCGTATATGAGAAGACGAAAAAACGCGAAAGAAGCGATAAAATGTATGCCAAGAGGGTAGAAAGTGGCTCTTGGTTTCCGTTCCTTACCTCAATTAAATAAAAGAAAATAGTCTATTAAAAAAAAGTATCAAAACGCCTGGAGTATTGCAATATGTATAGCCTAAAAGATTTTTTTGCACCATAGAAAAAAAACATTTTTTACCTGTCATAAATAGTTATAATGCACAGTCTCAAGAAAATATCATTAAAATTAATTCGTTACGATCATAGAATTATAATGTAATATTGGATATTCAAACAAAACATTAAAACGTCAAAATAGAAATGGATGTCTTAAATAAATTAATATGTTTTATCTTATAAATCACATTAAAGTGATACGTACAATAAAACATTGAAACAATTCAATTTCAAAATAATCATTTCTTCGTAAGAGACGTATTTCAAATTAACAATACCACGAATGAGAAGAAGATACAGGAGGGGGGGGGGGTGTGAGAGTTAGGAAAGACAGGAGAGTCAAGGAGGGAAAATTGAAAATTACTATGTAAATTACATTATTTAATTCATGAATATAATATCATTTTGCTTTTCAGGAATGTCTAACCTAATTTAAATATCGTTACACAAAGTAATATTATCTGTATCGTTATTTTGTCTAAGTTTCTCCATTTAATCGAAAACAATTCGCTAAATTGTTATAAAATAAAATAACGTAAAGAGCAAAAATATTTAAATACAATTTTAAAAAGATAAGATTATGTCCTTGAAACATTGGGTTCGCTCCCCAGGGCTACGTTCACAACGAACGACGAGTGCACTTAGTGACGCTCTAAGCCGTTCATAATGACCGGAAACAGACGCTCGAAAGACACTCTGTGGCGTTCAGATTGAACGTCGAGTGTACGCACCAAACGCTCGGTAAAATTGTCGGGTGAAAAACGCTCTGACAGGTATAGTATCTGTTGATTTCTATTTTATCTGTGGAATGATGATTTCTATTTGTTTCTGTGGTATCTATTACGGTGCCACTATTTTTACGACCGGAATTGGCGGGAAAAGCGTTTTCCCGCCAAAAAGTGTCTATTTACACGACAAATTTTCTGACGTCGTCTATGTTTTTAGGTCATTTATAACCATAGAAAGCGCAGATAAATCAAGTTACAAAAATATTTACCTTTGTCATTTTTTCAATGGTCATAAATATGCATCACGGAAACCAACTTGAAGAAAAAATAAATAATATTGGCATCTTATTACATTAACTTAATTTTATAAATCATTTTTTCATCGAGATCTACTATTATAACAAAGTATAAACAAAGGTAAATATGTTTATAACTTGATTTATCTGCGTTTTCTATGGGTATGAAAAGAATGATAAGAATTTATCTATGGTTGAGTCGTAAAAATATCCCTAGCCTATCTATTATGTCAGTTGACATTATTTATGATGACAATATGCATTCACAAAGAGGTTAATTTATTAAAATATCGTTCAATAATTTCCACTAAAAGGTCAGAGATCATTATTTACACCACTGCCCAATTGTTGTCTTTTGATGAAAATATAACCTAAAAAGAGACATGTATGATAAATGACATTTGACTTTTAAAACGCCCGATGCTGCGTTCAGATTAAAACGTCGCTCGAAGTTTTTAATTGTGTTTTCTGTCTGGATCTGTGAGACGATTAATGTTGTGTCTCTATAATGTGGCAACTTGTTATTTATTAATTTATTTAGAAGACAGCATACAGCGTATAATAAATTATATAAAATAAAGATTGATTTGAGTAAATATTAAAGCCAATTACAGTTTGTCACTGGAGTTACTGTAGTATATTAAGATAAGGTAGGAATAGTTACATATTTTGGTGAGATATTGTGTGAATGATGTGTGA
Organism: Molanna angustata; assembly: GCA_963576475.1. NCBI lineage: Eukaryota > Metazoa > Arthropoda > Insecta > Trichoptera > Molannidae > Molanna > Molanna angustata. Next base: position 1,157,306 of record OY754972.1, read on the forward strand.
AATTGTATATAAATGTGTGCAGTATATCAAGTGTTGAGTTTGATAGCCTAGTCTTCACACCATTTTTGTAAACCTAACCTACAAAAGTTTGGTAAAAATATGTTGGTTAGGTTTGTTTGTAGTTATAATTGCGACTGGCGTGAGCCAGTTGCATTATATATTAAAAAAAGTAACTAAAATATTAAAATAAATGACTAAATTGGTATTTTTACCAAACTTTTGTAGGTTATGTATAAAAAAAATGGTGTGAAGACTAGGCTATCCGAAATTTTAAGTCTGATATATTTGTTTAAATGTGTGGGCGCTTAGAAAGAATAAGTCGAACTCTTGGAAATGTCTATTGTATGTTTTAATTAATTCCAGTTTGTTGACTGAGAGTTCGTGATGGAATTCCATTATAACAAAATATTACTCAAAATAAGTAAAAACAATTATTTAACTTTTTTCCACTTGATAAATTAGTTTGACCACTGACGCGTTTCGCTCAAAGAGCATCTACAGAATGGTACTTATGTATCAGTGGACCTTTTATTTATAAATAAAAATTCATTGCTAACAAACCTTTGTACATGAAAATATGAGTAAAATTGTGAATAAAAATAAAAACATTATGACATAACCAAGTAAAAAGAAACAGAGCATAAAATAATAAATTATTAGAGAGAACCATAAATACTTAAAAATTATATAAACTATAGGAATATATGGAAATATGATAAAAATTGTGGTTACAAATACAAGAACAATATGATTTGTTTCTTTTTACTTGGTTATGTCATAATGTTTTTATTTTTATTCACAATTTTACTCATATTTTCATGTACAAAGGTTTGTTAGCAATGAATTTGTATTTATAAATAAAAGGTCCACTGATACATAAGTACCATTCTGTAGATGCTCTTTGAGCGAAACGCGTCAGTGGTCAAACTAATTTATCAAGTGGAAAAAACATAGAATTATAATGTATATAATCTAAGGGAAAAAAGTAAAATAATTGTTTTTACTTATTTTGAGTAATAATAATATTTTGTCTATTGTATGTATAACAGATTCTGTAGATTGTTGCATATTGAGCATAGTTAATAGTGTGCTGAGTGTTAAGGTGAAAAAGAGGAGTGTGTCTAGTTCTACGGTTAGGTTACGGTTAGTGGTTAGGTGAAAAAGAGGAGTGTGTCTAGTTCTACGGTTAGGTTACGGTTAGTGGTTAGGTGAAAAAGAGGAGTGTGTCTAGTTCTACGGTTAGGTTACGGTTAGTGGTTAGGTGAAAAAGAGGAGTGTGTCTAGTTCTACGGTTAGGTTACGGTTAGTGGTTAGGTGAAAAAGAGAAGTGTGTCTAGTTATTGGGTGCGTGTTAAATAACAAATTATTTGACATAGTACCTGTTAGTTGCCCGAGAAGCTACATAAAGTAAAATAAAAATAGAGGAAGCCACTATTCTTATTCGGTGCCTCACAACAACAGCTTAATTTATATCAATTTATTTATTCATCAATGTACGGATATTTTTTTTTCGTGATCCTTATTCAAAAACGGCCGAAAATAAATTAACCGTCAAAAATTGAAACCTTGAATTTTCACGTGTTCCAAACTCAATTTGCCATAGAATAAAATATTATAATATAAAATCATCCGTGATGTAGGTACCTAGTTTATTTAATAAAATGGAAGATTGCGAGGGAAAATATTATATTTAGATATAACATTATTTTCTATGTATATGACACGAGACGAGGGTTAAATTTTGTTTGATAAAAAATGGTAAAATTTTAAGCCGAGTGTTGGATGATAACAAAAATTACGCAATTTTGAGCAGAAAGCTTCTGTGCTTGTGTTGGTATGCGTGTGTTTCTGAATATACGTAAAGTAGGCCTAACACGGGAAAAAGATTACAATTTATGTAATATAATATTATTATACATACTATCACGCCATGTCCCTCGCGGGGTAGACAGAGAGATCCGAACGCCACTTATTTCTATCTTGACACACATTCATCGCCTCGTCGACATTCATACATCGTCTTATACATGTTCGACTGTTATTCATGCTTCTGACATTTTCGTCTTTCAAAATACCGTTTCCATGGTAGTGCAATCCCTTCCTTGGGCAGCCCCGACTTCTCATTCTATTAATGACATGTATATCTTTTTCATCAAGCGTCCCTCATTCATTCTCCCAATGTGGCCAAACCATCTCAATGTGTTCACTTTCATCCTTTTAATGACATCTTTCTTTATCTTACATCATTTCCTTATGTCCTTATTTCTGACCCTGTCATACATCGTCCTATTACGGATTCTTCTTAGCGATCTCATTCCAACTGCATTTATTCTGCTTTCGTGCGACTTCTGCCATGTCCAGGTTTCACTTGCATACGTCAAGGTTGGCACTAAGATAGCATTATGAATGGCAACTTTAGCTTCCTTTGATATGTTGCGATCATTCATAACTGGTCTTAGTGCTCCATTCACTCTGTTATTATATGACATGTAATAATGAACATTCAAGTCATAATGACATGAAATAAGTACTAGTGATATTTATTTTCAATAATTCTTTTTTAACTATCGTCAGAGACAAACTTATCAAAGCTTCTTCCTTCTACTTGTATTTGGTATATGGACCTATTTTCTCAGGATCTTAAAATACGGTAAATACCGAACATAATTTAATAATGTTATCAAGCTAAAAATAAACAAATAATTCTGGAGCGGTTCAGTGGATAATCGTATAATATGTCAAAGCATTGTCACCTCTTGTATATAGATCGTGACTTTAATTGTTTACATAAAACAATTTCTCAATAGATGGCGTTACAAATAAGTTTCATAGTCTTCGATAGATGGCGTACGGATGTTCCCAAGATTATTTTGTAGTATTGTCATCTTGTTACAATATTATATTGAATTTTAAAATTTGGATTGATAAGGGATAATCAATAAAAAGGCATAATTGTTGAACTTTTTTATAAAGCGATCACGTAAACCAGTCGATGACAGATCGTAAGCTCTGTATGTGCCTGATTTTCCGGTCCACCTATAAAAATATATATTCTTGTTTCGTCTTCATTGAGATATTAAAATTTTTCATACAAAAAGGTGAATACCTACCTACTTTTAGTATGAAACAAAATATTATGGAAGCAACAAATTTGATTTGATATTATGCACTTATTCAAACTTTAATTCCATCTTTGGAAATATTTCTAGAAGGATTCTTTTGGAAGGGTCTTCAGTTGCTTCGTTGTGACCCCTTCCTGTTGGAAATCTGTCAAAAATTTCCTTATACCTCGGTTTTATTTTTGGAAAAATCAAGGAGTTAACGCATTGTGATATATTTTTAGATCATTTTGAGATTTTTAGATGTTTTAAAAGTAAAAAACCTGAAAAAATAGTAATAAACAGAAGCCCTTGAAAAATCTAAAGATTAAGTGACTTCTCTTTATATTATGTTTTAATAATATATTTAATAACAATTCAAAAAGCATGTCAAAGAATATTTAGAAGATAATATTGTGTGAGGGCTGCTTAATACGTTGTGAAATAATATTATAAAACACACACAAGAGTATATATTCCAGGAAATAAAAACTATTCGGTTAGAAATTCTGACATTTTGTAAAATAAAATGGCCGCCAGACGATATTCGAAAGTTTTTCAGTGCGGGAGTCGTAATGGAGATGCGGTATAATAATATATACACTGTCGGTAAAAAAGTTTTCTTTCATTGTAGGTCTTGTCACAGGCACAAAACGAATATAATATTCTTTGTTTTCCTCAAGGTTATACGTTATTATTTAACCTTTTTTATTTCCATGGAACCGCTGGCGGTCGGCTTTTCATGAACTCTTTACGTCCGCAAAAAATCTGGGACGGCGGGCGTTTATCCGCACATACTCGTTCGTTTTTTTTTCTATTCGTCTGTGTATTTCTGTGGCGTATAAAATGGTATAAATCCGCGCCAAAAGTATCGTGAAATGTAAATTTAATGGAAATATTTTTCCTATTTCAAATTGAATAATGTTAATCAGTCGTATAAGTACGCACCTACTTGGTAAAAATGGCGTCAATATAAATTGAAAAGGAAATTTGTTTTCGGGTTAATGTAACAAGTACCTACGTTAGTTTATCGTCGTTTTTTATATGAAAATATAGTATATCATATGAAAATCTATGAATATAAGCGAAATTTTTTTGAATTCGCAACATCGAAATCCATAGATTTTTCCGATCAAAATGACATTTGTCGATGTTTTGCCGCCATCAGTCATGTGATATTTTTAAATTTTGTTTATTGATATTTTGTTTGTATGCTTTTTATATGTAGTTTGTAATGTAGGTGTATCAATTTCTCTATTGTAATACATTACATGGGTGGTGGCAGAGCGGTTAGCGCGCTGGGTTAATAATCCAGTGGTCGCAAGTTCGAATCCTGCCACGACTGTTTTCATTCACAAGCATTTATGCTTAATTTAATGAATATAATACATAAATTTATATATGTAATTGTAACATGGATATATTCATTCTTAATTAAATAAAAATTTATTTTTCTTAACTATTTGCTATGTTGTAAGCAAACTTTGTGAACTGTGAAAGAATTGATGAATGACAGAAACTTGCCAGTAAACAAGATACGAAAAATTGTATAAATTATGCACTCTCCATTAATGGTACCCGTCGACAAATTTATGTAAAAAATCGCTTGAAAATTTAAAAGTCAATTTTTCATTCACATACTATCACTAGTGGAAGATACATAAAAAAATATAATTCTAAAATGGATACAGTTCAAAGTTATTTTGAATTTAGAACCATCAGCCATAAACTTTTCAAATGTTGCCAATTATTTTTTCTCATGTATACTCAACTCGAGCAAGTACCTACCTACAATGTTTATTTGCTTTCTTTATTTTATTTTTTGTCCGACACTATTTCTTTACTACACACAGATCGAACTTTTGTCTCAACGTCGACTAAAGACATTTACTTTATTATTATCTATGGTGTCTAGTGTCTATGTAATGTAGTGTGACAGATGTCATCATAACCCTCCTTTTTCAATGAAATAACCCCCGTCATAGAGATATATTCTTGAAGGTACCTGCCTTCTCTTGTATTCTTCATCTTCTAATTTTCCACATCAATTTCTCAAAAGGTGTCTCACCGAGATCACCTACATAATATTATTTCGATATTTGTCAAGTGTTTGTAAATTGTAGACGTTATTTCTAATACTAAATATAAAAAAATAACGCTTTGTATTATAATTGACGTGTTAAAATAGAAATTTTCCGCATTTTGAAGACTTTTATTTCCGAAAGTCACAAGTACTCAGGGTTCATAGTATTTAATCATTGTTACCTGTTGTGGAAAAAAAAGCGTTTATACTATGACCTAAGTCTGACACTTGCTGGCCCTTAATGTGTTATATTTATATGACATCTTTGAGAGAGTCTTCGTTTTATTATATAAATGTATTATAATGGACAGAAAATGCGCACGATCAACGTTGCACGTGTCTGTCCCCTGTTATTGGCCTGCTGAGTACACTGAACAACGTGCGTCGTGCTAAACAAAGGATACTCGTTAATTATATAAACACGTGCGAACAATAACTATCGTGCACTTTTTCAAATATGTTTATATTTTCCCCTTTCAATGCAGACGGTATGTATTTGTTTATGAACAGAAGCACTACACGTCATGCCCCCCACATATAACTAGCGATGCGCAAGGTGGTCTTGCGTTTGGATTCCAGTCTGCATTCACAGGAATATTCTTGACGTTGGTCTCACATAATGTACTCGATCGTATCCGGGTCATGCATCTTTATCTCTCGCCCTTATCTTCGTGATTGAGGATGGTGGCTAGCCTTCATGCTAATCTGTTCTGGGCCCGACGTAGAGCAAGTATCTTCCCATCTAGTCGGGGATCGACAATGATATCTTCGTGACTCTAGACTGCCCATCGCAACAAGATTTTCGAGGCTAACAGATAGGATAGAGGCTACTCATGAAGTTGATTAGGATGATATAAAGATTAGATTCAGACTTTAGAAATCTCTTATATTTAAATGAACTAATTAACTGTATTGATTGATTTTGTTTTTTTTTCTTGAATAATAATAAAAGCATTATATACTACAAAATAAAAACATGTGATAAGTAAAAGTATCTCGGGAACATGATACATGAGTCTGGAGGCCTGGAAATCAACATCCAGCACCGTATAGCCGCAGCCCGGCTTAAATGGAGATAAGTGACTGGTGTTATCTGTGATAGTGAAGATGAAAGGCCATGTCTACAAGACAATGATCAAAGCGGTGCTGATATATGGTAGCGAGACCTGGGCCGTCACACCATGGCAAGTTCAGTCAGTGCAAACAGCCGAGATGAAGATGCTTAGGTGGATGTGCGGCGTCACAAGGAGAGATTAAATCAGTAATGAATATGTAAGAGGATAGCCTGGGCGTATACACTATGTCTCCGATAAGCTGGTGGTAAGTAGGCTGAGGTGGTTCGGACATATTCGAAAAAAACCGCCAGAAAACGTGTGTAACACTGCACTGGATTATCGAGTTCCCGACAAAAGACCAAAAGGGCATCTTAAAAGACGACGGAAGAGCCAGGTGGCGGAGGATATGCGGGCATGTAATTTCTTTCAGGACGATGCTCAAGATAGGACGAAGTGGAGGAGCGCAGTAAGGAGAACTGACCCCATCACTATGTGGAAAAAAAAAGCTAAGGAGGAGAGAGAGATAAAAAAAAACTGGTTGTGAGTCACGCCGAGTCTATTTTCTAGACATGTCGGCGTGTTCTCAAGACAATATCTATGTATACTCTAATAATAACAAACAACATTCCAGTAAAAAACACAAAGATGGTCGCCGAAATACATATACACTCCTTCCCATGCTCTAAAACTTAGCTATTAATTATTCTGTATAAAAAAATGCATATGGAACATGTATTAAAAATAAATAAAATAAAAAAAATGTGTGCGATACAAAAATTAATGACAATTTCATACTTAACTTTGATCTTAACGATTTTTATATGATTAAATGGAGGGGTGGTGGCAAAGCAGTTAGTGCGCTGGATTAGTAATCCAGTAGTGAATGAATTAGCTATTCACAAACTTCTAGAACGGGCATCTAACTTAGCAAAGCAGCTCATGTTCCCCATTTTGCATTAATTTTGTAAAACCTTTCAGTGAAGATGTATTACTATAAAAAAAGAAAATCTCTAATTATGTTACGGGCATACAGTTTGCAGAATCAGGCGTAATCCATAGAAGTAATTTTTTCACCTATAGGAATGAATGAATCGTTTTTCAAATATGACGATTATACTGTTAAAAATTCCGTAAATCATCGAAAACATGAATATTGCCGTTTATTATATTTATTTTTCGTAATAAAAATTCAATATTTATTTAATATTATTATAAAATTACATTTAAAGTTATATTTGTTTACAATTTCTATTGATCGTTATGACAGCTTTATGTCGTTTGACTTCTGCGTCAGATTCCATGATTTGATGCCGGTAATATGTCCGTAAACATAGCCATTAACGTCTTCTGATCATATTTATCAAAAAGTATTGAATGTAATGCTGCGTTTTTAAAAAGTATTACATCATCTACTTTTTAGAATCAAATAACTATTTCTCTTGTTTTTATCTGTTTTCAATGACTGGTGACTAACGTCTTGCCATGTAATTCAATCAAATACCAAATATTTCATCAGTAAATATTCACTTACACACGTTTCTTTCTTTCATTCCTTCAAAACGGAAGTACATTGTTTTGATATGTAATTATGACACAATTGAAAAATCTCACTATAACCTGTTAATCTATGGTAGACGGCCTACTAAATAAAAATTCAATCAATGTCATAGTCTGCGGTAAGAAAGTCAAATTTCCCGCCCAAACGAAACATTAATTATTTTAACATACAATGCGTTTGACGTTTCATAATAATGTCAAACAATGTCGCGATATTTTTAAGAACAAAGAATCTGCGCCAAACAATGGCGCATTGAAGACACGATAAGTCTGCGTATATTTTAGCCGAATAAATCTTTTGTGCAAACAATATTATTTAGAATCTGTTGTTCGAAAAACAAAGAAGTATTCCATAGACGAAAGACTTTCAAATTGATATTAATGGAAGAATGTTGCCAGTCGGGCCTATATATATATATTATTTCCCATTAAATGTAACGAGTTGTGTTCTTACGAAATGCAGACACTGCCTATTATATTTTACGTTTGACAAGTACAAAATTGGCAGATTCCATCAGTAGACTTTCGATATAGAAGCGATAATCAAAATTTCATTATTAAATGACATATAATTTAGAAAAAAATGGAGATATGTCAGACATATATAGCCAACAATAAAAATAAGAGATTTGACAAAAGAAGTAGCGAATAAATATCGATAAATGCATTTTATAATTTAATTATCTATAATGAATAAACCTGCATTAAACCCCATAATATGTAATACTGTATCAAGATGATACCTAGGCAAACCAGCATATTATAACACATTATATTATTTTGATACAATTCTGATACAGCTATGGTAATGTTGGTGCGACTGTCAGTCATTCAAATAAACTAAATAATGTTGCCATATCGCCAAATTAAGTTCCTCTAATATCATAAAATAATCTGACATTTAAATGATAAGAATGAAATCATAGATTTTTATTATGTATATTATAATAAAAAACTATGAATGAAACATGTCTTCTTTAATTACTTCAAACAAAATACACTAATTTTTTAACGTTTTGGCCAGATTCATTAAAAATAAATTTTACAAAAATTACAAAAAAAAATAATAATTTCTGGTTTTAGGGAATATCCTGTTATCAATGTACACCAAATGCAATCATATTAACATAACTAAGAGGTACACTTTTAAATGAAACGCACTTCACTGCGTTTTGCTTCATTTTCTGCTAGCAAAATCGGAATCTTTTCTAAGGCAAATGGGCCAGAGTTTGCACATCGTTCAAAAGTACATTCAGATTATTGTAAGTTTATAACCGTAGACAAATAAGGGTTTGAGTTTGTATTTCGAATACAAGAAAGTAAAATATTTTTGTTTTGTATACGAAATTTCACTATTTGAATACGAAACCATAAATTAAAATAAAATATAATAAAGTGATTATAGTCAGTTTGTTAAGAATTATATGTCACATGTTTTTTAACTGCGAAACGCTCCCCCCCTCCTCCTCCCCTCCTCCCCCGCCCACCTCTTTCCTAAAAATAAGCAATTTGTTTAAATGTATGAAAAGTGTGTATAAGTGGTTTATTTTTTTTATTCTATTACACACACACACACACACACACACACACACACACACACACACATAAACGCACCCGAATACAAAGAGCTAAAGGACTAAATCCTCTTCGTCTGTGTGAGTAGGTTGGTAGCGTCGAAAAATGAAAACACGTCTGGAGTGTTAATACTTTAATTTATCAACTCGGGAGACATCTCTCGGCGGATAGCATAACTGAGATAAATTATAAAAGGGGATTAATTCGAGGGAAGTAGCGGTAGATGGCAGATTGATATGGTGTTGGTGAGGTGTCATTTTTATTTCTCTAATACTAATTATAATAATATTTAGGGTTAACATTCGCAGAAGATATCGCGCGATGAGGAGAGACCACGAGAATATAATGAACAGGGCCAGAATAGTCAACATGGTTGCTCAAAATCTACCGGTTCCCAGAAAGACTGCCCAAAAGATGAAAAGATGATGCTCCACTTCCTAAAAATGATTAAAATTGTTTTTATGTTTTTCTAAAAGTTCTTAATAGATATTTTTCATAATATATTATGCAGATAATTCCACAAATTTGAAATTACCGAGGTCTTATTCGATTAAAAAAATAATTGAATTTTAATAAACAAACTTAACTGACTTATAAAAGTCAAGTTATAATCCGCCCACTTTCTTCCAATATATAAAGAAAAACTCACACAGAGGATGATCAATTGAGTATTCATTTAAATTGAATTCAATTTCTGAATAGATGGCGTTACAAAAAGGTTTCGTCGTTACTTCGTAGATGGGAATAGTAAGTAATAATGTCTTATTTTCAGGTGATTTGTTATGCATTATTCAAATATATAGAACATCAAAAATTTCATTGATAAGGGAGCTAAATAAGAAGGTATAATTGGTGAAGGTTGCGCAAGCGAATAAATTAATCACGTAAACCAGAAGATAACAGTTCGTAAGCCCTGTAGCAGTAGCGAAATTGCTCACGGAAGCCGAAAACTTTGACTTGCCAAAATTCAGCAAAACAATCAAAATAATTTATTTATTGTTTTATTGCATCCATACTACAAGATTGTAAATTGAAACGTATGTAGATACGATGCTTTACATAGCCACAAATGTAGATATTATTATGGTATGTGATTTTAAAAATATTTATCGTAGCCACTAACTATGAACAACGATGCTAAAAAGCGTTAAATTTTCGACATTTTTCATTTTTTTTTCAGGGTTTGCGTAGTCCGCCCCTGCCCTGTAGGTGTCTTAAGTTCCTGGTTCTTCTATAATACTCCAACGTCGTCTCTATTGAGATATTAAAATATTTGCCGATTCTTCTTCTTCTTTCGTGTCAGCAACGCATTGTTGCGTTGCTGTGGTGGAAGGATTGGCCAGAGAATTTCTGTTACCAGGGGGCACCGCGTGGAGGTTCCTTCCGTGCTCCGATAAAAATATGATTTAAATTCGTATAATATAAAGATATCTATTCTTAGGATGGTCTTGTTCACAGATGGAGTAGTGTATGAAATGGATACGGTAAAAAATGTTTTAAAATTCTGTTTTTTACGACCCGTCACAAACGTATGAAAAGTATTAGGATTGATTATCACATCCTAAGATGTCTCCCGCAACACCGGCCTCTGCCTAAGTATCGTTCAGCGCCGAGGAACTCCTCCGGTCAAGAGAGAGTAGTTTTAATAGTGTTCCCTTCGTGTGAAACCCATAAAATATAACGGTCGGGGAAACTGCCGAGTGACTGGCCTTGACGTCTTATTATTATTCGGTCGATTACGTCCCTGCTGGCTGTTAGGTAGTATCAAGGGCCGGGGGGATGAGAGCATGGCGGGAGACGCTGAGGGGGAATCGATAGTGTCAGACAGGGTTGGACTGGGGCGTTATATAAATTGACATTCTCGTGCTCGTGCTGTATTGTATATGTTATAAGTAAGGGTCGCAAATATTCGCTAAATAAATTATTCGAATATGAAACTGGTAAAATATTCGAATATATTATAAATTGTAGAAGGATCGGACTAGGTTGGGCAGCCTTTGGAAAACTTAAACATGTCCTAAAAAACAGAGATATTCCCACATGTCTGAAAAGAAAAGTTTTTGAAACATGTATCCTGCCTGTGCTTACGTATGGTCTGGAAACTATCACGCTAACTGCGAGGACCATACATAAGCTAAAATGCACTCAGAGATCCATGGAAAGGCAAATGATAGGCGTAAGTCTAAGAGACAAAATTAGAAATGAAGAAATCAGACGCCAGACAAAAGTTGTTGATGTCATGGATCGAGTTGCAAAACTTAAATGGCAATGGGCAGGTCATGTTGCCAGACAGGGTACGGACAGATGGGCACCCAGAATTCTAAATTGGAGACCATGGGATATGAAAAGGGGAATAGGCCGGCCCCAGAAAAGGTGGGCCGATGATATTGTCCCTGTCGCTGGAAGCGGATGGGTTCGAAAAGCCCAGAAAAAAGACGAGTGGAAGCTATTAGAAGAGACCTACATCCAGCAGTGGAGAGATGGCTGAAAAAGAAGAAGAAGAAGATTATAAATTGTAGGCATTCGTGGCTCCATTGTTTGAATATATGACTACTGATGTTTCTCTGCCCTATAAAAGCACCTAAGATCCTTATGTATAAAACACTAATCAAGCAGGTCCTCACGTATGCTTCAGAAACTTGGATGATGACTAAGCAAAATCAAGGATTCATAGCGCCCTTTGAGGAAAGGATCCTTCGAACGATTTCAGGGCCAGTAAGAGAGAATGATGGTTGGCGTCGTTGGCGTTGGCGCTTGAGATGGGCTGGTAACATAATCCGAATTGACGACGACAACCCCACAAAACGCCTCACACTCTGTGTGCCGAAAGGCCGAAGGAGACCAGGAATACCAAGGACTCGATGGATGGACAGTGTCGATGCGATGCATCTGCAGCAGATATAACAAATTGGAGAACGAAGGCAACGGATCGACTAGAATGGAGGAGACTTCTGGATTCAGCAAAGTTCCACCCAGGGCTGTCGAACTTTGATGAATATATGACCACTGAGCGATTCAAAAAACATTGTCATATTTAATGTGGCCAACGCAATACAATTATCTAAATACCAAGTCACTCCAAAAAGTATTAAATTTGTACGGAAATTTTTCAGAATTATCATGAAATAAGTTTTGTTAAATTATTTTTGAGAAAACTCGATAATTCTTTAATGCCATTTTATGAAGGTGTTGTGCCTTTTTAGCAATTTGAAATTAAAATATTAAATTTCACGTTTCCTGATCTTGGGGTCACATTGAAAATTTTGACAGTTGAAAAACTTGAGAAGCACTGATTATATATTTTTCAATCTAATGGGGTCTAAGCGAGTATTAGATATACAAATTCGCAAAATTTGAAAATAATCGAATAAGTACTTTAGTCTATAATCGATGAAGTAGAACAAACACGCTGTACATAGCACATAGTAGGTACACAGCACACATATATTGTGATGGAACTTTCAGAATACAATTCAGCATGATACTAGTTGATAATCTGCAATAAAATAATAGCCTTGAAATTGCGTATTCATACCCCCTTGGGTTAGTGAGGAGGAAAAATGGGGATTATATTCGAATATCCAATGTTCGAATATTCGTTTGGGTGCCCCTAATTATTATTGTGTGCCCGTATTACGGAACCCTTGATGATGGGTTCAAGGATTCTGTAAATGACTCCCCGTGCACCGTCCCACCCCCTCAAAATTGTTTTTGTCAAAAATATATATTCGATATAATAATCCCAGGGAAGACAATTACTACGGAACGATAATTAAAATTTAATGCGAGTAATTAAAATTGAATTGGGACTATTAATAAAAAGGAACATGGCACAGTTCGGACACATTTGTATGATTTTAACAATATTAATATTATTTAAAAACAGGCGTCGTTTTGAGAGTCGTATTAAAGGATTTTCTAGATTAATATTTATCTATCGGCATATTGAGAATCATAAATATTTAAGTTTAAAGTTGTTTCGTTCAAATAGTGGAAGTTAATAATGAAAATGTAACGTATATGTATCAAAGGATGCCAAAGTTGCCGTTCATAACGCCATCGTAGTGCCAAACTTGACGTATGAAAGTGAAACCTGGACATGGCAGAAGACGCATGAAAAAAAAGTAGAATAAATGCAGTTGAAATGAGATCGTTAAGAAGGATTTGTAATAGAACGATGTATGACCGGGTAAGAAATGAGGATATAAGGAAAGAATGTAAGATGAAGAAAGATGTCATTACTAGAATGAAAGTGAACACATTGAGATGGTTTGGTCACATGGGGAGAATGAATGAGGAGCGCCTGACGAAGAAAATATACAGAGCAGAAAGGAATTGAATGAGAGGTCGGGGACGCCCAAGAAAGGGATGGCACGACCATGTGAACGAAATTTTGAAAGACGGAAATGTTAGAAGTGTGAGCAATAGACGAACATGTATGAGACGATGCATGAATGTGGATGAGGCGAGGGATGCGTGTGAGTGTGGCACTATGCAGGACAACTCGCACCTTCTCTCATGCCCCTTGATTGGAGACAGCGAAGGAAAGCGGCAATCGGGTGGCCGAGCACTGGAGTTTTCTAATTTGATGGTGTTCCGGACACGGAGAAGAAGTAAGTATTGACAAACTTTTTAACATCTCAATAGAGAAGAAGTTAGGATATTATAGAAGAACCAGGAAGTCAAGGTGCTCTGTAGGTGCCTCGAGTTCCTGGTTCTTCTATAATATCCTAACTTCGTCTCTATTGAGATGTTTAAAAGTTTGTCAATAATAATATTTCAACCCACTTAAACCCGCACATAATTTAAATAAAAACAAATATTCACAAACAAATTACCCCTTTCAATGGTGCGAACAAAAAGTGGTTAGTGGTCACGTTACACGCTTGTAAATAATCGAAATTATACAAGTCTGGGTAAACAAAATAATAAATATGGGAAATATCAAGATAACAAAATAACACTTTGTAACAATTATGGTCACATACATACACGTACAATATAAATATTAAATATAACTAACCATACTCGACTTCCTACACGAAATACAGAATTTCTTAATTTGTAAGCCGATTAAGCTAATATTTCATAATTACTTTTACAACACCCAGAGGCGAATCCTCTAAATAATCAATTACTCGCAGCATACCCATTATAAATATCAGGAAAGGAATAATACAACAGTTTATTTAATTTGGAAACATAACATTTTAAAATTTGGTGACTTTAGGAAAAACTATACAGATTGTAGACAAAACTCCTGCATTTATACATCTGCATTCCGCATAGAGTGCGTTTAAAAAAAGTGGTTATATTTGTTTAATAGCGTGTAGGTGTTAACACGTTTTTTAGCGTTTGGTCGCATATTTCAAAATAAGGAAAATATAACAATTTGCAATTAATAAGATAATAATTATTATGAAATAAAAGTTGAGAAGGGTCAAGTTTCCTGCTTGTCAAAAAAAGTCCAGATTCTTAATGTAGGTAATTAAGCGCTTCTTAATTACCTACATTAAGAATTAAGAATAAGTGTGATTCGCACTTTTAATTTTATTTACACTGACAGTGTTGACTATGTAGAATTCTATTATAAAATTAAATATTTTATTTCTTATACATTTATTTTATTCCTTTCAATTAAATAAAGTCAATTTGGAGCTCAATGCTCCCTCATCAGGCTAATTGAGAGTTGTTTTAACGTTTAATATAAAATGAGAATTATCAGGAAAACCAAAACATAAATAACGAAATTACACTGAATACGAAAATTATCGAAACCGTTTATATGTTTTAAATTCTGCGTGTGGAACGCAACCACACGTACTTATCGGCGTTCGAATCTTGAAGTTCGAACAAAACCATAGAAAACGAAAGATACTTTTTTTACACCTGCGACTTTGGCGCCCACGGCGTTCGGGAATTGTAAGTGGTCCAATTTAACGTATGTACCTACATTATTATATGTATCGCAATCATATACAGATTACATTACAATGTTACATAATCGTATTGAATTATGCCTCCTTCGGGATTCGGGAGCGCTGCTACTAATGTCGGCCATGGTACAGAACCATTAATTACGACAAACCACCCGAGAGTGAGACGTGAGACGGAGAAAGGGTTATCTCCCGTCTCTCTCCCTCTCGATTTTCTCTTCCGAGTGGAATAAAGTACCCACCTAACTTTATATTTAATTGTTGCGGCCGAACACGGGGGAGTTGAGGGCTACTTGGTACCAACATTACAAAACATAAATATCTATCTTTTAAAATAAATTATAACTCAAATAACACTTTACGGCCTCACGTACAAGTACTTAAAACAACGTAATGGGTTGTTAGGAAAGTATTCTTTGACTTCTTCCACTTTTTAGATGGATCGATGATCTGTTTTACATAATTACTTTTTGTTCGTGGGATGAAAATGTTTAACACTTCCTTCACTTAATAAATGCATTAGAAGACAGAGGATCTACTTTGATCAACTGTTACTGTACAAAATATGTAACAACCTTATTGGCTCC
Source organism: Molanna angustata (assembly GCA_963576475.1). Taxonomy (NCBI): domain Eukaryota; kingdom Metazoa; phylum Arthropoda; class Insecta; order Trichoptera; family Molannidae; genus Molanna; species Molanna angustata. Next base: position 1,173,197 of record OY754972.1, read on the forward strand.
AACGAATTACTAAATATTATATCACTTCACGTACCAAACAGACATACATTGCGATCGTGTATGTCTGTTTGGTACGTGATTGTAAAATTTATTTCATCTACCTACTTGCTATACAAATTATAGGTAATGTCACTTGACTATTTTTGGAATCCAACATGACAACAGCCTAAAATTTAAACACAGATATTTCCCACAATTCCTTAGAAATGTACCGAAAACAGATAAAGATATTTTTCAACCCTTGAGACCTTGGGAAAACAAGAGAGGCGTCGGAAGACCTAAAAAAAGATGATCCGACGACATAGCTGCTGTGGGGGGTAAAAATTGGCCGCAAGCAGCAACCGACATAAAGAAATGGAAGAGGCCTATATCCAGCAGTGAAGGACAGAGGGATGAAGAAGCAGATCCTTATTTTTATTATTGTTATTCTTATACCTACTGCTTAGAATAATGTGATATTTTTTAGATAAAAAGGAAGCATCTATGGATTGTTATAATTTCAAAAGCACCATAGATAGACAGATAGAATTTCGCAGACACCTACCTCACTTTAGTAGCTTCCACTACATATAATATATCCCCTTGAGATAGTGAGGAATAAAAAGCAAAATATGCCGATAATGCTGCTTTTGAATTTTTCATATTCAATAGGATCCCAAACAAAACTATTGCACAGAATTAAATAAACTATTTCATAAACAATACTCGATCATCGGCCTAGTTATCAACAAGTACATACTAGTCATCGTGTAGAGGACAAAAAGTGTGAAGTTGGCAGTGTAAAAAAAGTCCTTTGTTGAAAAAAAAAATGGAATAACTTTCCGCACAACCTATTACTACATAAATTCGAATTAACAATTTTACGGCGTATTTATTGCCCCCGCGTAACAATGGAGGACATTTTATTGCCCTACAACGTTTTAAAATTAACAAAAAGAGTCCTTTATAATTACCTATTTGTGTTTTTTAGCTCAAAATTTTGATTATGTTAGTTGAAATGAGAAAATAATGTTTATGACGAGATGACGACTTAGTTAATGTATCGATTCATAAAGTTTTTGCTCTGTGGATCATTTCATTTGTTTGTGTATGGCCACATTTTGAGATGACCGACGGACAATATGATAAATAAAGTCTTGGACATGGAGACCCCAGCAAGAAGATCAGGCAGACCACCAGCCACATGACTGTCGAGCATCAAGAAGCATCTGCGAGAGAGGGAGCTGAATCCTGATCTGACACAGGACAGGCGAGTTTGGCGAAATAGAATAAGGAGAGCCGACCCTTATGTAAAAAATATTCGTGGAAACTGTATTGGCGGTATTTGTAAAGTTTTTTTTAAATAAAAAAAGTACAGATTAAAAATATCCGTACGTGCCTTTTACGTCAATGAGTTACATACTAATAATCTAGCTCGACCAGAATATAAATAAAAATGAAAAATAAGTAGACAGTATCAGATTCAAACAGAAGCTCTATGATCTTTATAAAGATCTCATCATCTCCAAAAAGATAATGATTGGGAGATTTAGGTGGGCCGAACATGTCGGACAAATAATGGCCGATGAAGACATCACAAAGGCAATTTTGAATGGAGCACCAGGTAGAAGATTAAGAGCTGGAAGGCAAAAGCTTCGGTGGTTCGACCAATTTGCCAAATATGTATGTATAGTTGTGATGTTGGTAGAGCAATACAATTTAAGCCGTAATAATGAAGATTACATGAAAATTCTTCGAAACACAATTGTTCGAATGCGCAATTGTACGAATAACAATTTTTCGAAAATCAGTTATCAGAATGACAATTGTCCGAAAGCAAATTATTCGAACTAACATTTGTTGGAAAACCAATTAACCGAATTTAATATATTTTTGTATCATTATGTTGCCTCCTTTGACATATTTGTTGCCAGTAAAATATATTCGATGAAGACTATTATTACTTGTATTATTGTTGGGTAGGTACGTATGTTTGCAAATTTTTAATGACTGATGTTTGACAGCGCGGGATAGCCTAGTTTGCACACCAGTTTATGTTTATCTAGTATTCACACCAATTTAGTTATTTTATTTTAATATTATAGTTACTTTTTTAAAAATATATAATGCAACTGGCTCACACCAATAACTACAAACAAACCTAACCAACCTATTTTTACCAAAGTTTTGTAGGTTTAGGTTTAAAAAATAGGTGTACATCCTAGGATATCTGACAGCGCGGTGCGTCGCCATGTTGTTTATTCCATAGATTTTTATTAAACATAATAATATTATACTATGCTATGTACATATGTACATGTAGTACTCCGTGCAAAAAGTGAGTCATTTGTTTTCGATTCATACAAAATTTGCTAACTACGACATCTAGTATATTATAATAAAAATCTATGGTTTATTCCTCTCACAATACTACCAACATGACGTCACAAAAATTCGAAATATTGTAAATTCTGATAATTGTGTGTTCGGAAAATTGTTTTTCGAAAAAATGTGATTCGAATAATTGCCATTCGTAAAATTGATTTTCGTAAAATTGAGCATTCGAATAATTGTTTTTCGAATAATTTTCCTGTCACCAATAATGAAGAGGTATGTAGGTGTTATAGTACATACTATACAATACACTACTCCATAACATGCATACACCGATGACCCAGTCTTTGTACTCTATTTCCCCTTGGCGCACCTCACACCAGTCTACCCAGACGTCTGCGTCACTCACAATATTGGGATGAGGAACAAACGAAATAAAAAGCGATAGAATAACCTTAGTGTAGCCAGCACATAAAATTCATCGGTATAATATACCATAGATTTTTATTATAATATACTAGATGTCGTGGTTAGCAAATTTCGTATGAATCGAAGTGAGGTATTTTTCCGAGGTATTTTTGACGTTTTGGTTCCAGACCACATCGTTTTTCTATAGAGAATAAGGATAAATGTGAATAGTTTTCTATAGAGAATAAGGATAAATGTGAATAGTTTTCTATAGAGAATAAGGATAAATGTGAATAGTTTTCTATAGAGAATAAGGATAAATGTGAATAGTTTTCTATAGAGAATAAGGATAAATGTGAATAGTTTTCTATAGAGAATAAGGATAAATGTGAATAGTTTTCTATAGAGAATAAGGATAAATGTGAATAGTTTTCTATAGAGAATAAGGATAAATGTGAATAGTTTTCTATAGAGAATAAGGATAAATGTGAATAGTTTTCTATAGAGAATAAGGATAAATGTGAATAGTTTTCTATAGAGAATAAGGATAAATGTGAATAGTTTTCTATAGAGAATAAGGATAAATGTGAATAGTTTTCTATAGAGAATAAGGATAAATGTGAATAGTTTTCTATAGAGAATAAGGATAAATGTGAATAGTTTTCTATAGAGAATAAGGATAAATGTGAATAGTTTTCTATAGAGAATAAGGATAAATGTGAATAGTTTTCTATAGAGAATAAGGATAAATGTGAATAGTTTTCTATAGAGAATAAGGATAAATGTGAATAGTTTTCTATAGAGAATAAGGATAAATGTGAATAGTTTTCTATAGAGAATAAGGATAAATGTGAATAGTTTTCGGATTTATTTGTCGAAAAAACACTTTGTTTATTATGATTTAGAGAACAGTTATCAGTTAAAGAAAACTGCAATATGTTGCCAACCAAAACGTCAAACGCGCAATATTCCATGACTCACATTGTGCACAGAGTACTACATACATACCATCACGCCATGTCCCTCGCGGGGTAGGCAGAGAGAACAGAACGCCACACTATTCTATCTTGACATACATTCACCGCCTCGTCAACATTCATGCTACGTCTCATGCATGTTCTTCTATTGTTCAGACTTCTAACATTTCCTTCTTTCAGAATATCGTTCACATGGTCGTGCCATCCTTTTCTTGGGCGCCCCCGACCTCTTTTTCCATTCCTGTCAGCCTTATATATTTTTTTCGTCAAGCGTTCTTCATTCATTCTTTCCACGTGACCAAACCATCTAAGTGTGTTAACTTTCATTCTAGTTACTACATCTTTCTTCATCTTACATTCTTTCCTAGTGACCTCATTTCTAACTCTATCATACATCGTTCTATTACAAATTCTTCTTAACGATCTCATTTCCACTGCATTTATTCTACTTTCATGCGACTTCTGCCATGTCCATGTTTCACTTGCATACATCAAGGTTGGCACTACAATTGCGTTATGAATGGCAACTTCAGCACAGAGTACTACATCTAGTATATTATAATAAAAATCTATGAAAATCTATGGTTTTAACTGTTAGGTTGGCACAATCTGCTAAATATGTAAGACTATAATAATAATTCATCGCGAAACCGAAATCGCTTTTCGTTTCTTTGCGTTGGTAGGCCTGTTATGTTATTTAATTTATGTGTTGCTGTTCGACAAAAACTAACCCTTTGTAAGCCACAACCCGAATTTACTAATGGAAGTCAATTTAAACTTTTCCACTTAGGCGCGAGAAATTCGGGATTTTTTCTGTTTTTTTCTCTTCACTACTATGGAATAGTGAAGTGTTACGATATCACAAATTTTATTAATCTATTTTATGCGAGTAAAAAACAAGGCACCGGCTTATAATAGTGCTTCCATCTCATACGTCTCATTTCTGTTATCATCGTTTTTGGGTGTCTGTATCTGGAATTGAACCAGAGAACATTAAACCATCTAAGCTACGGAGGTACACAAATGGAACAAATATCAATTCAATACGCACCCAATAATATACTCTCGAGTCTTAAAATTCATCGTGTCACAGACAGCAAACACAGTGAAAAACTGTCTCCACCGGGAATCAAACCCTGGGCCTCTGCCTCATCAATCAGATATTTGACTAATGGAGCTAAGAAACCCGACAATTGTGTATTGGAGAGAGTTGCGTTGGCAACAATCCATTCGTTATGTAATATGTTTCTTCAGAAAATTCATCGCTGTAACCGGGTAAAATATTTTTTTGTTTTCTCCGACAATTCAGTTGGGTTTTAGTCAGACTTGGGTATAATTCAAGAGAGCCGGGTTCTAGAGAGTAATATAATTCAAAAGCTGTCATTTTAAAAGCGCCCCATTACTATGATACGCTTTTGTAGATTGGTAGTAAAAATATACATATTTAAAAACAAAATTTTTTGCATTGCATATTTTTTTACGCCGATTATATGTAGTTTTATAAATAAATAATTCAAAATTAAAATTATTAACAACATTTGTAACTATGCCGTATTGTGTTTGCGATGCTCTTTGAGTAACACATACAAATATTTGATTTGATTTGGGAACCATGTGATTCATATTAATTACACCAACATAGTTAACTAGTCTCTTTCTATGGCTCTGAAATAAAAATCGCGTCAGAGATTGGATTTATGACAGGTATTATGGCGGACATTGGGATCTGGTTTATCTGTTTTGTGTGAGCCCATATGTTTGTTGAGGTAATGATTGTGAGTGTGAATTGGGAAACATTGACAATAAAAAGTAAATTGTAATTCTATAAAGTATATTCAGCCGCCGCCACCGCCGGGTATTGAGGCTTCATGGAAACAAGTATTATCACAGGAAGTGTACCAGGCAAAAGAAGTAGAAGCAGATCACCTGCGCAATGGTGTGAGCAAATTAAGGAGATGACTGGATACGACCTTTATTCGGCGGTGCGAGCTGCGGAGGGCAGAGAGGACTGGAGGCGACTAGTTCTGTCCATTGGCGGCCCTAGATTGCGACCCTCAGCATTGAGGAAACGAAGAAGAAGAAGAAAGTATATTCATTGGACACAATTGTAACTTCCATTATAAGAAGTACTTTCTCTGTAAGAGAGAATAATACAAATACATTTAATAATTGATTAAAAGAACAATTTAAAGTGTTACAACACCTCATTAAACCCTTTGGTTATATTCAATTGTTTTTTTTGAGAAACCGATCTACAATGGGATTATGTTTTATAGTTACACGTGTCGTCAGGGTGAGAAATAGAGGTAGAAAAGGCAAAAAGGGGCAAAATGAGGTCGATTTTCCATTAAAACAATGAATCCGTATCTTCATGCCAATTTCCGGTCGTTGGGTATAGTAAAGAGTTACCGGAGTGGGTTTAAAAATTCAAAAAAAAAAATCTGGTATATAAAAAGTACATTTAAATCTAAACTTCGAATTTTCGATCAAATTTCTCAAATATTATAAACAGTGTGTTTTTTAAACAATAACATACCATCACGCCATTTCACTATTTGGGGTAGACAGAGAGGAATGACTGCCAGACTCCTCTTGTTTGACATACAATTCTCGCTTCATTCACGTCCATTCATCGTCTCATACACGCTATTCTTCTATTATTCTTACTTCTGACGTCTCTATCTTTCAAAATTCCATTTATGTGATCGGCCAACTTTTCCTTTGCCGACCTCTAATTTTCTTTCCTCCTTTATCAGTCGTATATCCTTTTTTGTCAGACGGTCATCACTCATTCTTTCTATGTGGCCAAACCTTTTCAATCATTCATTCTCGTCTAATATCCTCATTTTTTATTCTTTCATTCGTCGTTTTACCACACATTCGTCTTAGTGATCTCATTTAAACCGCACTAATTCTACTTTCATGCGTCTTCTGTCACGTCCATGTCTCACTAGCACACATTAGAGTCGGAACGACGATACCATTATGTACAGCGAGCTTTGCTTGCCTCGAAATAATTGGGTTAGCCATTACAGATCTTAATGCACCATTCACTATATTACCTGCCGTTAGTTTTCCTTTGTATTTTTTACTTAATAAGTGCTCCTAAAGAATATATCAAATATTATTTTTTTACCGTTTTAAATATGACTCAACGTCGTTGAGAAAAAAATCTTTCTTATTTTAAAAAAAATGCATAAAATCTCTCGTGCCGGTTCTCATTTAAATAACATATATTCCAACTTCGTCTCTACTGAGATATATTTTTTTTTCATTCATTCATCCATCGCGGCATATCCGACATATTCTGTGCGGGTGTACATCACCTTATGAAAGGAAGCATGACACAAGCGTGTAGGTATTCCCAAACACCAGTCTCATATCACCAAAAGAGGCAACATACGGTAATGGTGGTGAACCTCATTGCAGAATTATGTGAGATGTTATTTTTGACTGTTGTATTTTCTATTACCCGCCTCTTACGGAACACCTGAAAACTCATAAGTCGTTCATAAGCGTTGTGGAAAATAATAAAAGTTACGTTGGATGTGGCCTTGGCACTGGGATATAACAGTGTGGGAAATTTCTGGGTAAATAAAGGTTGGAAAAATAAAACATATATCGCGCGATTCCTGCCAGATGATTAATGGCACAGGAATGCCGGAGAAATATTTCTGGGAATTATTTCAGTTATTTTTTTATATGTATATATGTACATTCTTTTGGAGCGTGGGCGGTGGTGGTGGACGTGAGGTCCAGGGAAGAACGAAGGGAAGAAGGGGCTTTTAATCATCATAAATAAACCCCTTCCAATTCCAGGCCTACCTAACCTGGAAAATGTAAATGGACTCAGAAAACCAGGTGCGTTGAGACTGAAATAAAATGGAAGTGAAACGTTTCCAAGGATATCTTAAGATATCATATATAGGATCAGCTGTTATCCAGATTTTACCTATTCCTGTCCATTGTCCTACCCTAAACTTGTTAATTATTCCTGATTTTACCTATTCCTGTCCATTGTCTTACCCTAAAATTGTAAATTATTCTTGATTTTTCCTATTCCTGTCCATTGTCCTGCCCTAAACTAGTTAATTATTCCTGATTTATCCTATTCCTGTCCATTGTCCTACCCTAAACTTGTTAATTATTCCTAATATTTCCTATTTCTGCCCATTGTCTTGCCCTAAACTTGTTAATTATTCCTGATTTTTCCTATTGCTGTCCATTTCCTGCCCTAAACTTGTAATTTTTTTTCGATCACACCATATTTTACAATGACACAAACAAGTACGAGACTTCTACTGCCCAACTAGGATACCCTGTTCTAGGGTTAGCAGTTTACAACTCTACAGTTACGAACTGAGTGAAGATAGTTTCCGCTCTATTAGGTAGGCACACAATCAAGATATTTTGTACTAATAACTAATTAATCACTACCTCAAAAAACATCTAAACAGACCGAAAGCTACCATAAAACAGATATATCAGGTTAAAATGCTCGTCATGATATATGTAAACAAGTCAATTCCCGACACGATTTGACATTTCAAAACCACATAGAAGAGATCGATATAAATAAATCAATATACAGCACGATTTCATTATAACTCGTTTCGTTTTATTTTTTTCTCCTAGCAACAATACAAGCACTTACATTTTTACTAAATCCGATTGACTCAAAAGGGCCCGAGTTGATAATACTGAACAAGAAAGGGTATGAGCTGATACTGAAACTCTAAGAAGTAAGGAAGAAATAAAATATATAAAAACAAGAAAAAAGGTTTTTCTACCTTTTCAATATTCCCGTATAATATTGCCATTGTGTAAAATGATCAAAGTACGGCAGAAAAAAACGCTCAGGCAAAAAATACAGGCTTGGTTTTGTTCAAATTATATATTGTACATATTTATAGGAAAGTAATCTACCTGATTTGCTTTCAGTGGGTCCGATTCCTTTTCTTATAACGTGAGGAAGATATACGCGGTATAGCATAACGAGGTGTTCGAAATCGTTTCATACAATTTATTTATTCATTTATCTATTGAGACATTAACGGCTGAAAGTCCTTTACAAAACAAAATATTAGATGACACAGCACAAACTTAACCAAAGAACCACAATTTATAAACATTCATAACGTCTATACATATCAACGTAAACAGATAATATAAACAATAAAAACACATAAGAAAGGTAAATTAAACACGAAAGTAAATACATTAAGAACTAAAGAATAAATAAATAAAAATAAAACTCAAATAAAATAAAGTAATTACATAGCATGAATATAAGAATATTACTGACTGAATATATATAAAAATGAATGGTGTAAATAACTACCTACATACACACTGAATCAGTGAATGCTGCCAGATGTGATTAATATATTACATTATTGAATTAAATGTAATAAAAATTAAATGTACGAAAATATATAAAAATGTAAACAAGTGACTAGACTTAGACAATCATTTGGGGGTATGTTTTTGAAAATGTTTTAATATAATAACGTGTATTTATAGTCCTTAAAATAATTAAAGAAAGGGTCAGTCAGATAACCAAAGTCATTGCCCCATCGATGAATTCTATTCAATATAAATAGTTAGTGTTGGACGTCTTACATACAAAAGTTATAATTTGGCGGGTATTTCTTGTTGGGACATGGTAATGTATTTGACTGACAAGGTAAAAGGAGCTAAGGTCATTAATAATTATCTTATATAGAGAGGAGCATAAGATCAGACACAATCCTTCTATCGGAGAGTTCATGAAGTTGGAGATACGTTAGTAGTGAATCATAATATAAATCCTGTACAGGAATTTTCAGTTTATAATTTAAATTAGAAATAGAATAAATAAATCGAACCGTCAGGCCATGATTTGTCAGTAAGTATTGTGGATACTCGAAATAGGAGACTTCTACAGCCAACTACTACACAGACGACGCTTGCCCTAAGATATATTCATTTCCTAGGCCCAAGAATATAATATATAACAAAATAATCCCGAACATTGACAACTCAATCTCCCCAAGTGGGAAAAACTGGTGACCAAGTGGCTCATTGATAGAGGAAGAAATGAATCAGAAAAAGACTTGACCTATATCATAAAATAATTAAATGTACACGAAATACACACAGTTTTGACGGTATAAAGCTATTCAAACACGGCAGCGCCGCAAGCGCACGGGTACCGTCTGACTATCGCATAGCATTTCGTGGAAGAAGAGGCCGGGGTTGGAAAAACGTTTCCATAGAACACTTATGATTGCGAATTTGATTCCGTTGTCAGGTTAAAATGTGCGTCTGCCTTTTGTGACTCCACAATCGCTCATCCCACGCCCGAACGTTTTCCCTAATTCCCCTTCCTAAATCCTCCCATAGCTCCCTCCCCCCTCCAACTCCTCCCCAGCCGCCACTCGGCCTAGAGAGAAAAGTCGGGAAGCGTAAGTAGGGCACGCGGCCACCCCGGTATATGTACGTAGGGGGGGAATGGGAATAGGAAGGGGCGTCGGGATCCGCAGGGGAAGGGAGTAAAGGAACGTGACGTCACGCACTATCAACAGCGACGGAGGTGCGGGGGGGGACGGAAGGAGGGGGTGGGAAAAGGGAGGGGGGAGGGTGAGACTAGGCGGCGAGATATTCGGAGAGCGCTTTACAGTTTTGATCGATTTTAAAGCGTCGCGGCGTTTTCCATCACGACGCGCCCGTCTATATTGTTATGACCCACAGGAGTGTTTTTCCTCGAGAGAGAGGGAGAGATACGGCGGGCGGACCTGGGTGAGGCGGCGTGGGGCGCTTTCCTTCACAAATTCAGGCACTAAAACGGTTTTTATGAATCGTAAAAGAAAGCGGGCATTTCATTGTCTGTATCGCTAGGAATTTATATAATAAGGTTAGGTTGGTGTAAGGAAAAGTATACGTAGATAAGACAACATATAAAAGCTGAAAAATACCTTCATACATTTTTTTTAATTAGAACTAAAAATACTCAACAGTTTCGATAGAAACGAGATAAAATAGTATATACTATACAAATATGATCACCCTTCTTGTAATAATAATAATGTGTAACATTTCACCTGAATATAAGGAATTATACTGATTTTTAATTATCTCAATAGAGACGAAGTTGGAATATTTACTGTAGGAGAACCGGGAAATCAAGGCACCTACAGGGCTTACGACCTGTCATCGGCTGGTTTACGTGATCACTTTATGCGCTTGCGCAACGTTCACCAAGTATGCCTTTTTAATGAGATCCCTATCAATTCAATTTTGAAAGTTATATATTTTTCTTTTGAAAGAAAGTTCTATATATTGTATTGTTTCAAAATTGAATTGATAGGGATCTCATTAAAAAGGCATAATTGGTGAACGTTGCGCAAGCGCATAAAGTGATCACGTAAACCAGCCGATGACAGGTCGTAAGCCCTGTAGGTGCCTTGATTTCCCGGTTCTCCTACAGTAAATATTCCAACTTCGTCTCTATTGAGATAATTAAAAATCTGTCAAAAAATATCTTTGACTCCCGACAGGGAAAAAAATTCAATGTTTGCGCATATGCAATAATAAAAAATATTCGAGGAATTATACTATTGCCATCTATGAAGTAACGAGGAAACCTTTTGTGTAACACCATCTATTGAGAAATTAGTTTATTTGTAAACAATGAAAACAACAGTCCTTATAAATGAGGTGACGGTGTCTCCCATAGATGTCACCCCTGACCTGCACCAGAAAAATTATTTCATTTTTGGCTTGTTTACACTACTTGTACAAATGTGTATGTAAATCGAATATATTTTTTTAATTGCATATACGCAAACATTGGATTGTTTTCCCTGTCGGGAGTCAAATGAAATTTTTATTGACAATAACATATCAATAGAGAGTTATATTAAGTTAATAAATCATTCCATAAGTTGTTAGGACACAGAGACCTATGGAGAGAAAGTTGCTGGGTATTTCAATAAGGGACAGAATTCAGAATGTCATGATAAGAGAAAGAACCAAAGTAGCCGATGTAGCGGAAAGGGCTGGGCATATTGCCAGATGCCAGGATTCACGGTGAACCAAAAAGATCACATAGAATGGCGACCGAGAACAAGCCGAAGAGGTGTCGGCAGACCCCAGGCAAGGTGGTCTGATGACATCAAGAAATGTGCCAGAGGTAGATGGATGCAGTGTGCCAGAGACAGGGAGTTGTGGAGAATCAAGGGGGAGGCCTATGTCTGTTAAGAATGGAAAAAAAACAGGCTGAAAAAGAAGAAGAAGTTAATAAGTTAATATTAATTAGTAGTGGTGAATGTACTTCAAACGAACAGCCAAGAAACATGTGATTCAAATATATATATTTTTAAAATTAGCAAACAAAACATAATTATCGCCGTTTTATCTAAATGTGTTTTTTTTTGAATATTTTCTTTATCTCATTGACTTTGTACCCAGCACCCAGAGAAATAGAAATAAGTAGGTATTATATTTGTGTCAAATGATATCACAATAATTCAAAACACTGAATAAACGCATGTACCGTACGTTAACGCAAACGAAATTTAATTAAATTATTTACAAACCAATTTTTGAAAAGTTGGCGTTCCGAAAAAAAATGAGTGGGTTGCGACCAAAACTATTCTCTTCACTACCAAATCACAAATTATAAAAAAAATTGTATGGAAACGTTTCAGTATTTTCGAGAAATGAGTTTGTTCAATTATAATTGATTTAAATAATTATTATTGACCGATTTCGTTCACCTATAACACCAGCATTTTTGCTTAATTTAGGGAATGTAGGAAGATGTATATGAACCTACTTGTTTAACAAGGATATATTCTTTTTTAGAATCAATTCCATTTAATTCTACTTGAAAAAGTGCATAGCACGAAACCGGTTGTAGTCTTAAATAAACAGAGGAATTGATTCAAAACAAGTTTTTTATTTTATTTATTAAAATATTAATTAATTTAAATTGAATTCCATCAAGAACTGATCAAAAATTTAAATCTAATTAAAGGATATATTCATTTTTTAAAAAAACAAGATATTTTATTATGAAATCTTGATAATTCTGCAATGCCATTTTATGAAAGCTTTAAGTGCCTTTTTAGCAATCTGTAAATACAAATATATTTTTTTTCCGAGCTTGTGGTCACTTTTAAATATTTGACAGTTGAAAAAAATGAGAAGCACTATTCAGATATACTTCAAAATCAAATGGCGCCTAAGCGAGTATTAGATATACATAATTGAAAAATTTGTAAAGATCTTTAGTCTATAATCGATAAAGTAAAATAAACACGCCGTACATAGCACGCAGCACAAACACAGATACATTGTGATGAAACTTCAGAATACAATCTCAGCATGATACTTTTTGAAAACCTGCAATAAAAAAGTTTTAAAATTGCGAATTCATAACGCCACAGGGTATATCCCTTGGGGTACTGAGGAGTAAAACAAAAAAAAATATATAAAAAAATGTAAAGTAAGCAGAAGTAAGTTATGTAGCAGTAAAAGCATTGGCTTTTCAAAATTTAAACCCCTTTGATAACAACATATATCTTTTGATATCAGTGTTGAGTACTGTTTCAATGTTCATTCCGAACCATTCCGAAAATATTTAAATACGTTATATTGATTGCCACTAAATGTTGGTGGCAGTGTGTAACAAAAAATTCTGTTTATGTCGTGTATAATAGATTATTGGTCTGCGGTGTTAGCACTATTATAGACCAGATCCTCGCAACAAAACAATATTTTAATCACATAGTTAATGATTCAAACAGATAATTTAAATTAATTAAAATTATAGGACACAACAAAATATAATTTAACGGATTTGAGCGTTTCAAATATCACTCCAACACACCATGACTGAATATAATTCGATAAACAACATACCAATTGATAAAATTATATCATTCTACCTAACAGTGATGACTTCAACAAGTATCAACGCGCTAGTGTTTATATTTTTCGGTGATAACCAGCAGGAAACATAATAGACACCACACACAATACATGTGTCATTAAACGCAGACTTATTATTATTCGAATATATTTTTATTATTGCATATGCGCAAACATTGGATTTTTTTCCCTGTCGGGAGTCAAAGATATTTTTTAACAGATTTTTAATTATCTCAATAGAGACGAAGTTGGAATATTTATTGTAGGAGAACCGGGAAATCAAGGCACCTACAGGGATTACGACCTGTCATCGGCTGGTTTACGTGATCACTTTATGCGCTTGCGCAACGTTCACCAATTATGCCTTTTTAATGAGATCCCTATCAATTCAATTTTGAAAGTTCTATATATTGTAATACTGAAATTCTTTTCGCTTGAAAATAAGGAATTTTTACTACAGCCATCTATGGGTGAAATTATGAACAACAATATTATTATTTTTTATTTTTATTTTGTTGTAACGCCATCTATTGAGAGAATTGGTTTTTTGTAAATAATGAAAGCTACAATTCTTATATGTGAGGTGACAATGCATTTTTCGCATAGAAGTCACCCCTGAATTGCGCCAGACTTATAAGGTCATTTTTGTCTTATTTACCTACTTGTACCAATGTGTAAGTAATCGAATATATTTTTATTATTGCATATGCGCAAACATTGGATTTTTTTCCCTGTCGGGAGTCAAAGATATTTTTTAACAGATTTTTAATTATCTCAATAGAGACGAAGTTGGAATATTTATTGTAGGAGAACCGGGAAATCAAGGCACCTACAGGGCTTACGACCTGTCATCGGCTGGTTTAAAGTGATCACGTAAACCAGCCGATGACAGGTCGTAAGCCCTGTAGGTGCCTTGATTTCCCGGTTCTCCTACAATACATATTCCAACTTCGTCTCTATTGAGATAATTAAAAATCTTATTATTATTATTAATATTATAATTGTTGCTAGTTAATATTTCCTTCATTTGACTCCATATTGAACTATGAACACTAGAAAAACGAAAACAATTCCAACTGTCGATTTGTTCAAGAGAATTTATTTCTCTCAACAGATCGACAAAGTTTCAAGCCAAGATACGCGAGATTCGTATGGCCAGGTCTATATTTTTCATGGTTTTTCAACTATGAAATCAAAATCACCAACTTAGAAGCTTCGTAGCATATAATGTTGTGCATATGGATGAACTCCGAATTCGTAATAGAATATTTAGTGTGTCTGTATGTGTGTGTGTGTGTTCCTTACAAATTTTGATCCGCTTAATGCACAGATACTGAAACTTCAGAATATATAATTATTTATACATCTTTTTTGTAAATAATATAAAAAAATAGACTGTACACTAGCGGGCTTATTCTTCTTCTTCTTCAGCCCTCTGTCTTCCACTGCTGGATATAGGCCTCTTCCATATTCTTCCACTTCCTTCTATCGTTTGCTGCTTGCAGCCAATTTCTACCCCCCACAGCGGCTATGTCGTCAGACCATCTTTTTTGCGGTCTTCCGACGCCTCTCTTACTTTCCCAAGGTCTCCATCTCAATATTTTAGGAGTCCATCTTGCGGGTTCCTGTCTAGCAATATGTCCCGCCCATTGCCATTTCAATGTAGCTACGCGATCCATGACGTCCGCTACTCTGGTCCTTTTCCTAATTTCCTCATTTCTTATTCTGTCTCTTAGGCTTATACCAAGCATGGATCTTTCCATGGATCGCTGTGTGCATTTGAGTTTTTCTACATTTCTTTTTGTAAGGGCCATGGTCTCCAATGCATATGTAGTCACTGGCAGTATACATGATTCATATGTTTTTCTTTTCAGACAGATCGGAATCTCTTTATCTTCTAGAATGTGTCTAAGTTTGTTAAAAGCTGCCCAACTCATTCCTATTCTTCTTGGCAGTTCCGCTGTTTGGTTTTCTTTGCCCAGTTTTATCTTGTGTCCAAGATATATGTATTCATCCACTATTTCGAGATTTTTATTGTTAACAGTGATGATTTTGTTTTCTGGACTTATAATTTTCGTTTTTGCTATGTTCATACTTAGACCAATCTTGCTAGAAGCCTCATGCAATTCATTAATCATTTGACTTAATTCATCAATGCTCTCACCTACAACAACTATGTCATCAGCGAATCTTAGGTGACTCAAATATGTGCCATCTATCTTCACCCCTTTGTTATCCCAGTTGAGGGTTTTAAATACATCTTCTAGGGCTAGCGTGAATAGCTTTGGCGAAATTGTGTCACCTTGTCGCACACCTTTTTGAATTTTTATTTTTTCAGTTTTAGTGTCGTCATCGATTACAACAGTCATAGTTGCATTTTCATATATAAAGTTTATTAGTTGTATATACCTGGAATCTATTCTTGCATTTTGGAGTGCCTCGATAATTGCCCATTTTTCAACTGAATCAAACGCTTTTTGGTAGTCAACAAAAGCTAGATGTATAGGTATGTTATACTCTGTTGTCTTCTCTATGAGTAGTCTTAATGTCTGAATGTGATCTCTGGTTCCAAAACTTTTGCGAAAACCAGCTTGCTCTACGGGTTGATAACTATCAAATTTCAGGGTTAAGCGATTTGTTACTATTTTTGTTAGCAACTTATACAGGTGGGAAAGCAGGCTAATGGGTCGATAGTTTTCTAAGTTATCGCTGTCTCCTTTTTTAAATAATATTTTTACTTCAGCGTTTTGCCAACCATTAGGTATCCTGCCTTGTTCTAGGCATTTGTTCAATAATATTTTTATAGCTTCTATCAACTTTCTCCCCCCTAACTTTAGCATATCACTTGTTATCTGATCATCACCTGGAGCTTTGTTACTTTTCATTTGCTTTAAGGCATTTTCAATTTCGTTAATTTCCACTTCTGGTAAATCTTCTGACCCTACGTTCATTATACATTTTTGGTTTTCTTCGTGATGAATATGTGATGTGTAAAGTTTTGAGTAAAAATTTTCAACGGTTTTGCATATAGAATGCTTGTCTCTTACGACAATTCCATTTTGATCCTTAATTTTAGTTATGTTATGGTTGCCGGTATATGGTTGGTAAGCGGGCTTATTGCCATTAGGCAATTTCTTCCAACCAACCAGATCACAAAGTATGACAAAATTGTGTAGGTATGTACAACAACATAAAGTACTATTAAAACAAAAAAATAAATAGAAATGATTCACAGAAAAAAAAGGATAGGGTAAGGACAAGGAGAATCAATCGGGATCAGGTGTTGAGGGATAAATATTCCTTTTTTAGTCTTTTTTTGAAAATATTAAGTGAGTTATAGATAGTTATAGGCCTACAAAAATTTGATACTCAGTATTTTCCATTTTTGTTCCAGTCAGGGGTTATCAACATTTGAATTTTCATTGCATTTTTTTCACATATCTCGAAAACCATAAGATATAGAATTTGTATAAATATAGGAAAATACATTATCTCAAACTAGTTTTTTTATGAAAAAGTTCCAGGGTTTCTTATTTTTCTTTTAAAAAAAAAATATTTATGACAAATTTGCGTGTTTAACTGCTTATAATTCATAGATATGTAATATTGAGGTATGAAAAAAGGTCTGACCTCCACACTATCCGAACTAGACATGCACGTTTTGTATAGAATATAATAATAATTTGGATTTAAGGGATAATAGTTTGGTATGTATTCTTCAACTATACATACCATCACCATCGTTGGATCTCATGTGTCACATGCAATTAGTCTTATACAAAAACAATGTTAAGAGAAATTAACACTCGTGAACAAATCTATCGATTGAACAATAAAAAAAAACATGAAATACTATTTCATATTGTAGCCGCATGACAGAGGAAGATACAAAACAAATGATGATTTTATCTAGCATAATGTTATGCATTCATTGAAATGTAGGTAAGATTGTATAATGTTTAATGTCACCTCAAGGGCAGACTGTCTGTGTGAGTAATGTGTAAATATACATAAGAATCATGTAATGATACTGTGTACTGGCGCATTGCAGCGTAGTCTTTTTCATTTTGATAACAACTTGCATAAATATGCCTATTTGTACAAATAATTTTAATTATAAACGACACATCAAATAATATTATTTATTCTTATTGTATAAAGTAAACATACATTTAACAAAACATTTCCATGACGAAACAGACGTGACTAACGCTGAATTCTCAAATACATAATATGATATATTATGCATTGTTAAAATGAGTAAGTTATGATTGAAGCTTAAGGGGGGGACTGCTGCCAACGTACCTATTTTTCAATTTGATATACCATCATTATTTCTTATCAAATCGTTTTGAAAAAAATAATTTAGATAGTTTGGATATTAATAAACAAAAATATACCTTAACTTTTTGATAATGTTCTGTATAAATTCTTGTAGAAAAATAATGGCATACCCCGATTTTCAACGTTTATCATATATTTTTAATAAACTATAAGGCGTAGAGTAATATATATTTTTTTTAAATTAAAGAAGACAAAAATATCTAGAAAAATATGATTTAACGTTGCATTAATGCTTCAGGTTTAGTAAATAAACCTAAAAAACATTTATTTTTCATTCAGCGCCATTGCGTAATAAAAGTTTTTTTGGTTTATTTACTTTACCTGATGCGTTAATGCAAGGTCATATCATATTTTTCCAGGTATTTTGTTCTTCTTTAATTTATAAAAAAAAATATGGCTCTATAGGTACCTTATATTTTTTTAGAAATTTAAGATAAATGTCTAAAATCGGGGTATGCTTATTATTTTCCTACAAGAATATAATACAGAACATAATCAAAAAGTTAAGGTTTATTTCTCTTTATTAATATCCAAACTAACTAGGTTATTTTTTTCAAAATGATACGTTTAGTAATAATGATGGTATATCAAATTGAAAAAATAGGTACGTTGGCAGCAGTCACCCTCTTAAGAGGCTATATAGTATATTTTGAAAGTATTTTCAACAGTAGGTATTCTCAAAAGATATGTCTTTAAAATAACGAAGAGTTTGTATTTACATCTTAATTCTATTGCATGAGTTTTTTTTTATTTTAATTTTTTTAATATTTTTGTTGTAAAATAAGTTTTACTAAAACTATTATTTATTTTTTTAATGTACGTTGCTAAAAAACTACAAGGTCTATGAGGTAGAATTTTATTTCAATCGAAAGAGAATATGAAAATCTACCGGTTGAGTTTTTTATTATAATAATATTTTAATTACTATTCTTGCTATTTAGAAAAAAATAACCTGTAAATTTTACATTTTTTTCACGAAAAAATATTACGTATTATATTGTCACAGTTCAGGTGATATAAAATATTTTTTCGTGTTTCATACATGAGAAGGTAATTTAGTGTGCATATTTGTGTACATCGTATATCCAAGGTATACAAGAGCTTTAAGGTCCATGTTTACCTTTGGCATGCGAATGTACCTACAGAAATAAACAAACTAAATTACCTTCTAATATATCAAACATTCTACATGTATTCATTATTACAGTTTCTGCATTTTTAAAATTATTTTTATTCTATAAATCTAAAATTTCTAAATTACGGATTAACGATTTTGGAATAATGCCAGTGGCTGAAATAATGAACGGTAATATTATTATTTTACGAGAATGCCAAAGTCTTTTAATCTCGTTACCTAAAGCGGTGTATTTTCTAATTTCTTCATCAAAAGTTTTTATAATATTACTAGAATTTTACAATTTGCGCATTGAACTGCTAATTATTTTGAGGAAGTGTATGTATAATTGTAATATAAGTAATTGAGTGTTATTATTTGAAGTGTTTAATTTTTATTAATATCATTAGTAAATCGGCAAGCGCCGTATAAAATGGGGCATATACACCTTAAAAATTGCAATTTAAAATTAAATTTATCAAATATACAAACAGTGTGTTTCTTTAAAAATACCATAAGTTTTTTCAAGATTTTTCTAGTAAATGTTCGTTGTATGTATCACATTTCAAAATTCAGATGAAATCCCATGAAATAATATAAAACATTATTTTTAAGGCATTTTTTAAACTTACTTCATATCTATGTATGTGTCGTAGGGAAATAAATCTTTTATATGCTTAAAGAGTGCATAAAATTAAAGTGAATGACGCTAAAGTTTTTTATTTCAAGTCAAGTTTTTTTACTCTACAAAGCGCAAATACGTCCAATTATTGAATATGGTAGTCACCTCTGGAGTGGTGCCCCCCAATACCTACTGAATACCCTCGACGCTGTACAAAGGCGTGCTATACGTCTGATTGATGATCCATCACTGACTGATGGATTGCAATCACTTGTGAACACAGACGCAAAGTCGGTATTTTAAGTTTATTTTATAGATTCTACCACGGGAATTGCTCAGAAGAACTTGCATCTTTGGTCCCTCCTCCACCCACTCGCAACAGTCACTCGCTTTACTCAATCGCAGCATCCATTCACAGTGGACCTTCAACATATACGAACAAGTCGCATCTCGAACTCCTTTATTAATACAGCAGCCCGACTGTGGAACGATCTTCCGAATTCTGTGTTTCCACCTTCGTACAACCCGGGTCTTTTTAAAATCCGAATTAATAAACTCTTTTCTAGGTTGCAAACCCCTCCCAACGCTACGTAGTGCGCTTCTTCAGAAGAGTAAAATGGACCCAAATCCTAATAGCTGGTGTCCCCTATGTAGACATGTTAAAAAAAAGTCAGGTTTGTTCTTAAAATGAAAAAAAGTAAACAAATTTTTCGATTTCCGATAGTTGAAATCATATAGGCATAACCCTTTTTAACGCACGCGATAGTTACCCTTACTAACACGTAACTTCAAAGTGTACTAGGCGGTTAAATTTCCGATTCTTCGTAATCCAAAACAATTTCGTATTGTCTGTTAAAAAATGTAGGCAAAAATTACCTCACCTCAATAATATCACATCATAATGCGTATCAGTCATATTGACCTTACCACGGTCTGCTAGTTCACCTTGACATTGGAAAAGGGAGGGGTGTGGAGGGGGAGGACTGCAGGGGTAGGGAAAAATTCTCACCCCCATCCGCAAAACCATACGATAGACATTTTAATACGATATTATATGTATGTAATGGGTTGTCGGAAAGTCATTACATTTTTCCGAATAAACGATCAAATTTATTATATTTTTTCATTTTTTTTTCAAAAAAAAAAACAAAACACCACGCACATACAAAAAACAATATTTTTACTCCTTACTAACCCAAGGGGATATAGTGGGGAGTTATGATTTCGCAATTTTTAAGGGTATTTTTTTTATTGCAGATTATCAACTAGTATCATGCTGAGATTGTATTCTGAAAGTTTCATCACAATGTATATGTGTGTGTGTGTGTGTGTGCAGTGTACTATGTACGTTTATGTTTATCGTTATTTATCAGAAGGATTATAAATACTAGTGGCTCTGCCCCTGGCCGCTATCGCGGCCCAACCCCCAACAGACGCTGCGCGGCTTTGGCGCTACGCGGCAGTTGCGAATTAACAACCAATTAACCTTATTAGGCTAAATATCGTCAAATATACCATTTATGTAGGACATTACACAACATTTAAAAAATTAATATCTTTACGTGCAAACGATAATATCAAGTAATATAACAGTATTTTTATAGTAAAAATGCGGAAATTATAAAAAAAATATTTTCGACAATGTTTTGAAAGAAATGCGTACCTACGTTTGAAATTACAAACATTGATAATTTGAATGTACATTCGAAATATCATTTAGAACAGTACACAACAGTTAAGACTGAATATATTTTTTATAATAATACAATAATAATGATAAATTATACATAATTAAATAATGCGATTAAACGAAAACATTACCTGTCATCTTTTACGACATTTTGCGTATTATAATGACATATTGAAAGCAATGTTGTCAGTATTCAAAATGGATATTCCGCAGATTTTTACGGTTAAAATTTATTCTGAATGTTTAAAATTCCTTTTTAAACACAAAGTACACAAAGTTGTGTTTTCATATATTTAATTTTAATTTTTGTATTTCATTTTTAGCAAAAAAAACGAAATGACTATCCGAACAATCCAATATTATCCAAATACCTCAAGTAACTTGGTGAAGTTAGAACATGACCGTTAGCGAATAGGTTTTCATTGTTTGAATTATATACATATATATCTAACTACTGTCCAGACAGGTTCTAAAGTACATAAGTACTTTTGTTGTATGTTTAGAATGTGTGCTTAAGGGGGCGACTGTGTTGCCAACGTAACTATTTTTCAATTTGATATACCATCATTATTTCTAATCAAAACGTTTTGAAAAAAATAATTTAGATAGTTTGGGTATTAATAAAGAAAAATATACCTTAACTTTTTGATAATGTTATGTATAATATAAAAGCTTCAGTATTTTTTGATTTATTTTCTTGTCACCTCAGGTATAAGAATTGTTGCTCTCATTATTTACAAAAAAAACAATTTTCTCAATAGATGGCGTAACAACAAAAATAAATGAAAATAATAAGAATGTTGTTCATAATTTCACACATAGATGGCTGTAGTAAAAATTCCTTATTTTCAAGCGAAAGTAATTTCAGTATTACAATATATAGAACTTTCAAAATTGAATTGATAGGGATCTCATTAAAAAGGCATAATTGGTGAACGTTGCGCAAGCGCATAAAGTGATCACGTAAACCAGCCGCTGACAGGTCGTAAGCCCTGTAGGTGCCTTGATTTCCCGGTTCTCCTACAGTAAATATTCCAACTTCATCTCTATTGAGATAATTAAAAATCTTTTAAAAAATATCTTTGACTCTCGACAGGGAAAGAAAAACCAATGTTTGCGCATATGCAATAATAAAAATATTCGATTTATTTTCTTATTTCTACCTTTTTCTTATTTCTACTTTTTGCCTATATAACTTTAGCTCTTACAATGAATAATTTGATGATGAATTTATCTCTTAAATTTTCAATTTTTACATTAGTTTGTGCATTGTAATATTAATCAGAATAATTTAAAAATATGTTTTTTTTACTGCTTGCTTGTTCCCTTTACTTTTGATATGAAAATTGTAATTTTTAGCCGGGGTAATATTTGATGTTCCTTTTTTCGTCGTGTTTCGAATGTACCCGCCCTATGATGATGAAAAAAAAAAGAAATAATTAATAAATAAAAAAAATATGTTTAGGTATAACTTTTTTATATAAGCGAAAACATGTATTTAGGAATGAAACTGTATATATCATTTTTGTTATTATTATTATTATGTATGCTGTATGTTTTCTGAATAAAAAAAAATCTTGTAGAAAAATAATGACATACCACGATATTCAAAGTTTATCTTATATCACGCTGGTGAAACAGTTAATATTTAACCATCTCCATCAAACATTTTCTGTGTGTATAGAGACTTGAAGTTAAAAGTATCAAGCCTAGGGTAACTCATACAGTTTTTATTGTAAGAATTACATGCTCTATTAACAAATGAATTGCGTGAGTAATTAGTCCTAGGTGTGTCGATGAAAAATAAAGATGGGATCCTGCCTATTCTCCGAGGACAATGAAAGGGAAGCAGCTGCAATAGACTCGGACCATCTACTCGAGGATTATGGACTGTTAAAATAAGACCATTTCAAGATAACTCTTCATGACTACTAACCTAAGCAAACTTATGAGGAACACAATATCTCAAACGGCATTGTACGCAAGGTGCAAATAACATCAGACCAGCAAAATGCAGACCGGGAACGGTTGCAAATATGTTTGTGAGGCAGTGTTAAGTTATTTAATAAATTGCAACCTCACATACGGTCTTTAAAGGAAGATAGTTTCGAAGAAGTATGTCCTCGAAAAATCCTTTTAACTGACGAAATGCTAAATGAAAGAGATTTCAATTACAAGGGATTATTTTCTATTATTTTTACTGAATGAATTAAGGCTATTTATTTAAGGCTATTATTTTTATTGTAGATTATGAAGTAGTATCATGCTGAGATTGTATTCTGAAAGTTTCATCACAATGTATCTGTGTATGTGTGTGTGTGCAGTGTACTATGTACGGCGTGTTTATTCTATTTTATCGATTATAGACTAAAGTGCTCATCCGATTCTTTTCAAATTTTGCAAATTTGTTTATCAACACTCGCTTAGATCTTATTAGATTTTGAAGAAAATCTGAATAGTGCTTCACAAATTTACTGTCAAATATTATTTCAAAGTGACTCAAAGCTCAGTAAACTAGAAATTTGTTATTTACATTTTTCAAATTGGCTAATAAAATGGCATTGAAGAATTATCAAGTTTTCATAATAAAATATTTAAATCAAAAATAATTTAACAAAATTATTTCATGAAATTGCTGAATAATTCCATTCAAAATTTGAATACTCTGTGGAGTGAATACTTGGTAGCGAGGAGTTTAGCTTTGGCCACAGCCCACTGGTTTTTATTACATTCATAATATATTTGAGAGTAACACAATAAATAATATCTGTAGCTGTGCTCCTGGATAAATAAAAACTGCAATTTGTATATCCTCAATATTTCCCGAAGATAAGCGAAGATTGTCGAACTACAGCCCATCGCCGTCCGTACAAATCAATAGATCCTCCATTCATGCGTCGATCGTTTAACTGAATAGGATCGTGTTTATCATAGTTTATATATTACGACCCTTGACACCACGAACAGCTGAATTATTATCTAATTATATACATAAACTTTCAAAGAATATACTAATATTGATCATGATGTAAGGAAATATTTTGTTTGAAACCCTTCATCACTGTAAATTGTATATTAAATATTAAACTGACATTTTTCAATATAATATTCGGAGTAGATGTTTAAATTATAACGGCCTTACTTATTATATTTCGTTAATAAGCTTACTAAACGCGCAACTTGATAAGTACGACTAAAATAGTTAAGGTCGGTATCATTTTTTTTTACTTATAAACGTAAACTAAGATGTGACTAACTATTTCAACGAATTGTTTACGAACACCCTCATTTTTTTTTTTTTCATATGGCCGCATTGGTCATCACACATGTCAAAAAATAGATAAATGCATTTAATCTTTGGATAACTGACATTTAAAAATGAAACCAAACACCGCGTTGTGCAGTTATGAGTCAATTTAAACACGATTACGACGAAGAATAACAAGGAAAAACGTTATAAGTATTATTTTTTTCTGTCAATCTCAAATATGCGTCGGATCATATGTGAAAGATCCGCCATTTTGAAATATTTGGTATAACGCGTTAGTCAAGCGTTAAACAAAACAACATCTCGACGTGTCCTAACTTGACGTTTATGAAATAAAGGTGTAATAAAGATAGTCACGGTTTATAAGTAAACTTTTACGTTAATCACGCTCTATTACCAGGTGCTATAGATAGTTTACGTTTATAAGTAAGACGGTAAATCTTTTGAACACGCACATAATCTAATCCTTATAAATAATCAAAAACATATACCTTAAAAATATTTCAATCTCACAAAAACCAACGACATCTGTCTGACTTATTGTATAAACTGTTCAAGGGTGTACATATTTTAGAGGTTAAGAAAAGAAATAACTATATGATACCGTTCATTTGTTTTTTTTTACAGTTCAAATTAATTACTTAGATAAGAGAAGTCTGCACAAGGCAACCTCTTGAGTCATCGAGGTCAAATTTAAAGAACTCCAAAAGGCAAACGTTAAGAATACATTTTTTTTTCGAACAATTTTTTCGTTGATTTAGCAAACGTCGTTAGGAAAATTGACGAAAGTAAACCTTTTGAAGGTATTAATTATTTTTCGACGAAAAAATAAGTTTTCCTCTAAATCATTACCGAGAAAATGTAAAAAAAAATCCTTGGACCGGCATTACATTTCGCAGTTTCCTTTATTTATATTTAAGCTCCGAGATGAGAGCTCATTTCAGTTCAAATACATTATTAAATTTATTGTATTTAAATTGCCAAGATTAATTGGGGAACGCAACAAGAAGGTATAATTGGTGAAGGTTGCGCAAGCGTAAAAAGGGATCACGTAAACCAGCCGATGCCAGGTTGTAAGCCCCGTAGGTGCCTTGAGTTCCTGGTTCTTCCATAATATTCCGCATTTGTCGCATTGAAATGTTAAAAATTATTCAAAAAAATACAAGACATGTGTTCGTTCTTTAATGATTTACGCAATAGAATCCAGAGCAGACATTGAACGCACCAAAAACCTACGTGAAACCGGCGAAATGAAGGAACTCAGAAGCATCGCTGTCAAAAACCTTCGTGATAAGAGTACGAAACACAGAGATCCGAAGGCTGTGCGAAGTCGAGGATATTGTAAGATGAGATTGATAGAGAAGGTTTTGGAACGAACACATGTCGAGAATGGCAGATTCCAGAACCGTGTAAGCGGCCAGGGATATTTATCCCCAAGAAAGCAGAATTCCAGGACGCCTCCCAAGAGATGGAAGGAAGAGATTTAGGAGATGACTAAAAACTGAGCCAAAGTCTGGATGGTTAGGGCACAAAAAAAGAAGAATCGAGAAATATAACGAATTAAAATGAGCTTCAAATGAAACCCTGCCTTTCCATTTAATTAATACAGAGAATTTAAAAGTATACGTAATATCGTCTGAGAAATTGACTTTGATAATAAATTAGCTATTATTTTTTTAACAACTTTGTACAATTAGGCGAAAATCTACAGTAAAGGTTCTAAGAAACCTTTACGTAAAAAGATAACTTTCAACCTTTTCGATAATTATAATTCCAGTAAAGACAGACGAGTTAAGTTAATCAAAAGGGTATAAAAAGAAAGATTTTCTAAATGAATCCATTTTTCTTTTTCAATAATAAAAAAAAGTAAGGTCCCGTATACAATGGTATGGTTTGATTATGTAATAAAATGATATTTTGAAAGAATCTACAAATAAAGGTGAAAATGAAAACAACTCACACCATTTGTTTAGAGGTAGATAGATTTTATTAAAATAAGATTAATATATAAGTTACTTTTCCATGAAGGAAAGTCTCAAATGAAATAAAAGAAACAAATAATATGCTAAAATATTTAATCAAGCTCAGTGTTAAAGTTAGTGTTGGTTGTTTTGGCATTAATACAATAAACGAAAATGGGAAAACTTTCAAGATATTACATATATGTCACTATATACACTAGTGGATATTAATTATCACGTCTAGGGTTATGTTGGTATAGCCCATAGATTTTTATTATAATATATACTAGATGTAGTACTCTAGTATGTATGATAAAAAAGTAATTCATGGAATATCGCGCGTTTGACGTTTTGGTTGGAAACATATTTCAGTTTTCTTAATAAAGAAAGTGTTTATTTTTCGACAAATAAATCCGAAAAAAATTCACATTAGTCGTTATTTTCTATAGAAAAACGATGTGGTCTGCCCACCAAAACGTCAAAAATCCTCCGGATAAATGCGACACTACGACATCTAGTATTATTATAATAAAAATCTATGCAATGAACGAACATGGGAAAGCTTTCAAGATATTACATAGATGTCACTATATACACTAGTCAATAAAACTAATATTTTTTTATTTAAATCAAACAAACAAATACTATTTATATAAACAAATATTATCATAAACCCAATTTTGTTTGCGGATATTATTTCTTTACTTCTAACTACCCCAAGGGGATACAGTGGGGGGTTATGAATTCGGAATTTTTAAGGTTATTTTAATTTTATTTATTTTATTTTATGTAGCTTCTCGGGCAACTAATAGGTGCTATGTCAAATACTTTCTTAACACGTACGATTAAATACTGTGTCTCCACTGGGAATCGAACTCTGGAGCATTGGATCAGCAGTCAGATACCTAACCAACTGAGCCACGAAGGCCGACAAATTTACTGTAGATTATCAACTAGTATCATGCTGAGATTGTATTCAGAAAGTTTCATCACAATGGATCTGTGTGTGTGTGTGTGTGTGTACTATGCGCTATGTAAGGCGTGTTTATTCTACTTTTTCGATTATAGACAAAAGTACTCATTTGATCCTTTTCAAATTTTGCATATTTCTATATATTATAATCGCTTTGGTATGTGCGGCTTGATAATTGCTACCATTAATTTGTTAAAATTACTAAATTAGTTAAGTTTAAATTAAAAATAAAACAATAGATTAAAATATCTGTATACAAATTGCTGTAGGAAACTTTGACATAACCGCGAAAGTCAAAATGTTCATCTGTGTATTGCGTTGTCCATAGACAATGTTATTAACTTGGATGGAAGTTTTGATTGAATTAGTCATAGACAATTTAGCAAGAGATGCGAGGACAGAATATATTAAAACTTTCAACTAAAACAATAATATACCAGTATAGAAATTACTATTTACATAGATGGTGCCCACCTACTAGATAATTCATCAGTAATAATATATTTCCTTTGTTTGAATATTAAACATCTAAAATAAATTTTAATATTAAATGAAAATTACTATAAATCCACGTAATATCAATTTAAAGGAAAAAATGATTTGAATTACTTTCTAACTGTGAAATAAAACAAATTCAACCGAACAGAATATTCACATAAATGCACTAAAAAGTGTAAAAAAATTACCTAATTTATACATTTGTACAAGTAGGTAAACAAGCCAAAAATGACATTATAATTCTGGTGCAGTTCAGCCCCCTTAGACAACGTGCCATTTAGCTCAAGAAAAGATAACTCAATGTAGGGAGGGGACAGTTGTCAGTCACGTGACAACTGTCACTTACTAAAATACTACGCCAAACTTAGTCGATGGCGTAGCGTTTCACAATATTGCGTAAGAATAAAAGATATAGATAGTTTAAAATGTTTTTTTTTTGTCATAACAACACAAACACATGTAACCAAGATAAAACTGACAGCTCGATGTCACGATTTTTCTGAAATTACAGCGAATTTTCGGCATCTCGTATAGATCGCTGAATAATCTGTTTGGTATTTGATTTGGTAAAATTACCAAATACCTACATATTTGACGAAGTTGCTGAAATCATCATCCATCGGAAACACCTGGTTATTTTATTATTAAATCATTCTTAAGGTTCCTCGCGATCAACCTTACTTTTTGACAGTTCGCAAAAATTAGTTTACGACGACGCGCATGCGCTAAGTATTTAGATATGTCTCTGCAATGCAATTCTCATACAAAAACTTGGTTGCATCCTCCAGTTAGGAAGTTACGTGATCTCCTAATTTAAGTGAGCGACTGTGCAATGGTTACATGGTGAGTATTTAGTATTTAGGTTGGACTCTGCATTCGGACCTATGTCTATGACGGTATACGTAAGTGAATCTGTGATAAAAGGAGAGAACAATCTACAACACCATTAGGTTGGAATAGGTTTGGTTATATAGGTTATGTTTCATTAAAAATAACATTAAAGTAATGTTTTCTTTAATAACCTACCTACATAGCACTCTCCGAATGGAGGATCAAAAAGGCGTGTAATTGTATAAATTTTGATAATATTGTTTTGATCTGATTAAAGGGAAAATGGAAACGTTTATTTTTCGGGTCAGGGTGTTAGTGTTGCCGGCGAGGGAAATAATGGCGTAAAAATTATATCTTTGTAACACTAAACCCATCTGATACGATTTTGGCATTAAAAGAGGATTTTAATATCCCCGGCATAACGACTGTCGTCAAATTGCAGACTGGTGGATATATATTTACAGAACAGGGTTGCCACACGTCCCGCATACATGTCATATATCATTTATGACATGTTTCTGACTTCTAACTTTATTGGGACAGTGCCTATTGAAAAAAAAAACTGTATTAATTTAAATTTTTGTAAGTACTATGTGTTTATATTATGTATACTCAAAAAAAAAAATGTATACCTACCTGCAGATTAATAAAATATTTTTAAATCATTTGTTATTCAATTTATGAGTATTCATCACATCCATACGCATACTTTGGTGTAATATTATTTTATTTTATTATAAGAATTGAGGTTAAAACAACAGGCATTCATCCTCTTTTATTTGCACGAACAATTAAATAACAGAGGATACGAAAAAGGGTTTATGTCCCCGTCGCTGGAAGAAGATGGGTCCAAAAACTCAAAAAAAAAGATGAGCAGAAGCGCTTAAAAGAAGCTTACATCCAGCAGATGACTGGAGGAAGTAAGAAGAGGAATTTACACTATAATACATTGACATAACACTCCTTCTGATCGAAAGTACTGAAACGTTTTGTATTGATTCTTTGGTAACCAATGATATATTGAAATAAAAATAGATACGTTACTAAAATCGGTAAACAAAAAGTAAAGCGCATACCTCACTTAATTCTAACCGCACTTTAGTTAGATGCAAGATGTTGTAGTGTTCGGACGTATTGTCATAGTCAAAATGCCATATTGTGTGATGAAAACATGTAAAAATTATACTAGAACTGTGAAGGAACGACCAGATATATCATTTCATGCTACATATTTATTCAATATTTTTTGATATTCATTTTTATTTCGAGTAAATGAGAGAGTAGTCAAGTCATATTCGCTTGTAGCTATGTAGAGAGGTTCTGTTGTTGTATAAGATTTTTCACGCAGCTATAAATTAATATAAGTTTGTCTCTTTCACAGTTATTATTTGGTGTGAGAGATAATTATAATGTAATTGCACTGGAGTAAAAGAGAAAATTAGTCCCAGTGTGTGTCTATTTTAGAATGATCTCTTTCTTACTTGATGTATTCTGTCGTGTGTGCTGTTTTCTTGGTGATATTGTAAGAATTCGTTAAAATGTACCATATTTGTAGAGCGTTTTGTGTCATTGATGGCAACCCTGTATTATGAACATTATATTTTTTGACGAGATCTGGTTGCCATCTCTTCTCTTTTTGTAATGAAATTTTTCTCATAACAAATACCCGTAAAAGCGTAGAAGTAATAAAAGAAGATCCACATTTGCTCCTACCGAAAAAAAATATGAATATGCCTCATGACAAAATGGCCGTCTGCGCGTTTTTTTGTTTTATGAAGACATGAAGTTGTCTGTGGTCTATTCCGAATTCGAATTTAAAGGATTTGTTCCAAACACCACCGCGTGCCCCCAACCCGCGATTCTGTGATGTATTTTATAAAATGACGGATTCATGGTTACGAAATATGACTTTTTGAAATAGGCTATAAAGTTCCTTGCCATAAAGACGGTCTTAAATGTGAGTTATCTAGATATTCCACGCAATTCAGTTGATACACATAAAAATATCTTTGAAAGATACAGAGATGATTTTTGTAAAACGAGTGGCCTGTGGCCAACGTCATTCTCCTTACCACTTATTCCCATAAAGTATTAAAATGTTGTATGGAATTCTTTTAGAATTTTCATTAAATGAGAATTTTGACAGCCTTCATGGTTCAGTTGATTAGATATCCAACTCCTGAGCCCAAGGTCGACCGCCGTGGCACAGTTGGTAAGCCGTTTGGTTTCTGTGCGGGCGTCCTGGGCTCGATTTAATTATATTAATTTCTCACTCTAATATTGCTTATCTGGGCTGGAAACACTGATCAGCTGGAAGTAATTGCCATATGGCGTTTATTATATTCTTCTTCTTATCAGTTTCAATCCTGGGAATGGTTTGTAACAGCTATGGCTGCCTCTCTTCTACTCCACTCCGCCCTGTCCTCTGTCAGCCTTTTCATCTCCACGTAGCTACTACAGCACATGTCGTCGATCACCTGGTCCATGTAGCTCTTTCTTGGTCGGTCTCTATAGTTGCTGCCCTCCACCAATCCCTCCGCGATGGTTATGAGCAGACCCGGGTGCCTCATGTTATGGACAATCCAGTCTGATCGTCGTTGGGCGATTCTTTTGAGAAGTTGCCTTGTTTCCCCGGCTCTGTACAGCACCTCACAATTTTGGATGTGGTCCGACCAGTGGATCTTCAACATGCGTCTGTAGCACCACATCTCGAATGCAGACAGGCGTTCTTTTTCCCTCTGGCCTACGGTCCATGTCTCACAGCCATATAGCAAGACACTCCAGACAAAGGTTTTAATGAGGTTTTTCCTTAATCTTGGGTCGATATTGGTGGATTCGATAATTTTAGATTTTTTATTATATGCTATCTTAGCCTGTAGGATCCTGCTGACAATTTCTTCATTTGAACGTCCGTCTTGCGTTTATTATATTATTAAATTATTATTATTATATAAGTGTTTATTATATTATTAAATTATATTATATTAAGGTCCCGGGTTCGATTCCTGATGTAGACATGGTATTTGTAATTGTGTTTTCAGTCTGGGTCTGTGAGACGATAAATGCCTCCAAATAAAATAAATGTCATATGTCTCCAAATGTGGCAACTTGTTATTGGGTACATGTAAAATTGACATCTGACATAGTACCTACCCGTTAGCTGCTCGAGAAGAAATACAAAATAAAATATAATGAGTTTGTTAAATTAATTTTGATTTAAATATTTTATTATGAAATAAATAAATAAATTAATTAATTAATTAAATAAATAAATAAATAAATAAATAAATAAATAAATAAATAAATTAATAAATTAATAAATTAATAAATTAATAAATAAATAAATGAATAAATAAATAAATAAATGAATCAATTAAAAATAAATAAATAAATAAATTAATTAATTAATTAAATAAATTAATTAATAAATAAATGAATAAATAAATAAATAAATGAATCAATTAAAAATAAATAAATAAATAAATTAATGAATGAATGAATTAATTAAATAAATAAATAAATTATTAAATAAATAAATAAATAAATTATTAAATAAATAAATAAATAAATTATTAAATAAATAAATAAATAAATAAATAAATAAATAAATAAATAAATAAATAAATAAATATATAAATAAATAAAGAAATAAATCAATAAAATAAACTCTTTAATATTGTGATGAATTTGTGTTAATTATACTATACAGTAGTGAAGTAAATAAAGTTGACATGGCCAGCAAAGAAGATTTCGGTAGTCGAAAAGATATTCTGAATTAAAGTCTGAATCTTATCTTGATCAACTTCACGAGTAGTCCTGATGATTATGGCAAATGGCAAGGCGATGGCAATCGCCGCATATTGGAGTGGTTTATTCAAGTTAATAATATACCTACATTGCAGAATGTATGTAAATTCCATATTTAATGCCGATCGTACCTAAATCTACCTAAATATTTTTTCACATCGGATCTAAAACAAACTAAATATTTTTTACATCGTGTCTAAATCTACCTAAATATTTTTAAGATCGTGTCTAAATATAACTAAATATTTTTACAATACTCACATAATATGGGCTGCAAAAAACGTAAGTAAAATGTTTCCATAGATTCCGTATTGATCTGTATTTATTATGGCTGTGTGTGTAAAACCAAAGATCTGGGTCAATGAGCGTCCTCGCCAGTTATAATATGGAGGTATGTGTGTGTGAGAGTGTGTGGAATTGTACCTATATATCTGCTCAGAATTATATGACCGCAAAAATGTGAGTATTTGTAGTCGTATTTATTTTTCGAATATCAACCATCTACACATTCTATGACTTTGCGAAATTCTATGACGAGCGACGTTTACGTTTCATTTAAAAATCAAAGATTTCCATGTAATATACTAGATAGAGTACTCCGTGCAATTAGTGAGTCGTGGTATATTGCGCGTTTGATTTCGAGGTTGGCAACATATTGAAGTTTTCCATATATTTCAATACTTTCTTGATAACTGATCTCTTAATCCTAATGAACAAAGTGTTTTTTTTCGACAAATAAATCCGAAAACAATTCACATTAGTCGTTATTCTCTATAGAAAAACGACGTTTTCTGCCCACCTTGTTGTCAAAAGAAATCCTCACTTCGATTCATACAAAATTTGCTAACTGCGATATCTAGTATATTATATGAAAATCTATGTTGAAAATACACATTGTGGTTATGTTTGTATGCTTGCATTCGGTGTTGCTATGCGTTAAAAATTACATTTAAAAAAAAAATGAGAAGACCCTTTTCAAATTTTAACTAAAATAAAATCGATTGCAAGATAGAATCGATTGCGATTCAGCACAGACAGAAAGAAAAGTGAGGTAAAAGAAAAGTAAAATCGATCTAATAACGCCTGAATATAATGCAACATGTATAGCAGTCACAATTCAAGTTCAGAAATACTAAATTATTCAATTTCATAAAAATATAAAATGCATTAAGATGGAAATACTTTAAACATGCTGCATTGTCAACGAGAATACACAAATTCTGAAAGTTTCAGAGCTTTAACTGGTCGGGAAATCAGTTAAAAATCGATAGCAAAATTGCAGTACAGACAGATGAAGTTTAAGAAAATAGTGTAAAAACAGGATAATCCCTACAATTAAGGATTTTTAACTTTGATAAATATACACAAATCGTTAAAAAATTAAGTGTGTTTTGTTAAAAATAATTATATAAAACGTATTTCATTCTATCGTTTAAATCTCGGACTGTTTTCTTTTAAAATTTCTTATTGTGAAGTAGGTATTAAATATGAGATTCGGGGAACTTAGTTTGGTGACATGGCAACATTATACAGTTTATTTGACTTATTGAAAGCCGTACCAACATTACAATGATGTGCACTTTCAAGGGAATCGTAATCTAGTTACTTTGTTTATGTAAATGACACATAATTTAACAAAAATGACATCAAATATAACATAGTGTGCAGTCAATAATAATGTAAATGTCTCTAAAATGATTTACAATATAACATCACTTTTCCATAGACAACGAATAAAAATGTTTGAACGACCCTGATGAACGATAGTACTCCATAGGTTTTCATATTATAATACACTAGATGTCGTAGTTAGCAAATTTTGTATGAATCGAATGTGAGTCATTTTTCAGGGGGGATTTTTGACGTTTTGGTTCCAGACCACATCGTTTTTCTATAGAAAATAACAACTAATGTGAATTGTTTTCGGATTTATTTGTATAAAAAACATTTTAATTATTAATAATTTAGAGAACATTTATCTATGATGTGTTGAAATGCAAGGAAAACTGAAATATGTTGTCAACCAAAACGTCAAACTCGCGATATTCCATGAATCACTTTTTGCACAGAGTACTACATCTAGGTATATTAATATAAAAATCTATGGTTTACTCATATTGACATAAATAATTATTGTTATTTCCGTAATAAACGTCATGTTGTCATAGATGAAAAAAATCGTACAACGAAATTGCCTCACCACAGACAAATCATAAATGTACTTATTTTTGTTTTTCAAGCCAGCCAAATATATTATTTTTATTTATTGAATGTGTCTATCTGATTCTAGTGTGTGTATACAAACGTTCCGTGGTTCTAACATTAGAAACATCACGGGTAAAATAACGTTTAAATATGATATAGTATTAATTATTATTGCCCACAACTGCTGCTCTTCGTAATGTATCTACTGTCTTAAAATAAATAATATTACAATATGAGAAATGTGGATTCTCTTGGTAAAATAACACATCCGAGGATTCACTTAATATAAGTATCAATTTGACATAATAACACGTCTCCTGAATTTGTCATGCTCGTTAAAGATTTTGTAATAGAAGAAAAAATGTACAGGCGGCATATTTGAATATCTAGATTTCCACTAAAATCGAACGCGTGCGATTGAAATATTTCAGCGTCGATAATGTAGTTTTTTAGATTGACCGGGTGGTAATAAAGAAATCTGTATTATCGGCCGTGCCAAGAAAGGCGCCAATTCATACCTCAAAGTCGATGAATTTAGTTGTTTTTATGTTGGTTTATCTATAATAGTCATCAATGACAAGTTTTGTTTGCAATTATTGAAATAAATCGAATATAATATCATAAAATCTTTCATTTTTATAGACTAAATTGGTACCTTGCATTTTCTTTGCGGGTAATATTTCTAAATGTCATCTCTCGTAGAATGGTCGTATGTGACATACCTGAAACAAACAAAAAAATACATTAGCATATAAATACGATCTTAAAACATCCTTTTTTACTTGCATTCTCTTCTTATGTGTAGGCACCTACATTTTTTAAATTGTTCTGTGGTATTACACTCTTCTTAATGATCTCATTTCTATAGCCTATATTTTGATTTCATGAGACTTTACCACATCCAGCATTCACTTCAATAATGTAAAATAGTTCATAATGATTAAAATAGTACACGTCCTGAATCCAAACTGCACAGGACTGAAAGGCATGGAAGCAAATGGAGGAGGCCTCTCTCCAAGAGCGCATGGGAACAGGCTGAGAAAGAAGAACCATATATGTACAATATGGTAAGGAGCAAAAAAATCTCATTATGTAAAGGAGACCAAGTAAACGCTCCAAGTTTTATGTTGTAAATATATTTTATTTAACTAAAATACGCACAAAAAATACATGTACATAGAGAAGTTAGTGGAGCTGAATACAATAAAATATATGGTGTAGTATAAAAATGTAAATGGTTTCGAGTTGATATTATTTTTGTCAAGTTCTTACAAGAGAATAAATAATGTTTTAAGATAAAAATATAAATAATTTTAATGTTCCGTCACATGCCATCGCGATAGCAGAAATGGCCACTTAAAAATTCTCGCTTCAAATGTTAAATAAATATTATAATATACCTACCCACACTATTTCAAAATCTCGCTTATATAATATTGTTACTAACTTCAGAGTGAAATTCTTTAGTGGTTAATGTGACCTTAAAAAATCGCTAGATGTCGCGAAAGTCCTAGAATTTATTGTTAAATGCAGTTAAATAAAGGTATACAACATAACGGCGATATTCTGACGTATGTGAGGGAGACTAGCATGCCTTATTCATTATAATCTTTTGGAATCTTTCGAAGGGTAGAAATACAGAAAACATCAATAAAAAAAGAGTAGTTCCTATTAAATATTTCAAATAGATACAGATATAATATACGCCTGAATATATTGCAATAGCAGTCCATAATGTTCAGAAATACGAAATTGTTCAATTTTATCAAAAAATCAAATGAAGCAACGTTACACAATTTCAAAATTCAGTATTAATTCCCATAAAAAATACTAAAATTATATTTTTTTACAGCATTACAGCATTTTAAATTATACATATATTTGCGGTCTTACTTATTATACTTCATTAATAGCTTACTTAACGCGCAACTAGATAAGCACGACTAAAATAGTTAAGATCGGTAAAAAAAATCTTACTTATAAACGTGTACTAAGATATGACCATAGATTTTTATTATAATATAGGTACCTACCATAGGTTTTCATATAATACACTAGATGTCGTAGTTAGCAAATTTTGTATGAATCGAATGCGAGTCATTTTTCAGGGGGGGATTTTTGACGTTTTGGTTTCAGACCACATCGTTTTTTATAGAAAATAACGACTAATGTGAATTGTTTTCGGATTTATTTGTCTAAAAAACATTTTAATAATAAATTTTTTTTTTTTTTTTTTTGCGGGTGGCAGTTCTCAGGAGAACACACTTAGGCCGGTTGGCCCTTTGTGATACCACAGTAAAAGATTTGAGCTGTCCTCCCCCTCACTCATCCACCCTGAACCAGCCTGATTGGCCAATAAATGTCATAATGTCTCCTATATCGGCAGACGCTATGTCAATCAGATCATTATAGAAGAAACTTCCCAAGGACTTTCTTCTATTTCTAGAGAGAGCAGGACAGTGACAGAGGAAATGGATCACAGTCTCTTCCTCTTCTTCGTCTTGGCATGCTCTGCAGTAATCGTATGCCTCCAGCCCCAGCCTTCTGGCATGCTTACCTATGAGCCAGTGTCCCGTTAATACCGATACGATTCTGGCTAGTAAATCCCTTCTGAACGTGAGTAGTTCTCTGGTTCTTCTGAGGTCATATTTTGGCCATGTTTGCCTGGCAATGGAGCATGTGCTTTCTTCTAACCATCTCTGATTAGCACAGGCTGTCGTCGTCTCATTTACCCGAAGTTTACATGTTGCCATGGGGACTCCAGGTCTATGTTTGATTGTATCTGGAGATAGCAGGGTACCTGCTCTGGCGAGTTCATCTGCCCTGCAATTCCCTGCTATATTGCTGTGACCCGGTACCCACACGATATGTAGATTGAACCGCCCCGCTGTATTGTTTAAGATTCTGCGACAGTTCAAGGCCACTCTAGAAGTTGTGCTTACGCCCTTTAAGGCTCTAATAGCCGCTTGGCTGTCTGTGAGGATACGGACATCGCTGTTTGACACTGCGTTGCCTTGTATCCATTCTGCTGCTTCCTGAATTGCCAAGATTTCTGCTTGGAAAACACTACAGTGATCCGGCAACCTGAAAAAAATATTAATATTGAGTT
Source organism: Molanna angustata (assembly GCA_963576475.1). Lineage (NCBI taxonomy): Eukaryota > Metazoa > Arthropoda > Insecta > Trichoptera > Molannidae > Molanna > Molanna angustata. The sequence continues at coordinate 1,211,232 of OY754972.1, forward strand.
GCTCTGAAAATACTCCTCCGCCCACCTTACCTTCCAGTTTTGACCCATCAGTGTAAACCACCTGGGCTTCACCATGACGGATCAGACTCTCCTTCCACATCTCCCTCAAGGGGATTTGGGTGGAGAATCTGTTCTCAAAGAATGGTTTGGGAATGACGTAGTCGATACCTTCCGATGGTTTTTTAAACTCCTGAAGAATTATGGAGTGCCCTATGTGTGTCTCCTTCCAGGGGTTAACACAATTCATTCTTATTGCGGCATTCGCTGCCATTTGCTTACCTAGGAGGTCAAGCGGCATCAGATGCAGGATGGTGTCAAGGGCTTTTGATGGTGTAGTTCTCAGACAGCCAGTGGTTGTCACTTCTGCTAGTCTTTGAACTTTTGCCAGCTCTTTTAGGTGTACTCCCTTTTTCAGGGAATGCCACCATACCACCACCCCATACATCATGATTGGCCTTATGACCGCCTTGTACATCCAGTGTGTCATCTTGGGGTGCAGTCCCCAACGTTTACCCACGATTTTCCTACAGGTGTACAATGCATTTGTAGCTTTACGTACTCTTTCCTGCATATTGGACCTCCAGCTCAGTTTTCTATCCAGGATCAGTCCCAGATATTTGGCTTGAGCTGAGATCCCTAGCGTCACCCCTTCTAGGGTTGGCAGCTCAAAGGTCGGGATTACCCGTTTATTTGTAAAAAGGACCAGCTCTGTTTTCTTCGGGTTTACTCCCAACCCATTATTGTTACACCACTGTTGTTAATAATTTAGAGAACCCATTATTGTTAATAATTTAGAGAACATATGTTGCCAACCAAAACGTCAAACGCGCGATATTCCATGACTCACTTTTTGCACGGAGTACTACATCTAGTATATTTATGAAAATCTATGGTACCTACTAGATGTCGTAGTTGACAAATTTTGTATGAATCGAAGTGAGGCAATTTCCGGGGGATATTTGACGTTTTGGTTCCACACTTCATTGTTTTTCTATAGAGAATAACGACTAATGTGAATTGTTTTTGGATTTATTTGTCGAAAAAAAATTTAGTTAATTAAGAATTAGAGAACAGTTATCTAGGATGTGTTGAAATGTAAGGGAAATTGAAATATGTTGCAAATCAAAACGTCAAACGCGCGATATTCCATGACTTATTTTTTGCACGGAGTACTACATCTAGTATAATATTATAATAAAAATCTATGGATACGACTAACTAGTTCACCGAATTGTTTACGAATACTCTCAAATATTTTTTTTTCATATGGCAGCATTCACTTCACAGATGTCAAAAAATAGATAAATGCATGTAATCTTTGGATAACTTACATCGAAAAATGAAAACAAACACCGTGGTGAGTCAATTAAAACACGGTTGACGAAGAATAGCAAGAAAAACGTTATTAAATCAAATAAGTATTAAATTTTTCTGCTGTCAATCTCAAACATGCGTCGAATCATAATATGTGAAAGATTCGCCATTTTGAAATACTTGATAGTATGACGCGTTAGTCAAGCATTAAACAACCTCTCGACCTGTCCTAACTTGACGTCTACTAAATAAAGGTATAATAAAGATAGTCACGGTTTATTAGTAAACATTTTCGTTAATCAAGTTCTATTACCGGGTACTATATATTGTTTAACGTTTATAAGTAAGACAGTAAAAGTGCTTAAAGAGTGCATAAAATCAAAGTGAATGACCGATAAGGTTTTTTCATTTCAAGTCAGGTTTGTTCTTAAAATGTAAAAAAATCAACAAATTTTGTATCACGTAAAAACATTTATTAACGCACGCGATAGTTACCCTTACTAACTCGTAATTAAGTGATTTTAATATATCATGTTTTCAGTCAATCTAAAGAGTTAGGTATTATACAAGCTAAAAGAGAAGACCAATATACTAGCTCACAACAATATAAACACACTAGGTTAAGTACAACAAATACCTTAAATATACCATACATAAAAACAACTTTTGGAAAACGTAGCGTACGATACTTTTCAACAAAACTCTTCAATAGTTTACCAACAAATATTAAAACCATTAAAAATGCAAAAGAATTTAAAAAACTATCACTAAGATGGGTTTATGAAATAGATGAAAAAATCCTGAAGGAAATAATTCTACCTAATAAAATGTAAATGCACTATTACAAACAACAGAATAGACAATTGAAAAAAGTGAAAAATAAGTACTTTTGTTGTTTTTTTTTTGTCTCTAAATCAATCAATTTTTTCAACAATTATTTTATTTTTACAATTTTTGCTGTGTGTTAATGACTCATAATGAAATATTGTGTTTGGAAAGAGAGAAAGAAGGATGAATACGCTTGAATGCGTAGCGTATGTATGTACATTTACTTATATTATATGTAAACGTATCTATAAATAAACAACGCAATAGACAATAATATAAAACTAGCTCACCTTAGCACAGGCTATGCCTAGTGAGGGGGCTAGTAACAAAGATACAAACAAAAAGGATAGCTTTAACTATGTAAGCAATGGTGAAATAATGAAATCATATTTATTGAAATGAAATAACTTATATTTACTTTGTATGTCTACTATGTATGAATAAGCTTATAATACCTTTAATTATTTTGTATCTTATATCTACTCTATGTTTTTGGATAGAAATAAATAAAAATAAATAAAATAAAATAAAAATAAATAAATAAGGTATTTTATCTGATGTAGAAGATATAAGATCCGCTTATCGATATTTGAATTTCTCTGTTCTACATCAAAACCATAATTTTCTCCGTCTCTGTTGAGTTATATTAAGTTTCTTAAACATAAATTATATGAATCAAGTTGAATATACGGAAAACGTTTTCAAATTTTACATTAGAAATGTAGGTAGGTAATATTTTGTGAAATATGGCAACACTCGTATAGCATTTTCACGTTCATAAACTTTGGGGAATTTCGAGTTGAATTGAGATAAACATTCACGGCCGGACATGTTTACGGTATCTACCGAATAAAACGAAAATTAAACCATAAATTTAATGTCTGAAAAATTAAAACGCGCAAACAATTGAAACATTTACTAAAATTTTCACTACATAAGTTTATATACACTACCCCCTATTCAGTAACTACTGGAACTAAATTAGGAACGGTCTAAAATAGTAGATTTTAGATTTACGGTCTTATTTCAGCGTTATAAAATATCAACTTGAAATGAAATTTTCATCATTTTCATAATTATTCAAAATACGTCTAATTCAGTAACTATTTGAGAACATTCCGGCCAATATAGGTACGTTCCTATTCCATTTAGTCCAATTTGATATTTTATAACGCTGAAATAAGACTGTAAATCTAAAATCTACAATCTTAGTATGTTCCTTTTTTTTCTTAATCACACGACAGCTGCTGCCAATTACTGTGTGATGTGCGGTTCGATGACGGCTATCTCTGTTTAAGGTACGATTTAAAGCGCCTTATATTCCAATGGAAAATATCTACCTCGTCCGAGAGTGAGTTCAATTTTTCCATAATGCGCACCAGAGTGCTGCGGGCCACTACATCCGTTCTGGAATGAGGGACGTTCAGAAGTTTATGTCTTCTGCCCCTTATGTAGTTGGGTGGTACAAAAAGCCCTAGCCTTTCTAGCAGTTCTGGACAATCAATATGATTGTTGAAAATCTTGAAGCCGGTGAAAAGTAGTGCGTTATCACGCCTGCTTTCAAGACTCATATAACAACAGGACGTCAGAAGTTCTGGGTGGTGCATGTATGTTGGATATACTTGAATAGGGGGTTATATATTCTCTTCTTCTTCAATGGTTGGTAATACCCGAATTTGTTTTGATAAATTACGTTATTATTGCATTCATAGTTTATACAAAAATTAAAAAGAAAATACAAATTTTTAGGACGTGATTTTAGAAATTTTGACAGGTGCTATCATAGAAAATAAATGAACAGATATCTATGTAAAACCAGTCAGTGTTGAATGCAATTTACATTATATTATACGATATCAATATGAATTCACCAATCAATAGATGGCGTTATATAAAACTTTCAGTGTCATTTGACAGAAGGCGATGGAGTTCCCAGCTAATTTTCAAACGGTGGAAATTTTAGCATTTAGTATTGATAAAGGACGTAAATAAAAAGGCGTGAAGCGGCGCTCCTGTCAGCGAGCTGCAATGTGTATATCCTCGATGATTCTCGAAGATTCACGACAATTGACGAAGATCGACGAAACTTAGCCCATCGCCGTCGATCATACAATTATTGTTATCATTCATGCGTTAATCATTTAACAGAATAGAGTCGCGTTAAATATTAATTATTAGTTCTGACCCACGACATCGCAAATAGTTTATGATATTATTTTTGTTGTATCTTTATTTAATTCGAATATACCAGTGTTGATCATGTAAGTAGTTATTTTATTTGAAACCCTTCATCACCATAAATAATATGTAATCAAATATTTAATGAACTGACATTGGTAATATCATAATTGGAGGTAGATGTTTTAAATTAAATAAAATCCTTTTGAACATGCATATTTGTAATATTATTATAATCCTTCTGATATAATACTTTTGCACAAAGAGCATGTAACAATTTGATGCAAAGTTCGCATGTCTTGACATGTTTGGCACATCGAGCATAATATTTAAGAGTATGTTGAGGCTTTTTCAATGATTGATTTTATATTCCTAAGTTTCCCTTTCTATTCCTATCCATTGTCCTATCCCAAACCTCCTAGCTTGTATGCATCTAATTATATGTTTACTAAATATTGATTTTTTTTTTGTTTCTTATTCTTGTAAGATTTTTATATTTTGTCATTTTGTATGTATAAACCTAACCACGGAAATTTTCCATGTTTTTGTTTATACAAATATATGTATGTTATAGGTATATAATTATATAATATAGTTATATATTATTGTGTATTATATATAGTCATATATTTTTATTGTATGACCGTATCATAGTAATTGGCGTTACAATCCTGGTTTTTGTAGTTATTAATTCATTTTGAAAATTTATGTTTATATTAAAAAATATGTAACCTTTAAAAATATATAAATAAATAAATAAATAATAGATAAAACATGTACTCCCAAATAATTGGTGACCCCGACGTGATCTGAACACGCAACCTTCAGATTAGCGAACGTTGCGTAAGCGCTTAAAGTTATCTCGTAAATCAGCTTATGAGAGGTCGTAAGCCCAGAATAAAAAAAAAGAGTTTTCATGAAACTAATTTTCAAGAAAAGTATTAAACAAATCCAAATTACAAAAGTCTGGTGCTGTCCATCCTTTGGAAATGACCATACCAGTCCCTCCTCCGCTGCCTGCTCCATCTGATGATATCGTCAACCTCACATAGTTCCCTTATTCTGGAGTTCCTCACTCGGTCTCTCAGGGTTTTGCCTGCAATAGCTCTCAATGTCCTCATTTCTGAAGTCCTCACAATTTTGTTTGCTTCTGACTGTGTCTGCTCGTGACACAGTCAGAAGCAAAAATAAAAGTCATCAGACTTTCTCATATCGTGCTTCACAATCAGCCTCACGGAACCCGCCCTCGCGGTAGACCGCCAAAAAGATGGAGGGATAGCTGGGGGTCCACTTCGCAGGAAGAGCAGGCCTCTTAAAAAACAGACCTGAAGGTCTATTCAAAAGAAGAAGAAGAAGAAATTACAAAAAATGAACGGAATATAACAACTTATTTTTTTTAAAGACGTTTATTTTGAGGGTACTGAGTTAAAGAGTTTAAAAATTTACTGTTTAGCCAACTAAAGCCTCTATATAAAAACTATTGCATGCATAGCATTCATAATTAAAAAGTTATAAAGACAAAAAATTGTTATAATGTCGGGTCATTTTTTGCACGTGAGTTTCGAGAGCATAGCGTCACGACGTCGGACCGTCTCCATGTGACGGTTCTATTTTGGCGTCGCCGTGTGGTGAATGTAGGTATGCTGTATGGAGTGCGTCTTTTATGATTATTATTATTATTCTTTAATTTGAAGCCAGATGACGGTAACCAATTATAATTGATGGTCTTGTCTGTCAGATGGCTCCTGTATGGACGGAGAAATATTTTATTCTTGTATTCGCTCACTGTATAAATAATAATATGTCTATATGAAAGGTTGAAAAGTCTGCGAATGAAAAATGTCGAAAAAAAAACATTGGTCACGTTTTCATTCAAAAGCGACAGACTTTAAAAAATACTTCATTAGTTTACTGTAAATCCTTTTAAAATGATAATTCTCGATGGAGTTAATGTATTTTTGTAATTTATCAAAAGCATAATTATTTATTTTTCTAGTTCAGGGGTGACATCTGTGCAAGAGCATTGCCACCTGATGTAACAGGTTTCTTCGTTACCTACTTTATAGATGGCGATAGTAAAAACAGATTATTTTTAAACGATCAGTTTCTTATTATTAAAATATATACATAGAGCATTCAAAATTGCATTGATAAGAGAACAAAATATGTCCAATTCTGATTTGTCTAAATTTATCCGTCTGAATTTTAGTACATGAGAAATGTAAAAAAGGTGCTTGCATTTATACGGGACTCATTACGTCACACCGCGCGAACAAAATACTTTTATCCATGGTTGCCCGTTGGTTACAGACGTTTTCGTACTCTGAAACGAATCAGAATAGGACATAATAAGAAGACATAATTGGTGAACGTTGCGCAAGCGCATAAAGTGATCACGTGAACTAGCCATGACAGGTCGTATGCCCTGTAGGTGCTTTGAGTTCCTGGTTCTCCTTTAATATTCCAACTCCGTCTCTATTGAGATGTTAAAATGTTGTCAAAAAAATATCATTGACTCCCGAAAGGTAAAAAAATAGGAAAAGGATGGGTTGGGAAGGGATGAATGATAAAGGAATTACAGGAAAACCATTAAGCTAGGAGTTTCTCTTATACTATTGGGTAATTGGTTCCACAGCCGGGCTGTGTGTATTGTGAACGAGTAAGTGTAGGAGGATTTATGGTGTATTTGTATTGAGAGTGTACTATAGTTTTAAGACCGTAAATTTAGGCCATGAGAGATGAAAGATGGGCAAATTTCTCATTGGTGTGAGAGGGTTCTTAAGTGTCTGGTAAAGTAAGGAAAGAACACGGGAATTTCTTCGCTCACGGATTTTGAGCCACTTGAACTGTTTCCTGCTTTCAGACACGTGATGAAACTTTTTGAGTCCAAACACATATCGTATGCAGACATTTTGCAGTCTCTCAAGTTTGTCAAGTTGATCCTAGGTAGCGTCTAGGTAAGCTACGTCTGCGTAGTCGAGTAGAAGTAACATCAGTTGTTGTGTAAGAGTAATTTTGATATTTTGAGGAAGGTAGTATTTAAGGTATTAGTTTTTTATTTACAAAACGTAGTCACTAAGAATTATCTCAATGCTTAGCATGATAAATTCCATACATTTCTGTGTGCTAAGTATTGACTTAAGCGCTGAAAATGTTTTGTAAATACGGCCCCAAGAGGCATTTCGCAGTCATCTACCTTACCATTGAGTTTGTAGCTCTGTTCATGTTTGGGATTGAAGTTCTAAAATAACTTGATAAGCTTTTTTTTCTAAACGAAGCACCAACACATTTTCCAAGTAATTGCATAGTTTATATATTACTTGGTTCGCACGTCAGTTCAATTAATGCCTAGTTAAATTGATGGATCTCCAGATGCGATAGGAATGCTCTTCCATGTAAGGGAGATTGATTTTATATTCGGGTCATGATTTAGATTTTTAGCTTCTGGCCCTATCGGTTATGGAGGCAGCGCATGCGTTGTATCATTTGCATTCATAGATTAGCGCGCGGCTTATTTGGACCAGGGGCGCATGCCTGGAATGCAGATCGACTGTATTATTAGTCATTGCAAAATTTGACGGCGTCCAATTTGACAGGGACCGTGTGAAAAGTAGAAAAATGGCACCTCGCTTGGCATACACAAAGAACACCAAACTATCCGTCTATCCAACCAAATTTGGCAACGATGGACGTGCATGAAATGCAAAATTATTTATGTTTTGATAATAGATCTTCGCTGACTATTAAGGTAAAGTATACTTATATTTTTTTATCACACAATATTTTAAAACGACAAGAAGTAGTTGCTACCCAACTAGGAAACCTTGTTCTAGGGCTAACAGTTTTCAATAATTACAGCGACGATATAATTATGAATTGGGTGATAGTTCTCGCTTTGCATTAGTTAGGAACACAGAGCTCACACAAAATAGATCACACAGGCCAGGGGGGCATTGTATGGTCCACAAGCGAAATTAAAACCGCTGGTGGACCAGACTTGCCCCCCAGGTCTAAAATGCCCGTCATTAATTCAATCCTCGACGCGATTCGACACATCAAAACCACAGAAAAGACACTAAGTTCATGACTATACCTTGGTTATTCGTCAGTGTCGTCAGGTACAAATGTTCATGCTATGCTTATTTTTTGCATCATGGCTGTTGCCTTTTTTGGCTCAATTGATACATTGTTTTGATGCATACAAATATTTAAACATAAACCAAAAAATCATTCATCTGTCAAAGAGTTCAGGAATATTCCTTATTTATCTTTCCGTGAGCTCCTTCGTTTCCTTATTTATTTATTTATTTTCAATCTTTTCCTTTTTCTCTTTGTAATTTTTTCTTTATTTCTCACTAAATACCAACTATTGTACCAATTTAACTTTAGAGACTTCACGATGCTCGGGTTGGTTGGAAGAAATTGCCTTATGGAAATAAACCCACCATTGTCCACTTGTACATAAAGTATATATCGGACGATAAATGTTATAGTTTTTTTGGTATCCATATACAAAATGAAAAATCGATAATGCCTCGTAGAAACATTGAGGGTTCACAAAAGAAATGAGAAAAAGCCATCAAATATATCCGTGTTGTGGATATGTGGAACACCAATATTTTATTGCTTCTCGGACAACTAACATGTACTATGTCAAATATTAATTTAACACGCACACAATAACAAGTTGCAACATTCTGAAGACTTAAGGTATTTATCGTCTTACAGATCCACACTGAAAACACAATCAAAACTGTGTCTCCACAGGGAATCGAATACGGGATCTTTGCATGAGCGTGAACATGGATAGAAAAATGTTAATTATTGGTAGATTGGTATTGTAGATACTAAAAAGTAGGTTTCGTAAGTATGTACAAACATTGTATGTAAATTGAAAAAAAAACAAACTATTGATGTACATATATCGATAATGCCTCACATGAAATGGTAAAAGATAATCTATTGTAGATTTGTATCCGGGTATACCTGTGGGTGAAAAATGAACTGAGAAAAGATGTGTCGAGTATCGATATTGCCATGTAGAAATATTTTGGATTTAAAAATGAATTAAGAAAAGGTGTGTCGAGTATCGATATATTGCCATGTAGAAATATTGTGAGTTTTAAATGGTTTTAAATCATACAATAAGAGGTAATTGGTAGTAGTAACAAAGACCTGAATTGTGTGTCGAGTATTGATGATGCCTTGTAGAAACATTACGAGTTTGAAAATGAAACAAGAAAGAATCATCAACATAGATCTACGTGTTGTATATTGATAATGCCTTGTAGAGACATTGTTGCTTTGAAAACGAAACGAGAAAAGGCAATCAATGATGGATACCTACATTATTATGTATTGTACATAGACGAGCGTCGTCGATAATGCCTTATTGTCTCCGGTGATGATCTTCTGGCAGCCAATATCTCTCGAATGTGTTCTATAATCGTACGACATATGTCCGTGACGCACCGTCCAGACAGACTGTTTACTGGCCGCCGCGGGCAGACGGATATTTAGTCTGGTTAGGGCCACCGCACAAAATGCCGGACGCTGACTAATCGCGGCGGAGAAAACATCAAATATATTCTCCGCCGCTTTCAGCGTGGTGGTGGTTTCGTTACAGACACTCCCGGCTTTGTTTACCTCCAGCTACATCTGGCTTGCGCTCTCTCTCGGAATCTCGTCTCGGGCTATTTCTGTCTCGGCTTGGACCCATCCGGGGGGCTGGGGGGGTGCCTGCCGGGACGGGGGGAGGGGAGGGTGAGGTGCGCCGCTTATTTACAAACGACTACAAACTAACTATGGGAAATCTATTTCAGTTCAATGTGTGAATCGATTACATCACCAATATGACAGATGCAGATCTGATATGGCGGTGCGACGCGTAATATCGACGAGGAAAATCCGCCACATTGAATTTTCGTTGGGTGGAATTATCAATTGCAGTTATTAGTTCTTGCCTTGAAGTACACAATGTAGAATAGTGCTTTCACTCATTCTTGTTTGTACGGCGCGATCCGCGGGCGTATAATAAAATAAAATAAAATAAAATAAAATAAAATAAAATAAAATTAAAATAAAATAAAATAAAATAAAATAAAATAAAATAAAATAAAATAAAATAAAATAAAATAAAATAAAATAAAATAAAATAAAATAAAATAAAATAAAATAAAATAAAATAAAATAAAATGAAATAAAATAAAATAAAATAAAATTAAAATAAAATAAAATAAAATAAAATAAAATAAAATAAAATAAAATAAAATAAAATAAAATAAAATAAAATAAAATAAAATAAAATAAAATAAAATAAAATAAAACAAAACAAAACAAAACAAAATAAAATAAAATAAAATAAAATAAAATAAAATAAAAAATAAAATAAAATAAAATAAAATAAAATAAAATAAAATAAAAAATAAAATAAAATAAAATAAAATAAAATAAATGAAACAGTGTGTTTTCGATTCTACGTATATTGTTTATTGGTCGAAAGCTATTTCGCCTTATTAGGGCATCTTCAAGACTATCTTCAAGGCATCTTCAAGTCTTGAAGATGCCCTAACAAGGCGAAATAGCTTTCGACCAATAAACAATATACGTAGAATCTAAAACATACCGTTTTATTTTTAATTTGAATTAAAATAGAATTCTACAAAGTAAATTATTCACAATTACATAAAATAAATACACGCATGTGTCGTGTTTCGTTTTATAAGGATATTCAAACCCGCACATCTCTCTCTGGCTACCACAAATAATGAAAAATGTCTTGATTCTATGAATGAAAGTTATGTTCAACCTTCGTATGATACTGTTCCGATGCATGGCTTATGTAGATCTCATCATTTAGTTAGAAATCATTCTGACACCCGAATAAAGGTCCCAGGTACAAATACCGGCAGAGAAACTCTTTTCATTTTTTTTTATTGTTTATACTTATGAACACTTCTAGTTTGTGTCAAATTTTATTTAAAATAACTAGTTTACCAGCCCAGAGAACCGAGGATTACGAAATTTGAACCTGGTACACCCGCACAGAAGTCAAACGAATTACAACTATTCTACAGTGGTCGATTTATTGTGAAAGCTTATGGAATTTATCGATTGCAATATGTAATAAGTAATAAGTTTTTTACAAATAAAAAAAAACTCAGTTTGAGATTGGTTCGATGCACCTATTCCGAGATTCAATTAGTTAGTGTCTCGGGTTCAATTACCGGTGGAGACGCAGTTTTTAATAATATTTACTCTTCACTACCCTAAGGAGATATAGTTGGGAGTTATGAATTTGCAATTTTAAAGGTTATTTTTGTTAATTGTAGATTATCAACAAGTATCATGTTGAAATTTCATCACAATGTATCCGTGTGTGTGTGCTGTGTACAATGCAATGCGTGTTTATCGATTATAGACTAAATAGACTAATCGATTATTTTTTAAATTTTGCTAATATGTATATCTAATACTCGCTTAGATCTCATTAGATTTTGAAGAATATTTGATCAGTGCTTCTCATTTTTTTTAACTGTTAAATATTTCAAAGTGACCCTAAACCCATAAGAAACTTAAAACATGATATTTAAATTTTCAAATTGCTAAAAAGGCACAACACATTCATAAAATGGCATCGAAAAATTATCAATTTTACTTAATGAAATACTTTTTTCATGTTACAATTTTACTTAAACAAACTCATTTCATGTAAATGCTGTAAAATTTCCGTACAAAATTTGAATACTTAGTGGAGCGACTTGTTAGTGAGGAGTTTATCGTTGGCCGCAACCCACTCGATTTTGTCTAGATTTGTTAGACGATGAACGTCATAAGTGTCCAACATGTGGGAAAATTTTATAGGGGCGCGTTTGTTTAGTATGTACTTGAAACTAGCCTGTTAGAAGATATATAAAAAAGCCACCGTTGTCTTCGTTAGGATGGATGACAACTGTAAGGAGAATGTAGGGTTGTGACATAGGCGGAAACAAATGAGTCTTCGGGAATATAACTGACTATCTTTTGAAATAAGATCGCTAGAAGAACTCGTGACAAAACGATGTATGACAATTGTGACGTCAAATCTGACAGGTGATGATTGCGTCAGATGCCCCCGGTGTTAGCCCGCCTAGCTTTCGGACGCCAACACGAATACCGAGGGGTGCGGAGGCAAGCCCTTCCGTTCGATCGGTTGTGCTAGGGGCTTTGTGCCCCGACTGCCGATCTTGAGCGGTTGCCCCGCCGTTTGAGGTTGGATTCTCGGGGGCAGTGGTTGAACCCGATGGATAGTGGATACTTTGTGTTGTCCAGGACCAAGTCTAAACAGGACCAATGGGTTCTATAACGTCACCGGCGTGGAAGTGGTATCGCGATCTCCATAGATACGAAATGAAGATGAATGTAAGATGAAGAAAGATGTAATTAACAGAATGCCCGCAAGTCAAATTAAAAACGCTGTTCGTTTTCGCCAAGCGCTAATTTTTTTTTGTATGGGATTTGACGTTTGTTGTTTGTTATTGAAGAAAAAATTTCTACAACAAACGTCAAATCACATACAAAAAAAAAAATAGCGCTTGGCGATAACGAACAGCGTTTTCAATTTGACTCAGGGCCATAGCCCCCAAGTCAAATTGAAAACGCTGTTCGTTTTCGCCAAGCGCTAATTTTTTTTTGTATGGGATTTGACGTTTGTTGTTTGTTATTGTAGAAAAAATTTCTACAACAAACGTCAAATCACATACAAAAAAAATTAGCGCTTGGCGAAAACGAACAGCGTTTTCAATTTGACTTGGGGGCATTGACAGTTAATACATTGAGGTGGTTAAGCCACATGTGAAAAATGAATGAAGAACGCCTGACAAAGATAATATACGATGCTGACAGGAACGGAATAAGAAAGAGGTTGGTGGCGCCCAAGAAAAGGATGGCACGACCATGTGAACGATATTCTGAAAGACTGAAATGTAAGAAGCGTGAATAACAGACGAAAATGTATAAGGCGATGTATGAATGTTGACGAGGGGTTGAATGTGTGTCAAGATAGAAAAATATGTCTGGTTCTCTCTGCTTATCCCGTGAGGTACATGTCGTGATGGTATGCGTATTTACTTATTTATTTGAATCTTCTTGTACATACAATTCGTACACTGGCGGGCTTATTGCCTAATGGCAATTTAGTCCAACCAACCAGAGTTAATGTATACAAAACAATGTGTACTATGGCAATCAATTTTTGCTTTAGCCTTTTCTTAAAGATGTTTAATGAGATGGACGACGTAATATCAGGACTTAGGCTATTCTATAGCCTAGCCGAATGTACTTCAAATGAAGAGCTTAAAAAATCAGAACTATGAATAGGGATAGATAGTAAAGCACGTTCAGCAGATCGAAGTGGACGTTCGTGGCTTGAAAGATAAGTGAATTTATCTTTGAGATACTGAGGTAAATTTGGATTAAAAAGGACATTGTATAGTAATGACAAGACATGTATATTACGTCGTTGTCGTATCTTGGGCCAATGAAGAAGATTACGGTAATGAGAAATATGATCAATTTTTTTTAGTCCAAAGATAAAACGGATGCAAACATTTTGAAGGCGTTCAAGTTTGTTGAGATGTTCCTCGTTTGCATCCAAGTAGCTAACATCAGCATAGTCAAGCAACGGTAGGAGAAGTGATTGAGCTAAGGTTATTTTACAGTGAAGTAGAAGGAAATTCTTGAGTTTATTAAGTGAGTGTATGGCAAAGTAAGTGGATTTGTTGACATGTGATATCTGTATGTATGTATCTTTTGAAATATAATTAAATAGGGTGTTCCAAGTCGTTCCTTGGCATTTTCAAACCTATCAATTTTACATTCAGTGACGCTGCTCGTGTTTGTTTTAGATAATCTATGTAGATTGAAGGTTACTAAAATAGACTATAATATACGCCGCCTACAGTCTGCCTTTAGACTTGACTGTTCTCCATCATTTATCATTCAGTAAGTCTTACCCCCTTTGTGGGAAATGCTGTGGAACAATAATATTAAAAGGTTGAATAGGTCAGACATGGACCGACAAATGAACCACTGGATAGTTTTACTAATCGTAAGCTCTAAATTATTTTTGACAATTATTTATTTTATTGCTTACCAACACCATCTCATGCTTCTTCTATAATTCTTCTTCCATAATTCGCTACGGAATAATTGTTTATTTATTGTTTATTGTTGTTGGATTGTTAATACAGAAATACCCAACAACAGAAGACTACCCGGAAGAACTGCGAAGAGATAGTGGGAAAGCTAGATCTCCTCCTCCCAGGAAAGGACTCACAAACAGGTCAGATGACCTTTTACAAGAAGAAGATTTCATCAGAGAGAGACGTATTTCTCACGCAAATATTGTTTTTCTAGGCTAGCAACACTAGCTATAAATAAATATTTTGATTTTTCTTCCAAAAAACCTATAAACTTTGCAAGAGTTGTTCCTTTTCCGTGTTTACGTGTATTTGAGGACGTGTTCCTTGAAGTAAACACGAGTTTGTAAAGTGAATTAGCGCAACTTACCCATGCGTAGTTCGATATAGTATTTATTTATTTGGATACTGTCTCAAAGGAAATATGCACCTCGCAACTATATCGAAAAAAAATTTCAAAATATATCACAACTTTCAATCTACATTAGTATATAGTAGTGTAAATATAGAGAGTGCACACTATGAGTTCGTCGTGATGTTTGTGTGTACGGCGTAATATTGAAATTTTGTATCCAACGCATATCATAATTTTTAAAGACATATTTTTTTAGGAAATTGCAATAATTTATAACTAGATGATTAATATTTCGCAGACATATTTTTTGGGTTTTTTTATTTAATTATGTAAACGTTAAAGAAATGGGCACAGTTAAATGCATTTAAGGAAATTGAAGAAAAAAAAGTATCTTCACTAACATCTGAAGGTGAGATTTTAGTGTTGACCACAACACACTCTTTTTTATTACGTCTATTTCAATTATACAGTGAGCTATCCTTTGTTTGAGAACGGCTAAGTAATGTAGGCTATCTCCCTCTCTAGGGAGAGTACCTACAATATTAATAATTCATTTATTCTAGAAGTCAGAATGTGGATACCTACTCGTATGCATGTGGGTCTATAAGGATTCTATCCTATTCTGGATCCTTCTCTTAGTTACACGTAGCTAACATATTCAGGATAATAAATTAGGAATCTTGATTTTTATTTCTTAACATCCCTTATGCCTTGTTTACATTGGTTAAGTGGTCGGTGAGTACAGTAGTATAAAAAGCTCGGACAGTAGCGAGTCAACTTGCCTTGCAAGTTGACTCGCTACTGTCTTGCAAGTTGACTCGCTACTGTAATATAGTCTATTTCTATTTTTCCGGCAAGTGGCACTCCTCCGCTCGGCACTTGCCTCGCTACTTGGCGAGTGTAAACAGTCAATTAAGTAGAGTTTATAAGTACAAGGAGACGAACGCACGCGCGGCGCATACTTGTCATCAAAGTATATCGCGACGGAAGATATGACACTTGCCTGTCTGTAGTGTAAACGGTCACTGGCCACTTGCCACTTGACTAAACACTAAACTGGTGTAACACAGGCATTAGACGTGTAGTCAAACAGTCCCTGCATATTTAATTATACTATGTATTTACATAATAATGTATGACAGAGTACGAAATGGAGACAAGGAAAGAATGTAAAATGAAGAAAGATACAATGAACAGAATCAAATTTAACACATTTAGATGGTTTGGCCACTTGGCAAGAGTGAATGTAGACCGCCTGACGAAGAAAATATACAAAGCTGACAGAAACGGAATAAGAGGTCGGGGGCGCCTTAGAAACGATGGCACGACCATGAGAACGATACCCTTAAAGACGGAAACGTTAGAAGCGTGAACAACCGACGAACATGTATAAGACGATGTATGAATATTGACGAAGCGACGAAAGTGTGTTAAGATGGCAAAATGTGGCGTTCGGTTCACACCACTGCCTACCTCGTGAATGACATGGCGTGATGGTATGTATTTCATTATACCTACTATATATACCTTTGTTATCAGTAATAAAGGTTTATCTATATATGACTGTACTGTTTGACTGTGTGCACAAAACATTTGGTTGCACAAAACCAAATGTTTTGCAGTCACTATAGTTCGGTTATATTTAAGGGGGGGGGGGGACTGCTGCCAACGTACCTATTTTTCAATTTGATATACCATCATTATTTCTTATCAAATCGTTTTGAAAAAAATAATTTAGATAGTTTGGGTATTAATTAAGAAAAATATATCTTTACTTTTTGATAATGTTTTGTAGAAATTCTTGTAGAAAAATAATGGCATACCCCGATTTTCAACGTTTATCTTATATTTTTAATAAACTATAAGGCGTAGTTCAATATATATTTTTTTTAATTCAAGAAGACTAAAATATCTACAAAAATATGATGTAACGTTGCATTAATGCTTCAGTTTAGTAAATAAACCTAAAAAACATTAATTATCCATTCAGCGCCATTGCGAAATAAAAGTTTTTTTGGTTTATTAACTTAACCTGATGCATTAATGCAACGTTACATCATATTTTTCTAGATATTTTGATCTTCTTTAATTTATAAAAAAATATAATGCTCTATACCTTATAATTTTTTAGAAATTAAAGATAAATGTCAAAAATCGGGGTATGTTTATTATTTTCCTACAAGAATATAAACAGAACATAATTAAAAAGTTAAGGTATAGTTTTCTTTATTAATATCCAAACTAACTAGGTTATTTTTTTCAAAATGATTCGTTTTGTAGTAATGATGCAAATTCAAATTGAAAAAATATGTACACGTTGGCAGCATTCACCCTCTTAACATGAAATTTTAACATGAAGTTCAGTGTTGGCCACAACCTACCTGTTTTTATTATTATTTTGTATCTCGACTCTAGCTATCCCCATCTAGGTACTCCCAGTAAAAGTTTTTCCATTACAAACTTCATATTATTAATTTATCCACTATCCAAGTTTTATTAACGAGTGCTTTCTTTGTATCTACCATACTCTACTCTACTGCTACTCTTTTCAAAGAGGAAAAAATAAAGAAATGAACTTTGGAAATTTTCAATAAACACAATTTGCGAAAAACGGCCAAATAAATCTCCCAAATATCTCACGAACGGAGTTTGTTTTAATCTTTTAACAATCTTCTGCCCTTTCTATATTCCAACTATTTGTCAGTGTTGACTGTTGGGGTCAGCTATCCTCGTCCTTAAAAAAAGGACATTCTGTTTGCACTATGTCACCTACGCCATGTATCTGCAGTTGATTTCGTCTTTGCAAGATCCAGGAATTATTAGATCTCCAACTGGTAGGTTGAGGAAGATTCGTGGAGATTGCTTGGTTTGCAATCTAATCTGGCGGTCTGCGTTCAACGTGCCCGTACCATCTCAACTGTATATCCTGTATTTATTTGCCAGAATGTGTGAAGGAAGCATCTTGTTTTGCCGCTTTTCGTCGCCTAGGTATTGAATACATAAAGAAAAATATATTTTAAAATATTGTGTGCTTCCTTTGTTTTCTGCACATGAATATTGAAATTTTATCTTGTTTGTTATTTTTTATAAGTCATACTATGTAAATTTGTTATTTTTATATTCTTTAGTTTATACTAGATGTAAGAATATGTACGTATTTATACACTTAATAAAATATGCAAACATACATATATGCATATATCATTATGCATATCGTTAGCACCTAGACTTCCACGAATGCGTGTGCTTTTTATAATATTGTCCCGTAAGGACACTCCAACTACCCACCTTAGTAAACGCATTTTAGCATTTTCCAGTCGCCTAGAGAAGGAGTTGTACATTGAACATTGTCCAGCATTCGGAGCCATAGGTCCGAATGCAGAGTCCGACCTAAATACAAAATACTAACAATGTTTTCATTGCACAATGCACAGTCGCTTACTTAAGTTAGGAGATCATGTGGCTTCCTAACTGGAGGATGCTACCAAGTTTTTGTATTAGAATTGCATTGCAGAGACATATCTAAATACTTAGCGCATGCGCGTCGGCGTAAACTAAAATTTGCGAACTGTCAAAAAGTAAGGTTGATCGCGAAGAACCTTACGAGTGATTTAATGATAAAATACGAGATGTTTCCGATGGGTGATGATTTTAGCGACTTCGTCAAATATGTATTTGATAATTTTGTCAAATAAAATACCAAACAGATTATTCAGCAATCCATACGAGATGTCGAAAATTCGCTGGAAGTTCAGGAAAAAAGTGACATCGAACTGTCAGTGTGAGCTTGGTTACATGTGTTTGTGTTGTTAAAATAAAAAAAACATTTTAAAAGTCAGTCTAAACCAGCGGCGACTCTATAGGTATGAAGTGCGTTGGATCAATTGCTCTACCAATTTTTAAATGGTATATTCTAAAAATTAATATTAAAATATGTTTTTAATATATTTTTACGCTTTAATTTATTACTGTTATTTTTCTAAACCAATTGATTATTATATATACCCTCGCAATCGACATCATATTATCATATTATAATGAAATCTACCGCAATACAAATATTATCATTATGTAATGTATGGCGTGCGATATCCATATTGCACCAAAATTGATTTCTTTTTAATACAGCGTATGTATGAAGAGAAAGAGATAGTCCCCTGCCAGATGAAATAGCGATACTTGTACTGAATTCATAAGGCAGACTCGTGCAGGCTCGTGCGCTGCACCAAGCTTATCATATCTTAGATGTAATTAGTATGCATACATCTATCTCGCTATCTAATTCATAAGCCATTCGTATTGAGAGAGATGAGTGCCACGTATACATGGCATACAGCCGATTCCGCGACTAAAATAAGAGTGTCACATATTGACACACAACTTTAACCTAATTACTTAGTATATTAATACTTGATTGAGAGGAAAATTGTATGAATAATACTCCCATACATTTGTCTTCACGACATCTGTTGATAAATCAGTGAAACAATATTGTAAAATAACAATATCACTTATAAAAGAGAACGCTGGCGCAGTTTTTAAAATTATTTGAAAACAAATACTGTGACTTTAATACATTTGTTTGTTTAAATATCCTATATTGTATTTATGGTTTAAATACCTATTAATTTATTATTAATTCAGGAAAAAATTGCACTACCAAAAATGATCAAAAATACAATCGACCAGTCGCCACTGGTCTAAACCCATAGAAAACTATCTACCTGTTTTCTTCGTACGCAATAATGTGAAATTCTACGCAATCGACCTTAAGTTTGGCGTAGTATTTAGTATTTTGTTAGTGATGTCTCTGCAACGCGATTGCTTACTTAATAATACTTAATACTCCAGTGAGGTTAGGAGTAAGTATTTAGTTTTGTAACATAGGAAGGAATATAATCTGCTTGGGAGACCATCTTTGTGTGTGTCTTTTTTTTACTGTACCTACCTAATGTTGTTGGTTATTATTTGAATATATTTAGATTTTTTTTTTTTTTTTTGTAACATAAGAAATAATATACAGGTACACATCAAAGTTTAACAATACAATATTCTTACAAAAAAAAGATCCTTAAGAACTAGATGCGGAATGTAAACTGCTTCACTAGGTTAAAAACCTGTTCTGAAGCAGCTTATAATTATATTGGTATATTGTTTAGGTGTGCGTGTGTGTCATTGTATGTTAACATAGAGTTGTTTATTTATCACTGTCTTGTCTGTTTTTTTTACCCACTTCTTTAATCCACATTTAAAGCTGTTTATATTTGTATTTTTCTTCAATTCAATTGGAAGCAAATTGAAAATTTTTACTCCAAGGAAATGAAAATTTCTTTGTCCATAAGTCGATTTGGTTCTCGGTATCTGTATATTTGCTTGTCTAGTCTGTCTAGTCTGACGTGTAGTTTGGGTCGATTGGAAGTCGTTAAGGTGTGAATAGATATAAGTGCAAATGTTTTTAGCATATAACTGTGGTATGTCTAGGATGTCAAGTTTTTTGAATAGTTCGGCTGAGGGTGTGCGAATAGGTACATTAAATATTATTTTCAAAACGGATTTTTGGGCTTTAACTATTGAATCTATATTTGTTCTGTAAGTGCCACCCCACCCTATAATACCATATTCTACTATTGATTGGTAAAGTGAATAGTACATTATTTTAATGACAGATTTCGGTAAAACATTTCTGATGGAGCGAATATTGTTGAATATTATTGTCTAGCGAACACTCTGACACGTCTAGAAATTAGACTTGGCGTGATTTTTTTTTTGTAATATTTAATGTACTTTTATTATTATTCAATAAAAAAAGTATCATCTTATCCTGTTATATATTCTTATCCTGTTATCTTATTATTCAATATAAAAAAAGAAAGCAAGATCTTATCCTGAGTAGCCCTAATGATTTCTGATACAAAGCATGCTGTCCTTATTAATTATTAACCCGACGCTCTGTACTTATTTCCACTCGAGTCTATTATCTGGAATCCCCGTCTGTCTGTGATGCGACTGATGAGTAGGAGGGGGGGGGTATGTCAAGTTGTGAATGCGTCACCGCAATGCACCTATACGCAGGAGAAAAAGACGAAGAAGACGTTCCAATCTAGAGACGCCCTTCTCGCTGTGACCTTCCCTTCCACCCCGCGCCCCGCCCTCGCACACCCGGGCGGCACGTGCCGGCTGCAGCGAGGTCTAGACGGGCCCAAGGTCGCGCCCCCCACCCGCCCCCTCCCTCCAGTCTAGCCGACGGCGGGACTGTCCCCCCCCCCACACACACACACAATCCCTATCCGCCGACTCACCCCGAAACCCCCGGCTACGAATCGTATAGAAACGAGAGTCACACGGGAAGACGCATCTAAAGAATAGAAAGGGACAAAAAATATTCGGTATTTACAAACGCACAATGTAGCCTAAATTTCGATTTTATTTATTTATTTATTTTATGTAGCTTCTCGGGCAACTAACAGGTACTATGTCAAATAATTATTTAACACACACCCAATAACAAGTTGCCACATTATGGAGACTACCTAATTCTAAAGTATATATGCTGAAATAGTGGCAATGCATTAAAAAAATAGAAAAAATGTATATTTCCACAAATTCGTTTTGTTACGATTGAACGTTTTCGCCGAGGTGACACGGAATTATCCAGGTCCAAATGAAACTAAAAATGGCAAGACCAATCCAATACTACTTACTACCTCGATATTTACACGACCGAACTTTTTCGCCGGATTGACTCGGCATTACTACCAAAATATTTACAGCGTTAACGAATGTTTGGGCGGAGAAACAATGATTTATACAATGTTACCAAAACAAAATGTGTTAAATATTTTTTCCTGTTTTTTTGTTAATTTTAACTTATTTTATTTATCATCTCACAAATCCAGACTGAAGACACTATTAAAAACTGTGCCTCCACCGGGAATCGATCCCGGGATCATTGGTTCAGAAGTCAGATATCTAACCAACTGAGTTTAGATAAAATAATAATATTTTTTTTTCATGTGTATTTGTTTTATTTTTTATCAATTTGTTCTCGGGCATAAGTCAAATATTAATTAAACAATAACAAGTTGCCACATTTTGGAAACTGATGATGTTTATTATCTCACAGATCCAGAATGAAAAAAAAACAGTTCACAGTTGTGTCTTCAGCGGCTTTTTAATATAAACAAAAATGGATAAAAAATAATTCAAAAGAGATACCCACAACAACTGGTGTCCGACAAGGAGACAGTCTCGGCCCATTCCTATTTAATCTCACGATGGACTTATTAATACAAAAGGTGACTTCTTCGGGTTTAGGATTTAGAATGGGAAGTAAGATAGTGAAAAAAATATGAAAACAACCTTCGGACAAAGAAATGCATCATATATCGCTCCACGAATTTATAATACTTTACCTATGTCTCTCAAGGTAATAACTTCACAGACATTATTTAAATCAAGAATAAAAATATATATAGGGAATTACGGAAGGACAGAAATTGCCCAAATATTAAACATCCAAAAATAATTCTGAGAAATAATATTAAATGATATAACTACACGCTACACAAGCGGGTTCGAGGATTGTCTTTACATTGCATCTTATTTTAAGACAAATAAACTTTAAAACATTTCTCTTTTTTATTAGATTAATTTCAAAGAAGAAAACTTGATCTTGTATTTTATTTGATTTGTGACTCAAGTCAAACAATATTGTTACTGAGTATATACGTTGGGAAGACCACAGAGCAAACTGCTACATAACATAAATGACAACAACGGGTGTGCATATTATGGTAGAAATAATATTAGAATAATAACATGTCAAAATTTACTGTATCAGTTTATACTTTTGTGTTTAAGATATTGGTAACTATGTAATATTGTAATTTACTGTGTTTTGATGTCCGCTCTATGTAACTATGTATAACCAAAATGTCAAATATTTGGCTTGGTAAAATTGTAAACTACTAGCCCTAGAAAAGAGTTACCTAGTTGGGCAGCAGTAATCTTCATAATAGTCTTTGTGATAAAGGTGTGAAAAATAAATAAAAAAAACAGGAAGTAAGATGAAGGTGACCTACAAAAAATTCTAAGTCTATAAATTATATGTTGCATCTAAAAAATATATGACGATATATATTATGTATTTTTTTTTACCCTTGTTTACCTACTCTTCTTTTATAACTTGTAAAATATGAAAATAACAGCTGAATAAAGATACTCAACTGTGTAAAATAACAGTCCCAGAACAGGCTTTTGCCTAGTGGGGCGTTATTAGTTTGTATATGTTGTATTTGTTTTTGTGTAATAATAATAAATAAATAAATAAACGAAATCAATATCAAATGGGACAGCAGATGTGCAGGACACTTGATGCTCCTTTTCCCAGGATAGTCCAACCTCACATTTAGGTAAAATGACCAACAAACACGATGAAGAGGAAGAAGTGGCACGGTTGATAAGCCGTATGGCTACTGTGCGGGCGTTCTGGGTTCGATCCCCAGCAGAGGAGAAATTTATTTAAATCACGCAAATATTGCTTCTCTGGGTTGGAAACACTGGTCTGTTAAAATAGATTTCATATGGCAATAAACTCGCTACTTTAAGTGTTAATTATTATTATTATTAACAAGTATTAGGCGGGAATTTACAGTTAGCTTGACTTCAATCGGAAAATGATTCCATAATGCACTCTCGCACACCCGTCGCTGGCTACCCCACATTGCGTGCTATGCCGTGACGGTCTGAAATAATTGATCAAGTCGTTTGTTCTCTGCAAAGAGTCTGTAAAGGATGACCTTTCACGATTAAATACAAGTTTAAAGATGTTCATTTTTTTTCCAAATTTTAGATTCTTTACATTTGTCTCAAACTTTTTCCCAAGTACCTACAGCTTATAATATGTGATTAAAAAATATATTTATAAAGACTTAAAAAAATGATAATCTTAAAAAACTATTATCTTTAAAGATTGAAAGAGAAAAAACAAATATAAATAAGCGTTCTCTAAATGTCCTTAAAATATTGAGAAATATATTTTGAAATAGGATTAGGTTGGTATATTTTTATAATGTGGGTTGCGGCCAACCACTATATTATGTCTTCACTATGCGAGTACATACATTATACATTCATACCATCTCGGCTCATCCCACAACGTGGGGTAACCAGCGACAGGTGTGCATTATCTTACAATAGGAAGCACGACACAAGCATGTGTGCAACACCACACACCAGTCCCGCTTCACCTAAAAAGTCACTACATTCAGAATGGGCGGTGAGACCTTATTTTCGATTATCCAGCTTTTATGGGTTATCCAAAAACGATAATAATAGAGCAGCGCTAAGTGGAAGTACTATTCTAAGCCGGTGCAAAAGGTGCACTATTCTAAGCTTGTGCAAAAGGTGCACTATTCTAAGGTGCACTCACTCATTACATTTTTTATGAAAAAACGAGTGTTTTATGTTGCTTTTCTTATTAAGTAGGTAGGTACTATAAACTATTGAATCAAATTTTATTGTAGCATTACTAAGGTTGGTTGGTAGAGATTATCTAATGGCAATGAACTCGCCTTTGAAAAAAATTCGCCATAAATTGAAGAAAAATAATATATTTGAATACTTAAGGAAAGGACTGCTGCCAACGTACCTATTTTTCAATTTGATATACCATCATTATTTATTATCAAATCGTTTTGAAAAAAATAATTTAGATAGTTTGGGTACCTATTAATAAAGAAAAATATATCTTTACTTTTTGGTAATGTACTGTATACATTCTTGTAGAAAAATAATGGCATACCCCGATTTTCAACGTTTATCTTATATTTTCAATAAAATATAAGACGTAGTTCAACACGTTTTTTTTAATTAAAGAATACAAAAATATCTAGAAAAATATGATGTGACGTTGCATTAATGCTTCAGGTTTAGTAAATAAACCTAAAAAACATTTATTTTCCATTCAGCGCCATTGCGAAATAAATATTTTTATGGTTTATTAACTTAACCTGATGCATTAATGCAACGCTACATCGTATTTTTCCAGATATTTTAATCTTCTTTAATTTATAAAAAAATATAATGCTCTATACCTTATAGTTTTTTAGATATTTAAGATAAATGTCAAAAATCGGGATATGCTTATTATTTTCCTACAAGAATATATACAGTGCATAATTAAAAAGTTAAGTTATATTTATCTTTATTAATATCAGAACTAACTCGGTTATTTTTTTCAAAATGATTCGTTTTGTAATAATGATGCAAATTCAAATTGAAAAAATAGGTACGTTGGCAGCAGTCACCCTCTTAAAAAAACTAATCGAATTAAATTTAAAACAGGTGATACTATTCAAACAAAGCAATACATTTATATGTATTATATTTCGGGAATATTCTTTTGAACATCAAATTGAATTAATCTCTGAAAGAAATATTCTTTTACCTTTAAAATTATACGTTTTTAATATGCATTTGAATTTAATAAAAACAAGAGAAGATTGAATGGATTATATTCAAAGCTTTTGATCAATTGCAGTGCAAAGGACCGAACATATTTATTTATAAATTCAATAAAAATAAAATGAATATTTAGTTCGATTAATATAAAATAAAACAAACAGAAAGATAACTAGCTCTCGTACAACTTAATACATACATAGTCGGAGTAACCAGCGACAGGCGTGGGGGTGTCGTCCTTCCATTTATAAGGTAACATACACCCGCACAAGTTAATAATCATCGATACAATTTTTGTTTTTTCCTCCTCACTGACCCAAGGGGATATAGTGGGGAGTTATGATTTCGCAATTTTTAAGGGTAATTTTTTTATTGCAGATTATCAAGTAGTATCATGCTGAGATTGTATTCTGAAAGTTTCATCACAATGTATCTGTGTGTGTGTGTGTGTGTTATGTGCTGTGTGCTATGTACGGCGTGTTAATTTTAATTTATCGATAATAGACTAAAGTACTCATTCGATTCTTTTCAAATTTTGCAATTATGTATAATCTAATACTCACTTAGACCCCATTAGACTTTGAAGGATATCTGAATAGTGCTTCTCAATTTTTTTAACTGTCATATATTTCAAAGTGACCTCAAGAAATTTAAAATTTGAAATTTTTATTTTCAAATTGATAAAAAAGCACATCAGTTTTATAAAATGGCATTGAAGAGTTATCAAGTTTTCATAATAAAATATTGAAATACAAAACAATTTTTCTAACTCATTTCATGAAAATGCTGAATATTTTCCTTACAAAATTTGAATAATTTATAGAATGACTTGTTAGTGAGGAGTTTAGCGTTGGCCACAACCCACTAGTTTTTTAAAAATATTTTCATCGAAGTGCACATTGCAAAAGTTTAATATATTTTTTAAATATCTCACCATATCAAATCAAACTATAAAAATTTCATAATAATAGGACAATCGTTTTGTCTTGTGATGGCCTTTTAAACTGATAGTTTTTTTACATACCAATTTATAATTTCATCAGTTATACATATCACTTATACTACATACGTTTTAAATATGCAATATGAAAAGTCATCTATTAAAAAAAAAACGAGTGGGTTTTGGCCCATGCTATACTCCTCACTGACATGTAACTCCATGAAGTATTCAAATTTTGTATGGAAAATTTCCAGCATTTTTATGAAGTGAGTTTGTTGAATTATTTTTGTTTATATATTTTATTATGAAAACATGTATTTTTTCACAACGCCATTTTACGAAAGTGATGTGCCTTTTTACCAATTTGAAAATAAAAATATCAAATTTAATGTTTCCTGAGCTTAGGGTCTCATTGAAATATATAAGAATTTAAAAAATTGAGAAGCACTGTTTAAATATACTTCAAAATCTATTGAGGTCTAAGCGAGTATTAGATATACATACTAGCAAAATTGAAAAATAATCGATTAGTTTATTTAATCTATAATCGATAAAGTAGACTGAACACGCCGTACATAGTACACAACACCCACAAAGATACATTGTGATGAAACTTTCAGAATACAATCTCAGTATGATACTAGTTGATAATCTGCAATAAAAAAAATAACCTTAAAAATTGAGAATTCATTACACCTCACTATATCCCCTTGGGGTAGTGAGGAGGGAATAACGTATTTTATATTAATTTCGTCTATTCAAAAAAAAAGAACAAAAATACATCGCTTAGACGATTCAAATTTAGTTTATATTAATTTCCTCGATTCAAAATAGGAACAAAAATACATCTCTTAGACGATTCAAATTTAGAATCTGAATATCCCTACTATATCTCCTTGAGGTAGTGAGGAGTGAATAACCTATTTTAAATTAATTTCGTCGATTCAAAATAGGAATAAAAATACATCGCTTAGACGATTCAAATTTAGAATCTGAATCTCCCTACTATATCTCCTTGGGGTAGTGAGGAGTGAATAACCTATTTTAAATTAATTTCGTCGATTCAAAATAGGAACAAAAATACATCGCTTAGACGATTCAAATTTAGTTTATATTAATTTCGTCGATTCAAAATAGGAACAAAAATACATCGCATAGACGATTCAAATTTAGAATCAGAGTTCTGTAAACGTTGGAATAGCTTCGAAAGAAAACATCGTCATTAATTTGAATTTGGAATAATATTATTATTATGACTATTCGAACGAAGGCCGATCGAATCGGCCCATTATTTATGGGCGATGCAATAAAACCAATAGCAACAATATTATAATTTATGTATAATATCGTATTGGTAATATGGCAGACGAGATTTTAATGTCGAATGCACTTTGATATAAAGACGACGTTGGACTAGTGCTTCCAAATGGAGTATTCGGAATTCGAATCATTCGTTCATATGTAAAGAAAATATTCGAATATTTTTTACACATATTTTTTTTTAATTACAAACAAAATAAACACTAGAACAACAAAAACATGAAAAATACACCTTTTTATAAACAACATCACTCGGGTGAGCCTGTTCCGAGGTGGCAGTAGAAAATTCGAATGATATTCCGCAGAAAATAATACCTATGTTAAACTTATTACTTTTTCAAATGATTTATGTAAAAAATTTCGATCATAAAAAAAATAATTTATTGTATTTTTTGTTACAAATTTGAGTCAGGCAAGCGCTCGTTTTCGCTAGAACATATACATTTTTAAAATTATATTAGTATCGTATCTCGGACAATTTAAAGATTTGTTCTACTTATATCGAATATTAATTTAACACATGCACCCAATGGCAAGGAATTACCGGAATCTCAAATTTATATGTTTTTTGTCTCACAAAATCAGACTGAAACCGTGCCTCCACCGGGAATCGAATCCGGAAATTTACGATCAATAGTATATCTAATAAACTAAGCCACGAATTATACGCTTTATTTTTTATCGAATTAATATGAAGACATTATTTTTGCAGTATTTTTTGTGTATATAATAATTTCAAGCAAGCATTTGAATAGTTAAATTACATTGCGATTTGGTATTATAATGGTTTATTAATTTGCGATTCAATATTATAATGGTTTATTTATTCATTTATCATTTTTTAGATAATATAAATAAATATAATGTTCACTTACGGGCAAAGTATAACAAAATTAGATAGGTATTGTAAAATGTACATCGATAAAAGAATGAAAGAAAAGATAAAAACATCGAAATTATACATTACACATTATAAATATCAAAATATATACAATAAATATACATTATAAATATTAAAAAATATACATTATAAATATTAATGAAAAAACACTAAAAAAGGTTCGGGAAAGAACAAGGAGAGGAAATCGTGATCAGGGAATTCGGGTTTATTCGTTTGAATTATGAAAATCGAATAGTTTATTAATTTGCGATTCGATATTAGAATGGTTTATTAATTTGCGATTCGATATTAGAACGGTTTATTAATTTGCGATTCGATATTAGAATAGTTTATTAATTTGCGATTCGATATTCAAATGATTTATTAGTTTGCGATTCGATATTCGAATGTTTCATCAATTTGCGATTAGATGTTCAAATAGTTTTTGATTTGCGATTCGATATTCGAATAGTTTATTTATTTGCGATTCGATATTCGTATATGTTGCATCTCGAATATTTGGAAGCTCTACGACGGACAAAAGACTTTACTATAAACAATATGATATTATAAAAAACGACCTTGTCCTCGCGTTCGACCATCCGCCATTATAATTATTACGTAATGTAAGTGTTGCCATTTCAAGGAATGCCTCGACTTTTAACGGAACATTATGCTAACGGAATTAATTATCGATAAAAATGACAAATTTATATTTTATTTTTTTGTGACTAGATCCGTAAATACAGACGATCTAATAACATATTATTTTATTAATAATGATGTAAAGTACCGACTGAGAATAGTGATTTCACTTTTTTCTATAGAAACGTTTATACGGGTAATCGAAAATACAAGAAGCAAAATAACCTTTCACATAGATCAGCATATTGGGGAGTTTTTTGGACAGCTACAATTAAGTAGTACCATACCACGCTGTCCAAACGGGTTGGTATGGGGGATTTTGGATCTCCTTCCTTACATGCTATGGGGATTTAGTCCCTAGCTGATGATACGGTTATCCCGTCGATTCTCGGTCGTCAGAGACTCGTTAGTCATCTAACCAGGTGGTCTGACGATATCCGAAGAGTAGCTGGAGGCGGATGGATGCGGTATGCCCAGAATAGGTAGCTGTGGAGGTCTCAGGGGGAGGCCTATGTCCATTACTAGAATATAATCCTCTCTGTACTATTCCTTGTATGTTTCAGGTGTGCTCCTATAATTTTGTTTTTTCTCATTTTTCGTAAATTGTATGTTAAGCTTTTAAAATTATTTGATATGATGTCCTATTATTATGTACTGTAGTCTACACTTACTTGTTTTTTTTTCATTGTCTTTAATATCATTATGCTCTACTGTACTGTTGGATATCCAAAAAAAAAAAATAAATAAATAAATTACTGGACGAAAGAGGGCTGACGAAGAAGAAGAAGAAGATAGATCAGCAATGAGGTTCACCGCCCATTTTTTGGTGTGCTGAAATAAATACATGTGTGTCCTGCTTCCTTTTATAAGGAAATGCACACCCGCACACCTTTTAAATTTTAGGCAGTAGAGGATACAAATTATCATAGTATGCCAAACGCAACAACACGCTGTATGGCGTAGGTGCATACGTGAACTCATAGCATACAGCCAGTCATGCAGTCATGCGCAGATCGGAATTTGTGTCTTTTTGCTTTGTTGGTACCTATATGTGCAGACCGCCCATTGGTAAAATGCTCAAGAAGATTGGTGGAATGAACCTGTCGAAAAAGTGATAACGACATGTGCTTAAAAACTTTGAAAACGTAATTCTTCAAAATTCGATAGGGGGTGGCGTTAAAAAATGAACGATAGAATTTGAATAAGTAAATGAAATTTGCTGTAGGTACTGACTGTATGTAGAATAAAGTTAAAAAACTTACTTCGATTTGGTCGACTGAACTGGTTACAGTAATATAACAGAAATGTAGGTACCAATAAAAAAATAAAAGAAGTCGGCGTGGAAAATACTATGATATAAAAATAGAGGTCGAAAAAGGACATTAAGTGTGACATTGCAGATTTTACAGCGTACATTTCAGAGACATGGAGACAATTTAAAATATTGGCCACAGACTTGAGACAAATTACATCTGAGACTTGTAAACTTACACAGTCTACAGAAAAAAGTTATCGAATTAAAAAAAAAACACGATTCTCAACCAATCTATAAAACAGTCGAATGAAATGTAAAAATTAGAATTGAATTATTAGGAAAGTACGATTTTTTATACTGTTTTTCAGGCTACTATAAATGATAATTTAGTTCAACGGCTAGTGCGCTAGATTTACAATCCGGAGGACACAGGTTCAAATCAAGTCTTAACCGATTTCGTTCGTCTATAACCCAAATGTTTAAAGGAGAACCAAGGCCTGAACAAAAAAAAAACCGCCTGGATTCGATCAGCCACGTAAACTTTGGACAGCATTAAACAGAATCCGAACGAGACATGGCATATTATGTGCCGACACTTTCCACAAAAATGGCTGGTTGGACTCTTCTAGATGGTACTGGGGGGGGGCGGAGAGACAGACAATAGAGCACATTGTTTCCGATTGTGGCCTCAGGGCGTACGCAGTAGATTTCATGTACTTCTTCTTGTCGAGTTACTCAGCGACCGAATACATCTTTAACATTGACTTGCAAGTTTTAAGTCAAGCAAGCATGCCCCTCCCCTTGAGACCTCCACTGCCACTCGTCTAATATCAGACCACCTTGTTTGAGGTCTCCTAACACTTCTTTTGCCCGATCGAGGTCGCCATTCCAGCACTTTATTAGTCCATCTGGAGTCTTTGGTCTGCCCAGCTCCACTTCTGTTTGGACAACATCGGTTATTTGGGTTTTCTTTCTTATCCACAAGTTAGTTGACGTAATATCTCTTGACGTAATACCCAGCATTCTCCTTTCGATGGTTCTTTGTGTCACTGCTAAATAATGTAGCATTTTGTTTGTGAACACAAGTTTCACAGTCATTCGTCAGTATCGGGAGAACGTAAGCGTCAAAGACTTTTTTGAGATAATTGGCGTACTACGGAGACTTGAGTATGTAAGAGAATTTACCAAGAGCGGCCCATGTTAGACCTCTTCTACTTTCAATTTCTGCCTCTTGATTTTCTTTATCGAGTTTCATAGTGTGTCCAAGATAAACAAAACTATCTACCTTTTCGATGTCTTTTCCATCTACCAAGATGGTCTACGACGGCACTGCATTGCTCATATGTAGCTTTGGTATTTGATGTATTTATTTTGAGACGAATTTTTCAAGCATGCCTACTTGAAAAATTGCTAATTTCTGTTATTTGTGTCTGGAATTTATATTGTATGACCTCTAATGATGCAATGTATAAAAATTATACCCATACGTTAAATATAATTATAGTGAATGTACGAGGATTTATATATAATTGCTACAAGGACTAAATTGCCTTTTATAATATAGGATGATGGGCTTATAAACAAGTAAAATTATATGAGAAAAGAGCGGAATTAGTTTTCAGCGCTCTAGACACGACGTACAAAATCTTGAAAAAAAATTTCAAAAATCAATATCCTTTACATCCACTCAGGAATATTGAATTTCTCAATGACCTGAAAACATCAAGAAGGCCAAATACGTCTAAGCTCTGTCTCGAGACTCTCTTTTATCTCAGAGTCCAATTTACACAAAAGCAAAAAAAAAACGAGTGGGGTGTGGCCAGGACGTGCTCCTGCGAGGAATAAAAACGATATTTGGTATATTGTTTACTGTAGTTATATACAAACTAGAGTTTAGAGTTTCAATAATTGAAGGCTACCGGTGCGAATTTCGATAGTTAACTGGATTTTTATTGATTACACAATTACAATCGAATATTTTTTATAGTTGCATACATTAAAACATTTATTATTTCCCAGTCGGGAGATCAGTAATACGGGATTACACGTGCGGGACCCGCATGATTTTTGCGGGATCTGCATGATTTTTGCGGGATCCGCATGATTTTTGCGGGATCCGCATGTATTTTGCGAGATCAGTAATACGGGACTACACGTACGGGATCCGCATGATCTTTGCGGGATCAGTAATGCGGGACTACACGTGCGGCATCCGCATGACTTGCGGGACTTATCAGAAATGAATACGGAATTTGATAAAATGTGTACTGTCAACATTTTTTTATATTTCACAACTCTATAAATTTACGGAGACTGCTTTTTATAAATAAATTTAAAATTCGTTTTATTTTTTTAACAAATTTTTAATATCTCAATAGAGACGAAGTTAATATATTATGTTAATCATCAAAATTCTAGGGAAATCGGAATCGCTGAAGTGAAAATTGAAGATGGTATTCAAAGTGAATTTTAGTATTGGCCACATTTCACCAGTTTTTTTTTTTTTTAAATGTGTTTTTTTATGCTTCACGTTGAATTCGGATGAGGGAAAGCGAATTTTAAATTGAAATTCGATATAAGGGGTAAAAAGAAAAAAAATATATGAAAAAGGCAGACATTTCTGCTTCGTTGTTACTCACAAAAAGGGTAATGCGGAGAAATTGCTACTAGCAATTCCAAATAAGTATTTGCCCAAATTATGCCTTTAAATTCCCTGATATATTTTAAAAAGGTTTCAGTAGAGTTTAAGATGTTTCAAAGACACATTTTAAGACGAAATATAGACTTGATAATGTCCTGATAAGACGAATTGTAGTATTGATAATGTCCTGATAAGACGAAATATAGTCTAGATAATGTTCTAATAAGACGAATTATAGCATTGATAATGTCCTAATAAGACGAAACATAGTCTTGATAATGTCCTAATAAGACAAAAAATTTAATACAACATATTTTAAAACGAAATGTCCTAATAAGATGAAACATAGTCCTGATAATGTCCTAATAAAACAAAAAAATTCAAGACAACATATTTTAAGACGAAATATAGTGTTGATAATGTCCAAATAACGAAATATATTCTTGATAATGTCCTCATTAGAAGAAATATAGTCTTGATAATGATTTAATAAGACGAAATTTTAGCTTGATAATGTTCTCATTAGAAGAATTATAATCTTGATAATGTCGTAATAAGACGAATCATAGTTTTGATTATATCCAAAAAAGACGAAATATAGTCTTGATAATGTCCTAATAAGATAAATATAGTCTTGACAATGCCTTATTAAGGCGAAATATAGTCTTGACGATGTCCTGATAAGGCGAAATATATGTAGTGCTGATAATGTTCTAATAAGGCGAAATATAGTGTTGATAATGTCCTTATAAGGCGAAATATAGTGTTGATAATGCCCTTATAAGACGAAAAAGCTATTGGCGTAAAATAACATTATTCCAATAAAAAATATTTATTGAGACTTCCGTGCGAAGATAACATCAACTGAAACGAAGGGACCTAATGCTTGTCAGTAAAGGAATTTGCTCACCAATACGTCCCTGACGTATTGGTGAGCAAATTCGACGAATGCAAATGAGGCAAATGAGACAAATGAGACGTCCCTGTGTTACATTTGGAGCAGAAGTATATCTTTATAAGCGAGGCATCATAAGAATTGTCAAAGTCTCGAGTATCGATTGATTCAGTGAGATACAATAGAATATTTTCTAAGACAAAATTGCTTGTGTCAAAGAAAAGTAACGCTTTTTGTAACAATTCAGATAGAACTCTTCTCAACTAAGTCAACTAAGTATATGTACTTGGTTGTATGTTTATCAATGTACCAAACGTACTTGGTTGGAGATATCAAGTCACTGAACCTTCATCACAAGTTGGGTACTTATGTACTTTTGTTGGAATATTGTTGAAACCAACAAAAAAATAAGGATATTGCCAAGTTAGATTCATGATCCATAATCATGACCCATAATCAAACCCAAATCAAATTTATTTAATTGATAAAAACGACTAATTTTACACAACTCTTTTGATTTTGCAGTGCCTACCTACCCCATTAAAAATATTAGAATCTTATGCTTGGTGAGGGATACACGTAATACATGTTAATATATAATTATTGTGTGCGTGTGTATGTCACTGTACTCCTTCTGAACGTTTGGACCGATTTTGATGAATATTTTTGTGTATATTTCAATGGGTCTCTGGGTGGTTTAAATGAACAAATCGAATCAAAAATTGAAACAGTGGAGATAAAAAAACATGTCAAAAAATATATATTCCTTGTATTATGCAAACAGTATAACTTTTGAGATATGCAATAAAATGCGAAACAGGAGTTTCGTTCGTATCTTTTTATATAATTCTTCTGTACATGTGTGTGTGTGTGTCACTGAACTCCTAAACGACTGGACCGATTTTGATGAAATAGCAGACAAGCTATGTCGGGTCCGCTAGTTGTTGATAAAATTGGTTTAAATCTTGGCTGGAAATATACCATATTCGTTAACAATCTTATCAAAAGGTGGCGAAGCCAAATGAAATTGTGGTTTTAAAAAGTGTATTATTTCGAGGCTAACAAAATTTTTAAATGAAAATTCGGTCCTGATCTATCAAACGCACTGTACAATTATATGATTACATGAAAATTCTTCGAAACACAATTGTTCGAATGCGCAATTGTACGAATAACAATTTTTCGAAAATCAGTTATCAGAATGACAATTGTCCGAAAGCAAATTATTCGAACTAACATTTGTTGGAAAACCAATTAACCGAATTTAATATATTTTTGTGTCATTATGTTGCCTCCTTTGACATATTTGTTGCCAGTAAAATATATTCGATGAAGACTATTATTACTTGTTGTATTATTGTTGGGTACGTATGTTTGCACATTTTTAATAACTGATGTTTGACAGCGCGGGATAGCCTAGTTTGTACACCAGTTTATGTTTATGTAGTATTCACATCAATTTAGTTATTTTATTTTAATATTATAGTTACTTTTTTAAATATATAATGCAACTGGCTCACGCCAGTCGCAATTTTAACTTCAAACAAACCTAACCAACCTATTTTTACCGAAGTTTTGTAGGTTTAGGTTTAAAAAATAGGTGTACATCCTAGGATATCTGAAAGCGCGGTGCGTCGCCATGTTGTTTATTCCATAGATTTTTATTAAACATAATATACTATGTAGATGTAGTACTCCGTGCAAAAAGTGAGTCATTTGTTTTCGATTCATACAAAATTTGCTAACTACGACATCTAGTATATTATAATAAAAATCTATGGTTTATTCCTCTCACAATACTACCAACATGACGTCATAAAAATTCGAACAATTGTAAATTCTGATAATTGTGTGTTCGGAAAATTGTTTTTCGAAAAAATGTGATTCGAATAATTGCCATTCGTAAAATTTATTTTCGTAAAATTGAGCATTCGAATAATTGTTTTTCGAATAATTTTCCTGTCACCTAATTATATATATGTAAGTTCCTACCTATAGCTGAAACTAAATGTCAATCTTTATAACCTAAAAGTCTGTAACGTCTCGAGTGATGGGGGAGGGTGACAGCAACCCTCTCTCTGTCTCTCTCACTTCCCTCAGCTCAGCAATATAAACAAACTCTACGGGAATTAATTGTTTTGGAGGAAAAAAAAAGAAAATTACTTTTTCTTTGATAATAAAGAGGAAAGTTGCCTCTAACGAAACACACTAAAGGTTATGCCTCTCATTTCGACTTTCAAATGTCGAGTTTTGTAAGTATATGTATTTTTATTTTATTTTACCCGTAATAAAGCTTTTATAAAAAAAATATTACAAATTGGGTTTGGATTTGGGTTTTTATGTTTATTTTTAATTTAATTAAGATCAATAACCTAGATTTTAAGCTTTTACTAACATGACAAACTAATAGCTACAAAGCGCCCTTGAGGTGAGTTTTCACGAAAACGGCGCTATATAAATTATCCAACCATATATATAAATTATTTGCTTAAAGTATTACGTTATCAAATAAGAACGAATAATATTTAATAACACATAAAAATAAACATGGCTAGGTTCTCCCATGTCCCCAATGCTGTTCTGCCACACATGGCATAATTTAAAAGTTGAAAAAACCGTAAAAAATATAGACCTGGCATACAAATCTCGCGTATCTACTAAACAGAAAGTGGCTGCACGAAGTAGGTAGACTCCAAAATGAAATGAATGTGTCAACAATAATAATTTTATTTCTTTATGTTTCTTCTGCATATTGTATTTTTTGGCTGTCATCTTTTTTTTGTGAACTTTTTACTATGTAGGTTGATATATAATTAACATTTAACTGTGAACTTTTTATTGTTAAGGTTGATATATTTGTGGATTCCTCAGACTTGTTAAAAAAAATCTGTTTTCACTGTCTGAGCAGAGCAACCCGATATCCAAACACCTTCTATATTCCCAAGTGTAATAATAAATACACCCAAAATGCATCGTGCTTGCACTATGTGATATACAGTACAATACATTCTTTAATACACTCGACATCTCTGCGAGTTTTCTCAGTGCGTTTAGGATAGGTGTCTCCTCCAACCTTACGCAGTGCTTTGGTCTGAGCAGCTTTTGTTTTTTTTATATAGTCAAGTTTGTATGTATTTTTAATTTGTAATTTTTTGTGGTTGTCCTATTGATAAATGTATGGAGTTTTCACTGGTCCACTAACCAAGTAATGCATTGTAGTTTTTTTATAAATTGTATTGATTGTATAACTCTCTATGAAGAATAAATAAATAAATCAAATAAATACGTAAATATATTTTTATTGTTTTTTTTTGTATACCTAATATGTATGTGTTATATTATTTTGTATTGTAAAATGTACTAACTTTACTGATAATTGCTTCGGAACAGACTCTGTCTAGTGAAGCAGTTATCTTTAACAAGTATAGTTTGTTTTTAATATTGTGGTACTAAAGAAATAAATAAATCTTGGCTTGATACTTTGTCGATATGTTAAGAGAAATAAATTCTCTTGAACAAAGCGACAGTTGGATTAACCTATACAAATAATAAATGTGTAAAACAAAATTCACATTACCTAATGCATTTTAAATATTTAATTGTAGCTTTCACGAGATATAAATAACTAATTAACAAATTCACGAAAGTAATTTGCAGACGTACATTTATGTATACTAATTTAATAATGTAATATTTACCATATAACGTATCGATTCGAAGAAGGACGTGTTGTGAATGTTTAATTACCTGTAACAAATAAAAAAAACATATTAATTTTTGAACTTAATTCTTTTTAGTTGACGTCAAAGTATAAGGAAATTTAAAAATAAGTTGGTATATATTTTTGCAATTTTTTAAATAAAAAGTGAGGACGAAGCAATGTCCGGACTTATTATTATTATTATCATAAAAAAGGGTACATCGACGGACAATTTTCATAAAAAGAAAACAATATTGGGTGTTTAGGTCCTGGGTGGGACTGTTATTGGTGTGATCTATTGTGGCGAAATTGAAAATCTTCGAGGTTATTCCTATCCCTCTTTTCCCTCTCCCTTCCTGTTCTATTGAGGTTTATACACCAAATTCTTAATGAATAAGTATTTTTATTTTGTTGTTTATATTTTGTATTGTAAAGATCACTCGCATTATCTAGTCATTATTTTGATTGTATAAAAGCATTAGGGAACTTTACTGGTTAAGTTTATAAATTGTTTCTTTTTGTTTTCCCACAAGCTGTATATAACTATTCCCAGAATTAAATGATATAAAATAAAAAATAAAATAAAATTATTATGAGTACTGGACGTCCAATTATGGATGCACACAACGTTACAAAATTACATGAGCTCATATTCAATAAAGAAAATAAGTTACATAAGTTATAGAAGTTACACAAGTTACATAAGTCGAAATAAAAATTATAGGTACATAAAAAGTAAAAAATAAGTTACATAAGTTAGCTATTCCATAATCTTGCTGATAGTACATCGAACAAAGAGCTGAGAAATTTTGTATTATGGATAGGAATGGATAGTGTTGTACGTTCAGCAGATCGGATCGAAGTCCATGTTGGATAAATAAGTGAATTTGTTTTTGATGTTTGGATTCGAGAGAATATTGTACAATACTGACAGAATATTGTACAATAGTAAATGTTTCTCCATTTGTGGTTTGCAATTAATAAATAAAATAAAAAGTTCTACATAAAAGAAGAAAAAGATTCTAAAATTTGATACTTCGACATCAAATATAATAATTCTAAAAAGTCCGAGACACATTGATCGATTTGATGCAATGTTATTTAGATAAGTATATTATTAGGTACGATTGTGCCTCAGTATGAGGGTTGTAGGTTAGCATCGCCGGCGTAGAGGTGATACCCGTGATGTAATGCGTATACTTTCGCCGGCGTAGCAGAATCTACGAGAGACGACGCCGCCTACGCACTACGCCGCGACGCGACGCCCGTCCGCCCGACCTACAGACTCAGACACGCGGAGTACGGGAGCTTTCAAACATTATTTTGATACACGTCATCATATATTAGACGTGATTTAGCACTGTCGTAGCAGGACTTACATTGTGATTACGTTTGAGAATTTACATAATGTACTCTACGGGATACGCTAAATGAATTATTCTCATAACATAATGCAGTTGTAAATTGAAAAGCGATACAAATATGGTAAAGATACATTATATTCTGTGGAAAATGTTTAGTAAAATTTTCATTATGTATTTATTTATTTAATATAGTTTCTCCGGCAAATAACAGATACTTTGTCAAATATTAATTTAACACGCACCCAATAACAAGTTGCCCCATGCTGGAGACTTACGATATTAATTGTCTCACAGATCCAGACAGAAAACACAATTGAAAAATGTGTCTCCACCGGGAATCGAACCCGAGACCTTTGGATCAACAGTCAGATACCTTACCAACTGAGCAACGAAGGCCGACGATAATTTATACCT
Organism: Molanna angustata; assembly: GCA_963576475.1. NCBI lineage: Eukaryota > Metazoa > Arthropoda > Insecta > Trichoptera > Molannidae > Molanna > Molanna angustata. The sequence goes on from OY754972.1 coordinate 1,250,600, forward strand.
ATTATAATTTGTAAACTGGCGGATTTATTGCCAAACGGCAAATTTTTCCAACCAACTAGCGTTTATCGAACCCGGGACCTTTAACTGAGCCAGAAGGCCGATAATATTATAGTAACATGTTAGTTTAAATCTTAGATTATTTATTAATATATTTATTTTTTATTAATAAATTAACAAATAAAAATTATAAGATACCTACATACAAAATATGTATATGCATATCATGATGACTCCAATTCCATTTTTTTAATCTATGTACAATAGTTAAGTTTATATTGTTTAGATACTTTTAAAAAATGCGAATATGTCTACTGTGAAATATAATAATATGTATACTGCTAGCCCTAGAACAGGTATACCTAGTTGGGCAGCAATTATCTATTTTTAATGAAGATTTTGTGAGTGGTGTGATAAATAAATAAATAAATAACAATTATTTTATAATTTGTTTACAAATTGAAAAACTGATTTCTTTTTTTATTATTCTTCTTATAAAGTCTTCACTGGTCTATATGCTGGAACTGATATGTGCTTATACATTGAAGATCTTTGTATTCGATAAAATGAAATAAAATAAGATAAAATTATTCTCAGATTGAATTTAAAATGTGTGAAAAAGGGAACGTAATCATAATTGACTTGTTACAACTAAGTTGTTGATGAATTGATAAATAAAGCTAAGTGAGCGTTTAGATTAAATACCACAAAACAGAATAAGATATTTTTATATTTTATTTATTTTGGGTGACATACATGTTTGAAATCTATATATTAGAACGTGAAGCGAAAATTTCGGACCCCTTTTAAAGCAAACTGCGCGCACAGAGAATCGTGATATTTAACATAATATGTAATTAAAGTATATACGAAGGATTGCAGAAGATAAAATTCATACATAATATGTGTAACAAATACGTTAAATTAAATAATAAAATATTTTACGTCAAATCATAGATTGTTTACTTTCATTTATTTATTCAACTTTATGTACATAATATAAACAAATATAATGCACACTGGCGGGCTTATTGCCATTAGGCAATTCTTCCAACCAACTATATTACAGAGTGACAGGATTATACACGTACATCAACAAAAAATAAGAGCTAAAAAAGAATAAAGAAAATATACATAAAACCACGATAAATAAAAAAACAAAAAAAAAATAAAACATCATAGCAAAAAAAAAAACGGATTGGGAAAGAACAAAATGATACTGTCTATGTCAAACGCAATTGTTTTGTATAGCAAATAAATAAATAAATGAATGCATAAATAAATAAACAAATAAATAAATAATAATTGTTGAATTTTCAGTAACTTGCATATCGTACAGTTTGAGAAGCGTAGTTGCAGACGGTAGTAATACAGTGGTGTTGGTACCTACGTGTACAGTAGGTACAAGGACGGGGCGCCCCCGAGGTCAGGTCGGACGGGACGGAAGCTAACCCAACCTAACCTGCTATATATATATGTATAATGCATACCCCACATACATACATACATAGACGTACTAATAACTCCCAACTCTAATTCCCACACTCATCCTTACATAATATTGATAGTATTGCGTATTGTGTAGGTACCTACATACTGTATTTCTATAATACTTATTTTACATTTATATTTAAACATATCTATGTACATGCTTTGTTTGCGATTATATTTTTTGGTAGAATTACATTAAAATTAAAGTAAAAAAACACGATTTTACTGTTCAATACCCCTAGGCAGGGCCGGATAAACGTGTTTTTGCGCCCGTAGCAATATATTTGAATCCGCCCCCAACCCCAATTTTTTTGGAATTTTAGATGTAGAACAATTTAAAATTATGTAAAATTACATCGGGTCTAAAATGAATAAGCGGGATTTTTTACATATACACCATCATGCAGAGTCTCTATCCGGGTACGCAAAGATAATCGAGCGCATTCGAATTTTGAGCGCCCCTTTTAAGACAACCGCCCTGACTTCTTGTTCCTGATTGTTCTATGATTGATCCGGCCCTGCCCCTAGGGGATATAGTGAGAAGTTATGAATTCGCAATTTTAAAGGTTATTTTTTTGCAGATAATCGACAAGTATCATGCTGAGATTATATTCTGAAAGTTTCATCACAATGTATCTATGTGTGTGTTGTGTAATGCGTGTTTTTTTTTTACTTTATCGATCATAGAATAAAGTACTCATTATATATTTTTTCCAGTTTTTGATTTTTTTTATATTTATGAATATGTCCTTGTTAAACAAGTACATATACATCTTCCTTGGTTGCCTAAAGTAAGCATATAAATGCTTGTGCTATAGATGAAAGAAATCGGTCGAGGCAGGATACGAACTCGCGACCACTGGATTACTAGCTCAGCGCGCTAACCGCTCTGCCATCGACCCATCTAATACTCTCTTAGAGCCCATTTTATTTTGAAGGATATCTAATCTGTGCTTTTCAATTTTTTAAACTGTATATTTCAAAGTAACCCCAAGCTAAAGAAACTTAAAATTCACCGTTTTTTTTGTATTTATATATTTTTAATTTCAAAATCTACTATTGACGTATGTTTTAGTAATTTTATTTTTATATTAAGTACAATATAATGTATGATATAATACAATGTAGTCGTCGTGGCTGGATGCAAGAAAAATGCTGTATGGAGAAACAGAGACATGCTGAAAGAGATTAAGGTAAGGATCCACAAGACCTGTGTAAGACCTATCATGACATACGGCATAGAAACAAGAGCTGACACCGCCAGATCAAAAAGCCTCCTAAGAACCATTGAGATGAAGACTCTACGACCCATCGCAGGCGTAACACTTCGTGACAGAGTAAGGAACTCGGAGATAAGACGAATCTGTGATGTCGAAGATGTTTTGCGATGGAGAAGAGCACGAAGACGATTCTGGAGAGATCGTGTGGGGAAACCAGGTACAGATCGAATGGTGAGGATAGCAGCGGATGGGGAGATAACAAATAGCAGACCCCCTGGAAGACCAACCAAGCGATGAAGGGATAGATGGACGTCCACCTCACAAGAGAAGACTCCGAGAATAACAGGACACAGCAAATCGCTATATGTTTCCCCTTAAATTACTCCTTCTAAGCTCACTTAAAGAAATAGAAACCAGTCTCTCTTTTACATAGAATCTTCTAAAACTAACTATAAGTATTTTTTTAACTTTTCTACGGACAATTCTTGGTAGAACTCCATTTCAAATAATAAATAAATTTGGAAAGGTAAAATAAAACCAAAGTTTTCAGTTCTACTAATTTAATGACACTGACTAGTTTCGGTCATCCAGTGACCATTTTCAAAGTGTGAAAAAACAAGAGGTGGTTGGTGTTTATATAATATCTGGTTAAGGGGTTTGCAACATTTTTTTTTCTTTTTTTTTTTTTATTTATAATTATTTTTTTTAATTAGTAGAACTGAAAACTTTGGTTTTATTTTACCATTCCAAATTTATTTATTATTTAACTATAAGTAGGTATGCTAAATTCTTATATTAATAGAGCTTGTACTGGGTACAAAAGAAATTGTTTGAGCGGTCCGGAATTGGATATGTTTGCTTCAAGTTTTTATATATTTAAAAAAAATGTGAATTTGTTCTGTTGTGCACATCTTTAACTTAATTTTAATTAATTATAATTCATACATTGAGAGACGTGAGATATAAATCACAATATGAGTTTCTAGTGGTCTATGTTTCCCCCCACTCCCCCCCCCCTACCTCTCTCCTTTCCCATCCTGTTTTCATAATTTATTGTTAATAAATGTGTATGTACTTAATATATTTTAGAATACTATAATTGGCAACATAAAAATTATCTCTGTTTATTTGTATAAATCTTTATTGTATTGCTGTTGTATTCTATAAAATAAATAAAAAAATAAAAAAATAATAATAATAAGTCGCGTTTTGTAAAAGAAAGTATATAGGTATTAATTTATTTATTTAATATTGCTTCTCGGGCAACTAACAGGTACTATGTCAAATATTAATTTAACACGCACCCAATAACAAGTTGCCACATTCTGGAGACTAAAGATATTAATCGTCTCACAGATCCAGACTGAAAACACAATTAAAAACTGTGTCTCCACCGGGAATCGAACCCGGGACCTTTGGATCAGCAGTCAGATACCTAACCAACTGAGCCACGAAGGCCGATAAATTATTATTGTATTAAATTATTATTGTAAATTAGTAGGTATTGAGAATGAAACGCAGTATGTAATTTGTGTTTGAGTACATACCTAAATACAGTATCGACTAGACTAGACAGTCAGACATTCATATTACGTACATAGCCGGCAAAACATGGAATAACTGTTGGTATAGACTAAAATATTATTAAAGACTGTTATATAGACACCTATGCAGATATTATATGGAGCTAGTATAGTTAGTGTAGTCTGGCAGACAAGGAGTAAGGCAAGGTCGTGTTCGTCGCCCACATACACTACACCTATATTCATACACTAAACTATGTACACTCAGTGTCGGCCCGAGGCAGTTTTCGGGATGTTTTGTAAGATTTATTTATTAAAAGAAACACCAAACATAACATAGAAATACACATAAAACATATCGACAGAATCAGGATAGTATAAGTTCTAATGCTTCAATAAGTTTTTACAACATATGTATAACAAGTAAATCATAATTGATTAAATTAGCCTTTAAGGATAAAATTTATAAAAAGGGAACTATAACATTCACAGTGTAGTAGTGTATTTTTCAAGCAATAAAACACACGTCACACATTTATAATTACTACCTACTGTAAAATAAATAATAAATACTGTAAAATAAATAATTAATTCTGTAAAATAAATAATTACAACTGTGATTTTTTTTATATTATATAGGTACTTAGTTGTTTTCATTTTTTTTATGGGATTTTGTACTGTATACTTGTCATTTTCTTCAGTATTTTGGACACAATGTCGTAATGGAAAGCGTGTAAATGTATAAAATATCCGACCGAATTCGTTCATCTATAGCACAAACATTTATTTGCTTATTGCAGGGAACATAGGAAGATGCATATGTAGTTGTTTAACAAGGATATATTAATTAAAAAAAATAACATCTAAAACACATCTCACACATTCTTAATATCGAAATCCGTGTTTTTTTACTATTGAGCTGCTCCTGGGACTCGGTGCCTGGAGCGATTGCTTTGGTTGGACTCTATGTTAGGGCTGTACCAGACTACATTACGCATTATTGACTGTCTGGCTAACTATATTACATAACACAAAACTATATAGTCTCGGTACTTAATCAAACATAAAATACATATGTAGGTATAACTATCCAATTATCAGTCTATTTGTCTGTTTATATAGTACACTATAGAGACTGGATAACATATGTAATAGACCAGAACGGTCAATTCATCATTTACACACAGAATGAGGATTGTGTTTTTCAGAAAAGATTACAGTTCATTGAAATTATTTTACTAACTGAATATCAATATCGGAAGAGGCTACCAATTCGACGTGAACTATTTTTACTCCTCACTAACCCAAGGGGATATAGTGGGAAGTTATGATTTCGCAATTTTTAAGGGTATTTTTTATATTGCAGATTATCAACTAGTATCATGCTGAGATTGAATTCTGAAAATTTCATCACAATGTATGTTCGAGTATGTGAGTGTGTGCTATGTGCTGTGTGCTATGTACGGCGTGTTTATTCTACTTTATCGATTATAGACTAAAGTACTCATTCGATTCTTTTCAAATTTCGCAAATATGTATATCTAACACTCGCTTAGACCCCATTAGATTTTGAACGATATATGAATAGTGCTTCTCATTTTTTTAGCTGTCAAATATAAGTGACCCCAAGCTCAGGAAACTTGAAATTTGAAATTTTTATTTTCAAATTGGCAAAAAGGCACATCACTTTCATAAAAGGGCATTGAAGAGTTATCATGTTTTGATAATAATGTATTTAAATAAAAAATAATTAAATAAACTCATTTTATGAAAATGCTGAAAATATTCCATACAAAATTTGAATACTTTATAGAATGACTTGTTAGTGAGGAGTTTAGCGTTGGCCACAACCAACTCGTTTATGTATGTTCAGCGATTCCTTTTTTACCACGTTGACCGATTTCGATGTTTCTTTCTTCATTAGAAAGGGGCTATCTTACGATTGGTACCATTTCAATTTGGTCAAGATATCGATGAATTTCTCATAGATCACGTGACCCACGAGAAATTCATCAAAATCTTCAATTTACTCTTCAATTGTCAGATTATAAATGATTTATTTTTTAAAATAAAAATAAATAATATTTAATCGATGTTTCATAATACTTTTACTGACAAAGTTTTTAACGTCTCAATAGAGACGAAGTTGGGATATTATAAAAGAACCAGGAACTCAAGGCACCGACAGGGCTTACGACCTGTCATCGGCTGATTTACGTGATCACTTTATGCGCTTGCGCAACGTTCACCAATTATGCCTTCTTTATTGAGTTCCCTTATCAATGTAATTTTTGAAAGTTCTATTTTTTTTTCTTCAAAAAATGAATATTTCCTTGTTAAACAAGTACATATACATCTTCCTACATTCCCTAAACTAAGCATAAATGCTTGTGCTATAGGTGAATGAAATCGGTCGAGGCAGGATTCGAACTCGCGACCATTGGTACTAGTCCAGCGCGCTAACCGCTCTGCCATCGACCCATCTGAATATCATATATTTGAATAGTGTGTAACAATTCACCTGAAAAAAGGGAATTATACTATTGCCATCTATGAAGTAACAAAGAAACCTTTTTTGTGACGCCATCTATTGAGAAATTATTTTATTTGTAAACAATGAAAGCAACAGTCCTTATAAATGAGATGACTGTGTCTCGCACAGATGTCACCCGTGAACTGTGCCAGAAATATTATTTCATTTTTGGTTTGTTTACCTACTTGTACCAATGCGTATGTAATTCTAATATTTTTTTAATTGCATATACGCAAACATTTGCTTTTTTTCCTGTCGGGAGTCAAATAATGTTTCATACACCTGCTAAAACGCTGCGATTTCTAGCTACGGCCTAAATGCGTCATAATGACTTGGGGATGGACCATATTATACCAACTATAGAAAAAAAACTGAATGCTGACATCAGAATGACGTTGTTTTTGGGATGGATACGAACCTCGTGCTTTTCGCACGAAATATATTATTTAAAATTTTCATTATAAAAAATATAAATGAAAACATTTTCTCACAATAAGGATTGCAAACCAGGGTGGTTTTATAAATAAATAATTCCTTGCACCCTGTGCAAGTGGCGAGTTTATTACCATATGGCAATTTCTTCCAATTAACCAGTGTTTCCAGCACAGAGAAGCAATATTAGCGTGATAAATTAATATAAATAATTATTCTTAAGTTTATGTGTTAACAGAGAGGAAATCCATTTTTAAATTAATGAACAAATATATATATCATGGTCTAAAAAGCTTAGTTTAGACCATTTTAGACCTTGGTGATGCCGAGCCATCTCGGCAAAAACGCTCTGTTATTATAATCGATTTTTTGAGGAAAAATACTTTGGTATATATTTGTTCATCAATTTAAATAAATTTCTCATCTTCTGGGGATCGAACCCAGGACGTCCGCAAATAAACAAAACGGCTCACGAACTGTGCCACGGTGGTCTTGGTTATTTAAAAATAATGGATTATAAAAAGGCATAATTTCTTAATTTTTTTTAAAGAACAACACTAAAAACACATAGAACTGTAAATGTATTTCATCAGTAGGTACTCGACACTAGAGATTTGCCTTCGCACGAACCGCCCTTAAGGCGATTCCAGGAAGTCCCTTCCTCCCCTTCTCTCAGCCGTCCTTCCAGGGGTGACTTTTCTCCACCTGCTCTGTTACCTCAGGCTGTTTAACCCCCTAGGAGATAGACGCCCTCTCTGAGACATTAAATTGGTCCGGCAGGGCTGCTGCGAGATGGACTCGCCGGCTGAGTGGCCAAACTTTGAACACTATCATAAGAAATATTACGTCTAGGAAACCGGAGAGATCTCCTATTTACTAGTTGCATGTAACACATGAGATCCAACTGTCGATAGCGATAGTATGTATAGTTGAAGAATATGTAACAAACTATAAACCCATAAATACAAATTATTGAATATTTTCAGATATTTTGTTTTCTATACAACATATGTAGGTATGTATGTCAAGATAGTATAGTATGGAGGAAGATCCTTTTTTCCTACCCAGAATATGAAAATAGCATGATGGTTTGTATGTATGTTTGGAGATGAAGTATCAAACTATTAAGTCTTCATACATATTGTGTATAGGCGACTGCCATACAAAATGTATGAAGCGATGTCGTCACTAAATTCAATTTTAAAAAAAAAAGGTTAAAAAAAAATTGAGATCTTCTACTACAATTTAAATATTTTTTATAGAAAATTAAATTATCTAGTTGGGGTGTTTCGGCTTTTTTCGATAATTGTAAAAGTTTTGGAAATATAGGCAGTTAAACTCATAAATTTATCATAAAAAAAATATTTTTCTTAATAAAAAATGTTTGAGAAACCCTGGAATTTTTTTGAATAAACCAATTTGAGATTTTGTATTTTTCTATATTTGTTCAAATTTTCAGCGTTCTAGCTTTTATGGTTTCTGAGATATATGAAAAAATAAAGTAAAAATTCAAAAGTTGATAACCCCTGATTAAAACAAAAATTCGAAATTCTGAGTATAAAAGTTTTGTAAGCCTATAAGTGTTTATATATTCTTAAATTTTGGGCTCTGTTAATTGAGCGGATCAAAAGTTATAAGGGACACACACACACACACAGACACACATACAGACACACACACACACACTCACACACACACACACACACACACACACACACACACACACACACACACACACACACACACAGACACACGAAATGTTCTACTCCGAATTCTGAGTAAATCCGTGTATGGAACATATATGCTGCGAAGCCTCTAAGTTGGTGTTTTTTGACTTCAAAGTTGGAAAAGCCGTGAAAAAAGTAGACCTCTGCATACAATTCTCGCGTATCCTGGCTTGATACATTGTCGATATGTTAAGAGAACAAAGTTCTCCTGAACAAATCGACAGTTGGATAAAACAAGACCAGTTCGTAGTCTTCTAAAGGAAAAAAAAGTAATGTATCATTTTCTTCTCGAAGAAGAGGAAAATAAAGTATTGTAGAGTTGATGAATTTTTCAAATCCTTTTTGTTTACTACAACGTATATTATTCTATTTTATAATACATACATACCATCATGCCGTTTCCCTATTCGGGGTAGTCAGACTCTTCTCTCTTGACACACATTTTTCCCTTTATTCACGTCCATGCATCGTATCATACACGCTATTCTATTATTCAACTTACTTCTTAAGTCTTCATCTTCGAAAATTCCATTTATGTGATCGTGCCAACTTTTCCTTTTCCAACCTCTACCGCGTTTTGTTCCTCTTTAATCAACCTTATTTATTTATCTAATTTAAGGGGAAACATACAACAATTTGCAAATTACAAAAAACAACAATGGATGCTAAATATTTGGCAAAATAGTTCCCACATCAATATACATTACATTAATAATTAAAAACTTTTACTGTGATAAAACAACGTGGCGGACTTTTTGCCCTCAGTCAATTTCTACCAATCAACCACCATAGTAAATTCAATGAGTTACAGGAATAATTAACAAAAGGATTCAAAAATAAAAATTAATAAGAAATTAAAAATACAAAATAAATATAAAAAGAAAAATAATAAAAAATAATATTACACCAGATATAGAAACACTATGTATGTTTGTTGGATGGGGAAAGGAGAGGGAAAAGAATAGATGGACAAAGGGAAAGAGACGTGAGTTTGTGGTTATATGGATATATACATACATACATACATACCATCACGCCATGTCCCTCACGGGGTAGGCAGAGAGAACCGAACGCCACTTACTTCTATCTTGGCATACATTATGTGGATAAAAGGGGAATATAAAAATAAAATTACTGAAATTACCAACATATGTAAATATTTGAGTTGGTCTGAAATTTAAGATATAAGAAATAAAAATAAAATAAATGAAATCTTAAAAGACATGTAATTCAAAATTAAAAACATATAAATGATGCAGGGATATGTAGGGATTGGGAGTGGTGGGGATGTATAAAGGAGTTAGTTATTCTATGCCTCGTTTCACTGCGTCATTGCCGATGTACTCCTACGTTATTGCGGATATGTATTTGCATACTTTTTTGTCAGACGGTCATAACTCGTTCTTTCTATGTGGTCACACAACCTTATGTGACATGTATTTTCATCTTACAAACGATATCTCTTTCAATTTTCTTCTTCTTCTTCTTCTTCAATGGCACTATAGCCCAAATCGGGCTTTGGCCTCCTCCAATTTTCGCCTCCAACCCTCCCCGTCCTCAGCCACCGTTCTCCATCCGGTCACTTGGAGAAGCTGGTTCGTATCTTTGGCTTCTTCATCTTCCCATCTCAGTCTTGGTCTTCCTATCCTTCTCTTTCCCCCCGGATGCCCCATCATCACCCTCTTGGGTACTCGTGAGTTTGGCATTTTTTTGTACGTGACCAGCCCATCTCAATCTCGAGAGCCTCATATGGGTTGAGATAGTAGGGGTCTGGTAAATGCTCTTTCAATTTTACATTACTTATTCTATCATACATAGATTAACCACATATTTATTTACTTATTAAAATCATTTTTTTACATGTATAGTAATATAAGAAGTAGGTACAATATAACTTTATACAGAGTAAATAAAATGTATAGTTAATACTATAATTAAGTTAAAGTTTAAGTCATTAGTGTATACATATTTATATATTTATATATATTTTAATTTGTGTATTAGGCTACCCTACTAGGCTATGCCTGTCCCAGAGTAGCGTTATATAAATCAGTTCTATTATTTTTATTCGTCATAGTGTTAGTTTTGTGTTAGGTTGAAGTGATACAGAGGTGCAAGTATATGTTTTGGTGTATGTAGTATGAAAATATTGCTTGATGTTTAAAGGGCTAATGCTAGTATAATTTTGATTTTTTCAAGTCAATTAAGTAGTAATATTAAATACATTTTCTGTTCCTTTTCGTCCTTTGGTAATTAACCAGTTGTTTGCTATATCGTTCAATTTGATATATGAGTAGGTTCTTATTAGTGGAAAGTCAGTTTTAAAGAGGTTAAATATTTTAGGTCCTATGTACATTAAATTATATACAAATAGAGTCGTCGACAATTTTATAAATTTAAAACAACCACATACGCGTTCATAACACGCGGAAAAGTAAGTACTTTATGTACAAACTTCACAAAATAAATGTACATTAGGTATTTATAAACTCTCAGAAGTAGTAAGAAGCTCGCAAGAAAACATCAGCAATAACTTACATTATTTTCTTTAAAATATTTCTCCTTTATCTACTATAATCGTTATTTATAAAGTGCTAGAAACCCCCCGGCTGTATATTATCAAACTTTCCCAGTTTATTTTTTTTATAATACAAATAAGCCCTGGAATAAACTCGAATGCTAACGCTAGTTTTTCTCCTCGGACGTTTTAAATTATTCCTTTTTTTGTACTTCGCACTTGAATTTATGGCAGGACTTAATATTCCTCTTTTAAAAGCCACCCACAGCCACCCACTGCTTGTTTGGGAAAGAAGATTAAGATGTAAAATATATGTATGAAGATAAACCCGCCCCATATTTCATTTTTTCAAACGGTGAACTATTGAACCATTAGCGATGTGTCATGCAAGAACTATAACATATTCGAAGAATCGATGGCATGAAATCATTATTTTTTTGTGTAAATAGGGTGTGGTAAATATATTATTGAAAGAAGGGGAGGTTTAACATGGGCCACCTTTGGTAAACTCTCTTAAATCCTCTGGTCTACAAAGTATCTTAAAAATAAAGTCTTTGACGCTTGTGTTTTACCGATACTGACGTATGGCTATGAAACTCATACATACATACATACATACCATCACGCCATGTCCCTTGCGGGGTAGGTAGAGAGAACCGAACGCCACATCTGGCCTAGGTTGCGGCTCTAAGGGCCTAGGCAGTAAAGGCGGGGGTGGGCGGCCGACGCTGTTGTGCCCTCGTCAAATTTTCACTTAGAGAAGAGCAGGACGAACGCGTTTGTCTCGCTCGGCAGTGACTCGTCAACTGTGGCGAATGTTGTTTGGTTCGGGCACACCGCCGGTGCAGACGTCAAATCTGACAGGTGATGATTGCGTCGGATGCCCCCGGTGTTAGCCCGCCAAGCTTTCGGACGCCAACACGAGGACCGAGGGGTGCGGGGGCAAGCCCTTCCGTTCGATCGGTTGTGCTAGGGGCTTGCCCCGGCTGCCGGTCTTGAGCGGTTGCCCCGCCGTTTGAGGTTGGATTCTCGGGGGCAGTGGTTGAACCCGATGGATAGTGGATACTTTGTGCTGCCAGACGTTGCGGCCGCGTCCGGGGGCGAACAGGACCAATGGGTTCTATAGCGTCACCGGCGTGGAAGTGGTATCGCGATCCTCATAGATATCCTGGCACGCATCCCTCGCCTCATCCACATTCATGCATCGTCTCATACATGTTCGTCTATTGCTCACACTTCTAACATTTCTGTCTTTCAAAATTTCGTTCACATGGTCGTGCCATCCCTTTCTTGGGCGTCCCCGACTTCTCATTCCATTCCTTTCTGCTCTGTGTATTTTCTTCGTGAAACTCTTGTGTTTCAAAACAAAATTATAATTAATTTAGCGGTAACACAAAGAGACACGGAAAGGAGAATGCTGGGTATTTCGTTAAGAGATAGAAAAACTAACTTGTGGATAAGAGAAACAAAAAAAAATATTTATTTAATTATTGCCGCTTATTCAATATACGAATGCGTCCGATTCCACATTCGGGAATCTCCGTCGACACAAAGATATGTCACAATAAGGTTGCCAAGCAGAAGTGGAGCTGGGCAGGGTATGTCACCCGAAGCACAGACTCCAGATGGACTAGGAAAGTGCTGGAATGGCGACCTAGAACGGGCAAAACAGGTGTCGTAAGGCCTTAAAAAAGGTGGTCTTATGATATCAGACGAGTGGCTGGAGGCGGATGGATGCGGTCTGCCCATGACAGTGAGCTGTGGAGGTCTCATGGGGAGACCTATTTCCATATCTGGACGAAGGATGGTTGAAGAAGAAGAAGAAATATGTTATGTTTCATACACGGACAGTATTATTATATACCAGAAGCCAACGGCTGTCAGATTTACGTCATAGTATAAGGCTGATCTGTTTAAGGATACAACGACTGGATAATAATATGAACCCTGAGAAGTGGTGGCTTTCGAAGATGGCAGCCTTGGAAGTGTTGAAAACTGGTATTTTAACACCTAAGAAATGGCATGAAACAATGCGTGATTTTCTATTTTATTTTATTGGGGGTAAACACATATGAGGTTATATGTTACATGCATTAAAATATATTATATACTAAGTACTACAATGTATAATAGTAAGGTCTGCCATCCAATTGTGTATATCCACTGTTAGTTATATTCAGCACAACAGAAGAGAATGCAGATTGCAAAGGAATAATGATTAGGAGATATGTAGAAAAGGATAGTGGGTCAGGAAAGTGACGGGAAATGTCCGAGGATAACTAAAAGAGAAAGAGCAAATAAAGTTGTACTGTTCTCATACGATAAAAGAAAACAAAACATCTATCTATTGTTATCTCGGATCATGTTGGTTAATTCCTTCATATACCTGCTATACGGAGTATGATATATGTCTAAATTGTTGAAATTTTCGTTAAATTAATGTTTCGCAGATACTAGGAATGGTAGAATGTTTTCGGTGATTTATTTTATAATTTTTTTGTATATCTACTACGGAAGATTATTAGAAATCACCTCTCACATTTACAGATACATTGGTTTGTAGAAATCCCACGACAGACACCTTTAAAAAGACATAATAATTGATTAAATATTAACTATATTGGTAATTTAACTGTCTATGATCCACTGGTTTCGTGGTGATCCCTTGCATATCCTGGACATACGGATGTAAACAGAAAATATGCACACTAAATCACCTTCTAATGTATGAAACACGAATTGGATATCATTTAAAGATTTTTTAATAGCAAGTATAGTAATTCAAATATGAAAAGAGTAATAAATTCAGCCTGTAGAATTTCACATTCTCTTTCGATTGAAGTATAAATATACTTTATATGCCATGTAGTTTTTTAGTTACATACAATAAAAAAATAAAAAGGGGTTTTATTAAAACTAATTTTAAAATAAAAGCATTGAACAAATTCAAATTTTAAAAACTCACGCAATAGAATAAAGATGTGATTTTCAAAATACTATTTAACCTGCGTTAACTGTCACTCAAATAGCTCTCTTTTTCGAGCAGTATGGGGCAGCTCGTTTTCCTGCGATTGCGTTTCTGGCGATGTTTTAATTAGTATTTTGCTGTCGTATAAAGAGGATTGACTGTAAGAGTAACTGTGACCTAGATAGTTTACACAATACTACTGCATTTGCATAGAATATTATTATATATAATGTACCTACATTGTACAGTGTTGATAGACTAAACTTCATATTATAATTATATAGCGCAGTTTCACCACAACTCTATTGTAGACACATAAGTACATATGACCTGGCTTTACTGCATTGCGTTGTCAAGATCGATATCTAATTTATTTTTAAAAATGGTGAATATATCCTTGAAACAAGTACATATACATCCTCATGCATTCCCTAAATTAAGCATATGCTTGTGTTTAGGTGAACGAAATCGGTCGTGGCAGGATTCGAACTTCTATCAATTGAGTTTTTATTACTATATTAAATTTTGATTACTACATATTCATGCTATTTAAAAAAACTTACAATTTTATCTTTTCTTCACGAATAAATTTTGTTTATCACAGTTTGGGTATTTGGTTTGACATACAATATTTGTTTGTGTTTCATACATTTCGATGTGTAAACCATATTGCACCGCCTAGTGTCAAAAACAGACAGTTTGCATAAAATTGAAACAACATTTTGGAAAAAAATCGTTATTCTAAGATCGGCTTCGCTACAGTGAATTTTGGTTCAGTACATTGTGTATGAAGGTTTATCGGGGACAAATTACATAATATACGTTATACTGAAAAATTCCTTATTTTGGTATTCGTTATTCAGAGATTTGACCTGTATTAGCTATTAAACTCGGGGTGTAAAGGAGTGTTAGAATACAGCAAAAACAATAAAAAGAAGACTGCAATGGAAAGAATAAGATAAGAGCGTGTATGGGATGACGCATGGACGGGAACGAAGCGAGAAACAAGAAGAGTCCAGCGTTAGGTTTTCTATGCTCACCCCAAAAAGAGAAACAGCGCGATACTAATGATATGGTCAATATCTGACATAAGTGCGATAATCTATTTACCAAGCACGTCAAAACCCCCAAACTTAGTTCGGAGAATTCCGTGTATAGTCGGGTATTTCCGAACGACGCGTTATCCTTGGCGTTTGGCACGGTTGTTGACGGTTGTCTGAAGCTTATTGTGATGGTAATATATTCAATGTCTTTCTACAGGTGCGGCTTGAAATTAGCAACACGTCCGAGAAAACCTGCACATCGCTGCACCAAATGATGTCATATTATGATATGTAAATTACATATAAGTATGTACTTAAGGCCCCTGTATACCTTGGACATACGGATGAACACAAATAAGCACATTAAATCACACGATAAAATATCGTATATCACCAAAACTGTTATATACGATATTTTTTCGTGAAGAAAAGGTAAATTTCAGAGTAATAATTTCTAATTTTTTGACTGGTAATTCTTGATGGAATTCATTATCACTTATATAAAATTACATAAAAATAAGTAAAAAAAACACAAATTTTTAACAGATTTTTTTTAATTATCTTAATAGAGACGAAGTTGGAATTTTTACTTGTAGGAGAACCGGGAAATCAAGGCACATACAGGGCTTACGACCTGTCATCGGATTGATTACGTGATCACTTTATGCGCTTGCGCAACGTTCACCAATTATGCCTTTTTAATGAGATCCCTATCTGTTAAAAATAATCTGTGAAAAATCTGTTAAAAAATATCTTTGACTCCCGACAGGGAAAAAAATCCAATGTTTGCGCATATGCAATAATAAAAATATTAAATTACAAATTTTTAACTTTTTTCCACTAATTTTAATATATTGACCACTGACGCGTTCGCTCACAGAGCATCTACAGAATGATAATTTGTGAATTAGTGGACCTTTTATTTATATACATAAATTCATTAATGTATATAAATAAAATCTTTTATTTATATACTTAACAAACCTAAATGAAACTTTGCTGGTTTATTTGATTATTATTTTGTATTATTACAATTTATTAATAAAACTGTATGTTTCCTTGATAAATAAATAAATAAAAAAATAAATGAAATATATAAAAAAAAATATTGTCAGTACAAATATAAAAACATGAAATAGAGCATAAGTACATATATGTAAATACAAATTATTACAGAAGATACAATTATAAATACAATTTATACATTATTATTATAAAGGTCTAAGTATTAATATAAATATTTTAAAATTTATTGGTTACATATTTTTAGATAATTTTATATAAGTAAATCTAAGAGTTTTTTTTACTATTGCCATATATCATCATTGGCGCTACAGCCCTGTGTGGGCCCTGGCCTCCTCCAGAATCATATATGGCAATAGTAATTACCTACGTCTTTTTTTCAGGTGATTAGTTACTCATCATTCAAATATATAGAACTAACAAAATTTGCATTGATAAGGGCACTCAATAAGAAGGCATAATTGGTGAACGTTGCGCAAGCGCATAAAGTGATCACGTAAACCAGCCGATGACAGGTCGTAAGCCCTGTAGGTGCCTCGAGTTCCCAGTTCTTCTATAATATTCCAACTTCGTCTCTATTGAGATGTTATAAAGTTTGTCAAAAAAAAATATTAAACAAATTCAAATTTTAATAAACTCACGCAATAGACCAAAAATAAAGATGTAAAAATTAACATGATTTCTCCCAGTACCCTTAAATGAAGACCCACAATGGTGGCAACATTGTAAATGTTGTAGTGTACGATGATTTTTGTTTATTTTTTTTTTAGTTTCATTTTAGACCTTGATAATGCCGTGAGTCATCTCGACGAAAACGTTCTGTGATAGTAATCGAATTTTGGGGAAAAATACTTTGGTGTATTGGTTCATTAATTTTAAAATGGATTTCACACTGTTGACACAAAAACTATAAATACATTAAATCAATCATATTTAAAATGGGTAAGTACACTTTGAAAATCATCACCTTTAACAGGGGCGTTGACAATACGTACAACGCCGTGGTCGTCACTTTTGTCTCTCCATAGGCCATCATTAGCTTCAGAGTTTGACGACCAACGAAGCACGCGGCATCAATCAATCGTCTCCGCTTTAATTTACGTCGAAAATAGCCGATTCTGTCCAGTAGTCCGTGGCCGGAGAGGAGGCTGGCCTCCCAATGGAGAGACTCCGACGACATTTGTACGGTGAAATGTGACGGCAATTAGCCGGGTGAGTAATGACAATGCAACAACAACGGCAAGTGTTGAAAATCAAAGAGACACACTATTCTTAGACCGCGTCATCTTCTGTTGAAGCTGTTGTCGAGACTTCGAAGTCGATAAATACTTGCGAATAAGTTTGAGCAGATTGATGTCTTTGCATTGGGTTATGGTGCATACAAGAGTTTATTTTTAAGAGATGGTAAAAGTTGAATATTATAAAAGTGATTATTTCTCTTTATTGAAAAGATCGCGTTTATCGCATTGCATTTTTAGTATTTAGTACACCCTTTAAAAATCAAATCTTCTTAGGTTTTAATTTAAAAAAAAACACGGAGACCTTGTAATAAACGCTAATGTTGTTAATTGAATTCATCATATTTTACGTCATTTAACGTCAAACTTGGATTTTTCCCAATTTAATATTATTATCTAAGTCCTGTCCCATAAAGGGAGATTGAATGATGTACACAGAGATTAATCTGACAGACAGGTCTAGGAATTGTATACCCTAATAATTTTCGTCCAGGTAAAGGGAGGGTCTATTAATAGGTCCTAGGGGCAGGGGAAAGAGAAGTAGTGATGTCCATAAAGTAGGACGATAAATGAAGAAAAACAGGAGAGACTGAGGGGATGTGAAGGAAGAGGCGAATTACCAATTTATAGTCTCCTAAATATGAACCAGTATAAATAGGTAGATTGTGCAATGGCCAGCCATATTATTATACTGAACCATTCTTTGAGAAAAATATTAGTGACAAATACCACTACTAAACTAATCGAACTATTACTAAAGAGATTCGATTACAAAATTTGTTTGGCGGTGACCTCTTATAGATCGGAGTTCCTCGTTGCTGTCCGTGGGTCTCTTCAAGGTCCCATTGGTCACGCGGATTTTGTGATCTCGAAGAACAATTTTAAAGCCTTTAAGAAGTTTTGTCATAGTTATAGTGCCTTTGTTGGATTTCCAGTAGGTTAATTTTTAACAGAGATCTTGGTCATATCCCATTTCATTTAGCTCAAGAAAAGTTAACTCAATGTATGTAAGTGACAGTTGCCAGTCACGTGACAACTGTCACCTCCATACATTGAGTTATCTTTTCTTGTTTCTTTTCTTGAGCTAAATGACACGTTGTCTAGGGGGGCTGTTTCGCCTTTTACTGTTTAGCTCAATAGTTATTATGTTTGCATAATACCAGGCGTATATTTATTAACATGTTTTTTATTTTTCTGTGTTTCCTCTTTTACAATTTTTGATTGAAGTTGTGAATCTAAACCATCCAGTTAGCCACTCAAACTCTCTCTCGTTAGCCTACTCCCGTCCACTCCTGGACGAAGGCCTCCTCCATTTCTCTCCACTTTGCTCTGTCTTGAGCTGCCTGCATCCAGTTTATACCAGCATATCTTACAATGTCGTCTCTCCATCGCAATGGTGGCCTCCCCACGCTCCTGGTTGCTGCTCTTGGTCTCCATGTTATGACTCTTTTTGGCCATCTGTCATCTGAGCTTCTGGCCACGTGACCTGCCCACCGCCATTTTAGAGTTGCTATACGTTTGGCGACATCTATAATTCTTGTTTGTTGCCTAATTAACTCAAACTCACATAATCAAAATCGGTCTAGTCGTTCAGGAGTTAAGTGACATACACAAGTAGGTACAGAAGAATTCTATATACAAAGATAATATGAATTATCTATCTACATATGTTATAAATGTACTTGCTTGTAGAAGTTGAATAAAAATGTTTAAAAATAAAAAATAAAGCAGATATGTACCTACTTAGTTGAATAAATTATATTTTGGCATTAATATTTTTCTTATTTTTAATATTTATATGGTCGTGCAAATAATCTTATTTTTTAATCATCATGATCTACGTATATGAAAGAATAAAAATGACGACATAAGGAAATAATTGTATAAATAAAATTAAAGTGATTGCCTTGATGTGGTTTAGACATATTGAAAGAATGAACGATGAACAGTTGACCAAAAAAATATACATGGGTGTAAGAGATGGAATTAAGAGCAGAGGACGCCCCAGAAAGGGATGGCATGACCATTGGAATGATATTTGCAATCGACGAGCACGTATGAGACGTGGCATGAATGTAAATGAAGCCAGGAACGTGTGCAAAATAGAAGAGTATGGCTATCGGTTCTCTCTGCTTACTATATATTTGGGAAGCAAACATCTCATTTACAGTTTTGATTATACAATTTACATTAGGTACATAGACAGAGCCATCAATAAGTTACCAATAATAACCCATCTCCATCAATAAGTTACCAACAATAACAAAACACAGTTCATACAAAGAAATCAACAAACTAAGAGAAAAAAAATGATAAATAATAAATTAAAATAAGGTATGGGACTGATAAGAGATAAAGGGGGATACAATCGTATTATTTCTTCTCAACTTTTCAATTTTATATTATAATTTATGTCATAAATTAAAAAAAATTAAATCACGAATGTGTGTGTGAAATAATAGAAGTGTATGGCGCTCGATTCTCTCTGCCTACCCCGTAAGGGACATGGCATGATGGGATGCATGTACGTATTTTGGTTTAGAGTGACGGTCCATCTTCAATAATCATTGTAAATGATGTCAATCAAAGATACATAAAATTATGACAACTGCTTTTAAACTCTCGATAACCTAATAAGCGAATGCTTCCAATTTGGTTAATAATATCTTAATCGCGAGAACTGCAGAAGTGAATTGGTCGTCAGAGCAATGTGGTTGGTTATTTAGTATGATCGTTCCATGATTGTTGGTGTTATCAGTCCATTGTGTGAATGCACACATCCAAACGATAAAACAATTTAAAGCAATGATTGTGTCGACCGGTCATTCGTTGTGCATGGCGCACTCGACAATATTGAAAGCCGACTGTTGAACGCAACGCACATCTTGCGAAATTAGTTCAATGGGAGATTAACAAGGTATAACAATAGGAATGTCATGTTGCAGTCAAACTACAGGAACCAGAGCTTTTTTGAAGTTCTGGACATATAACTCGTGTATCTGGAGTCCTCGTTATGAAATTGATATGGACCTGTTCACGAGAGTCATCACATATCGAACAGGGTTGACCAACAGGTTGAGGACCTAAGATTAAAGTCTAGACTATTTCAGAACAAATAAACTCGAGACTAGACTACAGTTACACGACTTTATTGTACTTTAAATTGTCAATAGTACCATGGACTCGAGACTTTTACAAGGCATACAACTCAATATTCCTAGGAGATCGCTGAGATTCCCCAAAACCTTTCATATAGACATACTTGGGACCAGCTTTATTTATTACAGTCCCATACCAAGAATATATTTAATGACGAAATATCCAAAACGAGAACCTATCTCGACTCACCTTTGAGAGTCATATTGTGAAAATTATCATATTATATTATTGCAACAGTAATAAGGGAGGAGGATAGTGTGTAAGGGTGTGTATGAGTCATCAGTTTCATGTAAAATTTTTGTATATGTATATTTATGCATCTGTACAATGGAGCAATGAAATTTCGTTCCTTAGACTTACATCTAGCGATTGCCTTTCCATTAGATCTTTGAGTGCATTTAAGCTTATGTATGGTTCGTGCAGTTTGCGTGATAGTTTCCAGATCAAACGTACATAAGCACAGACAATACACGTCTCAAACATTTTTCTCTTCAGACACACATGGTAATATCTTTGTTTTATAAGACATAGTTAAGTTTCTCAGAAGCTGCCCAACTTAGTTCAATACTTCTGGGTATATCTGCCGTCTGGTCATAGTTTTCTGCTACTTTTAATGTAATAAATACTTTTTTCTCCTACATATATAAAGGTGTGGAGAGAATGCAAGATAAAGAAGGATATTATGAGTAAAAAATGAAAGTGAATGCCTTGAGGTGGTTTGGAAATATTGACAGAATGAACGATGAACGACTGACCAAAAAATATCTACATGTGTGTAAAAGATGGAGTGAATAGCAGTGGTCGCCCCAGAAAGGGATGGCATCATGACCGTGTGAATGATATTTTGAAAGAAGGAAACATAAGAAGCTTGAACAATCGACGAGCATGTATGAGACGATGCATGGATGTAAAGGAAGCCAGGAAAGTGTGCATAAATAGAGGAGTATGGCGCTCGGTTCTCTCTGCTTACCCCGTAAGGGATATGGCGTGATGGTATGTATGTACATATGTATAGTAAAAGTGTCATTAATATCATATTTATATTGAATGTGTTTGCGATATCCCCCGTTCCTCGTAACTTTTATACAAATCCCTTGGCATGAAGTCTTAGCTTATGACAGCTGTGTATATTTCATTGCTCTGAGACCCGAATTCACAGTCCTAGGTAAGTAAATACTAACTCCTAACCTCACTGAAGTATTTCGTATTCTTAAGTTAGCAATTGCTTTGCAGAGACATCACTAACTAAATACTTAATACTACGCCAAACTCAAGGTAGATGGCGTAGCATTTCACATTATTGTGTATGAAGAAAAGGCATAGACAAGATAGTTCTCTATGAGTCTATACTAACGTTTAAAATGTTTTTTTGTATTAATAACACAAACACATGTAACCAAGCACAAACTGACAGCTCGATGTCGCGATTTTTCTGAAATTCCAGCGAATTTTCGGCATCTCGTATAGATCGCTGAATATCCTGTGCGGGATTTGATTTGACAAAATTACTAAATAAATATTCGACGAAGTCACTTAAATCATCATCCATCGAAAACATCTCGTATTTTAGTATTAAATCACTCGTAAGGTTCGTCGCGATCAACCTTACTTTTTGACAGTTTGCAAATGTTAGTTTACGCCGATGCGCATGCGCTAAGTATTTAGATAGGTACTGCCTCCCTGACCAGCCAGCTGGTTAAAAATTATTTGACCAACACCAATTAAGTTTTTTATTTTAATATTTTAGTTACTTTTGTTAGTTAATAATGCAACTGGCTCGTGCCAGTCGCAATTATAACTATAAACAAACCTAACCTACCTATTTTTACCAAATTTTTGTAGGTTAGGTTTAAAAAATCGGTGTACATCCTAGGATATCCTGGCTGGTCAGGGAGGCAGTACCATTTGGATATGTCTCTGTAATGCAATGAGTTAAGTGACATACACAAGTAGGTACAGAAGAATTCTATATACAAAGATAATATGAATTATCTATCTATGTATGTTATAAATGTACTTGCTTGTAGAAGTTGAATAAAGATGTTTAAAAATGAAAAATAAAGCAGATATGTACTAAGTTGAATAAATTATTTATTTATTTATTTATTTATTTAAGTACATATACGGCCTCTAGGCCATTATAAAATAAAAGTTAAAAATAAAACATAAAACTCGTATTAAACAACAATTAAAAAGAAAAACAACAGAAATATTTAATTAAAACATAATATTCATAACATAATTCCGCATCGACCTGACACTAGTTAGTGTAATCTTTGACAGTTTGCAAATGTTAGTTTACGCCGATGCGCATGCGCTAAGTATTTAGATAGGTACTGCCTCCCTGACCAGCCAGCTGGTTAAAAATTATTTGACCAACACCAATTAAGTTTTTTATTTTAATATTTTAGTTACTTTTGTTAGTAAATAATGCAACTGGCTCGTGCCAGTTTCAATTATAACTATAAACAAACCTAACCTACCTATTTTTACCAAATTTTTGTAGGTTAGGTTTAAAAAATCGGTGTACATCCTAGGATATCCTGGCTGGTCAGGGAGGCAGTACCATTTAGATATGTCTCTGCAATGCAATTCTCATACAAAAACTTGGTAGCATCCTCCAGTAAGGAAGCAACGTGATCTCTTAACTTAATTGAGCGACTGTGCAATGAAAACATGGGTAGAATTTAGTATTTAGGTCGGACTCCACATTTGGATCTGAGTGTTGATATTCTGGTATATTATAAAGATGTTTGAATATTGTCCGTGGCATATTATAGAGTAGGTATACAGACCTCTGGCGCCAGCATGACTAAACCTCATCAGATCGGCCAATTAGATGGATCAAGTAAATTATAGTGACTTGACAAAATCAACGTTATTCCAATTTACAAACAAGACATTTTGATGTGTGTGATATAATTGACTGTGTTGTGTGATAGGCTAAGACCCCAATAACGTATTTAAAATTTTAAATGATAAAATATAATATCATCACTGCATATCACCATAATGTGGGGTGACCGGCGACAGATGTGCGGGTGTTCAATACCTTATAAAAAGAAACACGACTCGTGCGTGTATGCCCACACTCCAGTCTCGTCTCACCTAAAAAGGCACTAATCTTAATATAGTGCGTTCACCATTATCTCAACTCGTCTTTTAGTGTTGTCAGATGCAAGAAACTAAAGATTGCCAGACGTGACAAAACATTGTCACAAAGTAAGAATAGTAAAAGTTGTTTTTTGACATACCCCCAAAAGCAATAATATGTATATATTTTTTATTTTTTTGACGATGGAATGGACAATGTAGAAAAACTCAAATGCACACAGCGATCCATGGAAATATCCATGCTTGGTATAAGCCTAAGAGACAGAATAAGAAATGAGGAAATTAGGAAAAGGACCAGAGTAGCGGTCGTCATGGATCGCGTAGGTACATTGAAATGGCAATGGGCGGGACATATTGCTAGACAGGAACCCGCAAGATGGACCCCTAAAATATTGAGATGGAGACCTTGGGAAAGTAATAGAGGCGTCGGAAGACCTCAAAAAAGATGGTCTGACGACATAGCCGCTGTGGAGGGTAGAAATTGGCTGCAAGCAGCAACCGATAGAAGGAAGTGGAAGAATATGGAAGAGGACTATATCCAGCAGTGGAAGACAGAGGGCTGAAGAAGAAGAAGAAGAAGGGGACTCAATAAGAAGGCACAATTAGTGAAAGTTGCGCAAGCTCATAAAGTGATCACGTAAATCAGTCTCAGTAAATTAACAGAGTTGCAAAATATAAAAAAAATGTTGACGGTACACATATTTTATCAAATTCCGATATTTATTTCCGATTATTATATTTTCAAATAAGTCCCGCAAGTCATGCGGATGCCGCACGTGTAGTCCCGCAAAAATCATGCGGATCCCGCACGTGTAGTCCCGCATTACTGATCTCGCAAAATACATGCGGTGTCTCGCGTTTGCGGGATTGGATTCCCTATTACAGAATAAGACTACTGTTTGTTTCCCGCGAAGCAATATGAAATTCAAAATAAAATGAAAATTCATCCTTAACATATTAAGAATCAAGTAGGTACATACCTACTACTTATGATTTTCTTTGAATTTCGTGGTCATATAGCTGTACTGTTAAGTCACGCAACCGATAATATCTCAAATGTACGTGGACAGTAGACAGGATGATGCAGGTGTGGCTGAATCAATCAAATACTGTCATATTTTTTGACAAAACTACAATCGAATTCGTAATTGAACCACGTATTTGGCAGTCGTGTCACGTGGGACGCCTCTGAACTGCACGAGGCTGAATAGATTATAATATTTATATGAATATTAGTGGGCTAGGGCAGACGCTGTCCTGCCATAGATCGCCTTCTATATATTAAAAACCGTATTTTATTATTTAAACTATTTTTTTTTGAAAATTTGAGTGATTTTGTTCTCTAGATACGTAATACAGATGTCAATAGATTTGCTAACATCGTCATCTCAAAATGAATATTATGACCCTTTATCAAAAATTCTTGGGGGGGGGGGTACAAGTCAAAATTCATACGGTCTAACTTATTAGATTTCGTTAAAAGTTTACTAATCTCGCAACTCTTACTTATAAACGAATACTAAGATATGACTAACTAGTTTACCGAATTATTTACGAATACCCTCATTTATTTTTTTTTAATATGGCCGCATTGGCTTCACAGATGTCAAAAAATAGATAAATGCATGTAATCTTTGGATAACTGACATCGAAAAATGAAACCAAACACCGCGTTGTGCCGCGTTGAGTCAATTTAAACACGATTGCGATGAAGAATAACAACGAAAAACGTTATACTTAGGGAATAAATTTTTCTGTCAATCTCAAATATGCGTCGGATCATAATATGTGAATGATCCACTTTCAGGGACGCAAAGATTCTGTGCCCTTCTACCGACATACTCCGGCGGCCTTCTGCTCACATGTCCATACCATCGCAGCCTTCTTCTTCTTCCTATAGCTTTCCCTCCACTGCTGGACGTACGCCTCTTCCATCTGTCTCCATTTTTCTCTATTCTGTGCCGCTTCAATCCATTTCTTTCCGGCGACCACAACAATAACGTCGGCCCATCTCATCTGTGGCCGACCGACACCCCTTTTGTTTTCCCATGGCCTCCACTTAAAGACTTTGGGAGTCCATCTTGAATTTGGCTGCCTGGCCACGTGTCCTGCCCATTGCCATTTCAATTTTGCGATCCGATCCATGATATCGGCGACTTTTGTTCGTCGTCTGATTTCTGTAATTGTTATTGTATCCTTCAGACTTATGCCCAACATTTGCCGCTCCATGGGTCGTTGCGCGCATTTTAATTTGTGGACAGTATTTGTGGTCAGGGACATTGTTTCCAATCTTTATGTCGTCGCAGTCTGCTCTCCTGAATTTTATCAGAGATGTCACGATGTCATTCTTTAGGGAGTCATTCCAGGTTTTTGAACCGTATGTGAGCACGCCGAATGACACTCATATATTAGCCCTATGAATTTAACTGGCATTTTCTAGCACTCGTGACCTCTAGCCATTTCAGCCATGATGAGGATATTCGGTGCTGAATATCTGGATGGATTTCTATGCTGAATGAATTTCCACCATGCCAACACAAAAACCATCTTCTTCAAAAGGTATAACAAGGTTTTAAAAAGGCTTCGGTATAGCATTAAACAAAATATATTCAATAGGTACTCCTTCTTCTTCTTTTTTAGTTTACATGGCATTCCACCTGAGATGATATATTCTTCTTCTTATCTCGTCATATCAGGTCCCCCCGACGTTGACGACCAGCATAGAGAAAGTCTCATTGTCCTATGCGGAGCGGAACAGCTCCTCCACAGTTCTTATCATACCGGTTTATTCCCGGATGTTTCGAAGCCAGGAAAGCTGCTAGGGTGATATCTACTTTGAAAGTTAGGGTTATTAAGTTGTAAATTAAAATCATTAAGGCTAAGAAATTTTGATATATGGAATTATATACCTACATTTGTAGGGATATTAATGACAGAAGAGGTTTTCCTTACTTACTTACTTCTGATGGCCATACAACTAATGCAGAGTTTTAGCCTCCAAGATGATAATAATAATAATAATAATATTTATTTATTTTCCATAACAAAATACATACAGGAACTAAGGTTTTTTGAACATGCAATTTATGATTTATTGTGTATAAAATAAAATAAAAATAATATAAAATAAAATAGTTGTTGGGAAGTACCATGTGTTTTTAGTTCCTCCAATAAATCTTTGTCTATCTAACTAGGAGTAATTCCTGTTTTAAGTAAGTACAATTTTATCACAATTTCAATAACAAGTCCACTTCTAGCTACATGATTGAAATATTGAAATTAAAAAAAGAAGAATTATACTCATAGTAAGTAATGAAAAAATATCCCAATATGAAAGCAATCAATAAACAAATAAATAAGTTAACACTTCATAGCAATGAAAGAAATTTCTTTCGGTCTTGGGTCTTTTGGTGCCAGTCTTCCCTTTCCCTTACTCTCTCTATTAGGTCGATTCGTGCTGGTCGATTGGCTTGGTTTGGACACGTATATAGAGCTGGGGAAGATCACATCATCAAAAATATCTTAAACGCAAAACCAATTGGTAGGTACCTATTCCTTGGTTCATTTAAAAAATTTCTAATTTACAATTGGTTTCAATTTCTTCCCAATCAACAATAATAATTATACCCGACACTGCCACGATGTGTCAATGATTTAATTTGAAAGGAAGTAACATACTATGTTACCAACCTACCAAATGTGATAATGTAAGTGTCAACACGTACAGCTTGATATTTAGCACGCCTTAACTTATCATCAACAATTGTGTCATTAAAATATGAATGATATACCTATAACACAATGAATAATATGAATGGCACGAGACTTTGACAGAACACACTCAATTGTATATGAGAATGCGGATTATGACTTGTGCGGTTGGCACAGGTAATTATGTTCCAAATACATACATACATACATACCATCACGCCATGCCCCTCACGGGGTAGGCAGAGAGAACCGAACGCCACATTTTTCTATCTTGACACACATTTATCGCCTCATCAACATTCATACATCGTCTTATACACGTTCGTCTGTTGTTTACGCTTCTTACATTTCCATCTTTCAGAATATCGTTTACATGGTCGTGCCATCCTTTTCTTGGGCGCCCCCGACCTCTTATTCCATTCCTGTCAGCTTTGTATATTTTATTCGTCAGACGTTCTTCATTCATTCTCTCCAAGTGGCCAAACCATCTCAATGTGTTAACTTTTATTATGTTAATTACATCTTTCTTCATCTTATATTCTTTCCTTGTATCTTCATTTCGAACTCGGTCATACATCGTTCTGTTACAAATTCTTCTAAGCGATC
Source organism: Molanna angustata (assembly GCA_963576475.1). Classification (NCBI taxonomy): domain Eukaryota; kingdom Metazoa; phylum Arthropoda; class Insecta; order Trichoptera; family Molannidae; genus Molanna; species Molanna angustata. Next base: position 1,278,903 of record OY754972.1, read on the forward strand.
TCATTTCAACTGCATTTATTCTGCTTTCGTGCGACTTCTGCCATATCCAGGTCTCACTTGCATACGTCAGGTTGGCACTACGATTGCGTTATGAATGGCAACTTTAGCATCTTTTGATATGTTGCTATCATTCATAACTGGTCTAAGTGCCAAATTCAATTCAATAATAAATTAAACGATTGATATTATCAAACAAATAACTGAATATCAGATAATTCGGGTATTAAGTGTTGAAATGATGATATATAGTAATACAGGGAGATGGGTTTTGGTTATAAGATTGATTAATACTAGTTGCATGTAACACATGAGATCCAACTGTCGATAGCGATAGTATGTATAGTTGAAGAATATGTACCAAACTATAAACCCATAAATACAAATTTCTTAATATTTTAAGATATTTGATTTTCTATACAACCATGTACCTAGGTATGTATGTCAAGATAGGATAGTATGGAGGTCAGTTCTTTGATCCTACCCAGAATATGAAAACTGCATGATGGTATGTGTGTATGTTTGGATATTAGTATCAAACAATTTAGTCTTCATAGATATTGTGTGTAAGCTACTACCATACAAATTTTATGAAGCAATGTCGTCACTAAATTCAATTTTTATAAAAATTGGTAGAAAAAATTTGAGATGTGCTAATATAATGTTAATATTTTTTATATAAAATTAAATTATCTAGTTGGGATGTTTCGGCTTTTTTCGATATTTAAAAAAAAATGGAAATATAGGCAGTTAAACTCATAAATTTATCATAAAAAAAATATTTTTCTTAATAAAAAATGTTTGAGAAACCCTGGAATTTTTTAAAAAAACAAATTTGAGATTTTGTACATGTCTATCTTTATACCAATTTTCAGCGTTTTAGCTTTTATGGTTTCTGAGATATATGGAAAAATTAACCGAAATTTCAAAAGTTGATAACCCCTGACTGAAATAAAAATTCACAATTCTGAGTATAAAAGTTTTGTAGGCCTATAACTGTTTATATATTCTGAAAATTTGAGATCTGTAAATTGAGCGGATCAAAAGTTATAATGGGGGGGGGGGACAGACACACAGACACACACACAAAACTCACATAAAATGTTCTACTCCGAATTCTGAGTAAATCCATGTACGGGAACATATATGCTGCGAGGCCTCTAGTTGGTGTTATTAGCATGCAAAAAGTCCACTACACCATACAAAATTTTCCTTCGTACACGCATCTTGGCTTAATAATGTCGATTCATTAAGAGAATTGAATTCTCATGAACGAATCGACAGTTGGAAAATATAAAAAAACTATGAAAAGTGGTCGGATACACGTATCGGCCATATGTAACAATAATATCGTTATTGTATGTAACTGCGCAGATCGACATTCAATGTAAACACGATTTCGATGAAGAATAACAAGGGAAAACATTATAAGGATTAACTAAGTTTAGTTGCACGAAACATGTCGATAATTAAATCAATTTCACAGAACAAATACCATTTTATATCATAAGTATTTTTTTATTTGTAATATATCTACTTATAAGGATTAAATTTTCCTGTCAATCTCAAATATGCGTCGGATCATATGTATGTGAAAGATCCGCCATTTTAAAAGATTTGGTATGACGCGTTATTCAAGCGTTAAACAATCTCTCGACCTGCCCTAACTTGACGTCTATGAAATAAAGGTGTAATAAAGATAGTCACGGTTTATAAGTAAACTTTTTCGTTAATCACGCTCGATTAGCAGTTACTTATACATAGTTTATGATTATTATTATACATAGTTTACGTTTATAAATAAGATGGCTTATATATAAAATCTCGTGTCCCGATGTTCGTACACAATTATCTCCGAAATAGTCCATCTGCCCAACCGATTTCAATTAAATTTTGTAAATGTGTATAGTTTAAAAAAAAAATACCCGATTAAAATGATCAGAAACTTGAAAATTGTTAATTATTTTCACTTTCAGAACAAACCAGCCCCCTAGACAACGTGTCATTTAGCTCAAGAAAAGATAACTCAATGTATGGAAGTGACAGTTGTCACGTGAATAGGGGGAAGCGTTGTCTGGGGGGGGGGGAGACTCGAAATGAAAAATAATATCTGGAACATTCAATTTGATTTCTATGCCCTCTAAAAATAAATAAATATATGGAGTAAGTAAATAAATACCGTAAAAACGATAATTTTTTTTATTTTTAGGGGAATTTATGTAGAATTTAAAAAAAAATGTGAAACGCACATTCAATGAACAAATGTTTAAAAATATTTTACTGAAACACACTCTAAAATATTTGAGAAATATGATTTCAAATTGCAAAGTTCGAGTTAATATTATTCCCTCTTAAGGGGGGGACTGCTGCCAACGTACCTATTTTTCAATTTGATATACTACCATTATTTCTTATCAAATCGTTTTGAAAAAATTAATTTGGATAGTTTGGATATTAATAAACAAAAATATACCTTAACTTTTTGATAATGTTCTGTATAAATTCTTGTATAAAAATAATGGCATACCCCGATTTTCAACGTTTATCATATATTTTTAATAAACTATAAGGCGTAGAGTAATATATTTTTTTTTAAATTAAAGAAAACAAAAATATCTTGAATAATATGATGTGACGTTGCATTAATGCTTCAGGTTTAGTAAATAAACCTAAAAAACATTTATTTTCCATTCAGCGCCATTGCGTAATAAAAGTTTTTTTGGTTTATGTACTTAACCTGATTAACCTGGTATATTTCTCTTTATTAATATCCAAACTAACTAGGTTATTTTTTAGTAATAATGATGGTATATCAAATTGAAAAAATAGGTACGTTGGCAGGAGTCACCCTCTTAAAAAATCATATGTTTTTTTTGTGTACTTTAAATTCCGTAGAGATTCTCGCTTTACTCCCAAAACCTCCCTTCAACGATTTGGCTCCGCTGAATTTAATATATATATTTTTTTTAAAATATCCCGCCTCAGCACTGGCAATGTTTGCCAACCAAATATAACGCGGAGAACGGAGAAGAATTAAACTTCGTATGTATTTTATTTATTTATTTTCGCATCCAAAGGAGTGAGCAAAATCAAATTATGGCGGATCTATAGTGTGGTGGTAGCAGATGCTCGATTTTGACGGAATTGAAAATAGGCACTCGTTAATTACTGGGGCTCAATGTTGTGTAACAAAATCGACAATTCAGTAGCATATAATATAACAGTTTGTATCAAAAATTTTGTCTGCTCTGTTGTTTAGACATCTGACGTCGGAGTGAAAGGTCCAATTCCCGGTGGATGCACAGATGTTTAAAATTGTGCCTTGTATTACTTCGTAAGTGAAAATCTGTTATCAGTTTCTTTGTAAATATTAAACAACTAATTTTATATCTATTTTTGGAAAATAAACTGTTGATTTTTAATGAATATAAAATAGCAAAAAAAATAGTAATAAATACATGACAAATTAAAAAAAAATTAAATAAATAAATAAAAAAGTTAAAATAAAATAATAAATAAACGAACAAACAAATAAATGAATTAATAAAACATCTTATATAAAAACAATAATACTTAATTATGAAATCAGGAAGAGAATATAACATCAAAGAAATAGCTTCGAAGGGATCCGCAGACAGCTCAGGAGTAGCAAAAAACCAGATGTGCACCCGATGCAAAAACGTCATCGGCGAATACTTCTTGGAAAGTGGGACAGGGGAAATTTGACAGCGAGTCGAGCGAGAGGTTTTTTGCAGGTGAATTGTTGCAGCGGTGTTCCAAAAATAGAAGTTCACGATATGCGACCCGAAGTTGTTTGTTTACGTCGGAGACCAGACAAAAAGAGTAAAGAGAAAAGGAAAATTGTCTATATTTCAAGGACAACTCCAAAATGGACTATAATTAGTAGACGATTGACGGATTTCTCATTGCCGAGTTTGAAATCAAAACATACTGACATCATTTTTATTTCATCAATAGCCATATATATATTAGACATCTTGGCTTACTTAGTTACAGATCTGAGCCGAGGGTCTCCCCGGTTCCCGGTGGAGACACAGGATTTCACGAAGATTTTGGTCTGGATTTTTGAAACGACTGGCACCACAAGCTTCCAAAATATATGGCAACGTGTAATTGGGTCCGTGTTAACGAATCTACAGCGAGATTCGCTATAAATTCTAAAGGGGTGTTTATGCCCGTTAACACCAATAAAGCGTGTTTTTTTAGACTTCAGTTTGGGTTTCATTGTGGCCAGCCGCGGCATAAAACACTCTTTATATGGTGTTTACGAGCACTCTTTATATGGTGAAGATGCTCTAACAAGGCGAAATAGCTATCGACCAATAAACAATATACGTAGAATCTAAAATATACTGTTTTATTTTTTTAATTTAAATCAAAATGGAATTCTACAAAGTAAATTATTCACAATTACAAAACGTATTTACGAGCCTTAACACCTTTGGTGTTTATAGATAATCGAGCTTCTTATAATCGAGATAACTCATTGCTGCATTAGTATTGGATTTTCGTATAAAAGTTTGATGATTTACATCGTGCCATTTTCTTTAAAATCTAACCATATTGGTTTTGGTAGTATACGATAAATAAGGCGCATTATCTTTCATAGATATGCAAAAAATAAGATCAAGGTTATATATATTCAGTTAATTTTTAAGAAACCGCAATGATTTTTTTTACAAATTCACCGGATTAATCATATAGGTACATTTCGTAATCTGTCACGAAGATAACTCAAAATGGGCCAACTTGTATTCCTTGCGGTAAACCAAAATGATAAATACACATGTTTTGATTCCCGATGTTATTTCCGATTGGGAATCCCGAGCTTTTCATTCGCTATTACTAACATATTGTTTTTTTCTTGTGTCTCACAATACAGACTGATTGATATTTTTTGGCAAGACCCATTGTCGAGAGACACAAGCTTCTACATATTATGTACAATTAATCACCACCCACCTAAAATATACGCAAGAATCAATAGATGATTACGAAAATCTATAATTACCTAATGAGTATTTTTTTTCCAAACGATACAAATAGAATAATGAGATAAAAACTAAAAAAGAAAACAGAAGAATGTGTGTGAAATGAAGCATTGCCAATATTGTATACAATATGGCCAATATCAAGAGAACAGATTTTTTACCAAAAAATAATATTTCACAAAATTTTCCATTCGATTAAAACGATTATCCGAAATATTATAAAGAAGGTTTGTACGTCAAGTAATGTTCCAAAACTATTTATTAAATAATTCTTGATTTCATTCCTGTGTGTCAGTCTGCATATTGTAGTCGTTTTTTTTATAAGAGTACTATTGTATCAACTTTTTTTGATGCTTGGAGTGTTTCTGAGTTGGTAGGGAGAGATTTCCTTATCAATGACAATAAAGCCGCGTTTTTGCACAAAATAATAAATTATTTATAATATACTTTCCCACACAATTTAAATCTTTTTAAAGTGGTTAACGTGGAAAGACACAGACGACAGGAGCAGGTGTATTGAGACTCAAGGTTAGGTACCAACATAGTTCAGAGTGTTCGCCGTTCAGTCATTTGGGCCTAGCTGTAGGTAGACCTACTGGTAGACAAAATCGTACAGATATAACTGGAATGCGCCCAGAAGACAACAGAACACAACAGAGGCGAGCCGCAACACCGCCCAATGGACAGATGAATAACTGGTCCAAAAATATCTCGACGCAAAATACTACGGTTGTATTTTGCGAGACGATTTCATGGCATCCTAAATGTGCTTTCGTAAATACAACTACATGTTCAGAGTCCTGAAACAAATTCCAGACCGTTCACAGAATTTAGCGTCTAAAACGTGCAATCGAGAGGGGACCAAAAAGGATGCCTTGGGGATGACAACCAATGATTCCTTTTTTTACTCACCAAGTACTTATTTTATGTTGTCGAGCTATGTTGAAGTATTGCTGCCACATTTTTATGTAAATCATTTATTTATTAACAGATCGTTTTACAAACAAACATTATTATCATCCCTAATGGAGTAGGCAGAGATGATCGAACAGCACTTTCTTGACACGCATACATAGCCTTATCAACAATCTTCATTCATGTTCGTCTGTTGTTTTTTGCATTTGCTGCATTCAGAATGTCGTTCCGTCATGCCATCCTTTTCTTGAATGACCCCAACCTCTCATCCCATTACTGTCCGCTTTGTATATATTATTTTCTTCGTCAGGCGTTTTTCGTAAACAAAAATATACAAATAACACGTTATTATTTATTTCGTAGAATTTCATTGTGAATAAAAAGCACTATTTTCAAGTTTTTTAAAGAAATTGTTTGATCCTACATATTCATTTAACGGTGTCGATAGGCAATTTTATCCAACAAGGATATTGTCTAGACTATTGATGTAGCAGAATTTAATCACAAATTAAGTTTTTTAAAGAAATTCTTTGACACTACATATTAATTTAACGGTGTCGATAGGCTATTCCATCCAACAAGGACATTGCCTAGACTATTGACGAAGCAGAATTTAATCATAAATATTTATTTATTTATCGTATGTCATAGTTAATTTACAATACTTACATTAAAATCAAATTAACAAATACACAATTCAATATAAACAGAACATGATCATAAATTCAGGTCGAGGGCCCCGAGCCAGTCCACAATTGCAGGCGTCAGCTCGCAAATATCCGTCTTTGGATCCTCATATGCACGGACGCTGCATTCCTCCAATATATATGTTGCATTGTTTGAGAGGGATGGCCGCAATCGCATTGAGCGGATGGAACAATGTTCCACTTTGCCATGAGGTAGTTACAGCGTCCATGTCCAGTGTGTATTCTATTTAGAGAGGTCCACAGCCTTCTTGGCAGATCGAAACCTGGAGGTATCGTCGTTGCAGTACCCATGTACCCATTAACATCCAGGTTAGAGTTCTCCCAGTCATTGTTCCAAGTCTCATTTAGGCTGAAGCCCACTCCGACGAGGTCATGTCCGAGTTTTGCTGCTGGAAGAAAGTCTTTGCTGACCCTCAGACGGGACATCTTTGTAGATTGGTAAAGTGCTATTGTCACTAATTCTCTTCCACAGGTTAAACAGGGAGAATCTTCTTCTTGTGTATGGGGGAAGTATGTGCGCAAGCACGGGAAGCCACTTTAATCATAAATTAGAAAGGTTTAAGAAACTGTTTATTTATTTTTTAAATATTAAATGAATAACTCCTTGTTAAACAAGTACATATATATCTTCCTACGTTCCCTAAAATAAGCATAAATGCTTGTGATATAGGTGAACGAAATCGGTCGAGGCAGGATTCGAACTCACTACCACTTGATTACTAGCCCAGCGCGCTAACTGCTCTGCCATCGACCCATCTGTTTGATCCTACATATTAAATTAACGGTGTCGATAGCTATTTTATCCAATGAGGACATTGTCAAGACTATTGATTTTTTCCACACACAATTTGAATACTTTGTAGAGTGTCTTATAGTGAGGAGTTTAGCGTTGGCCACAACCCACTCGTTTTAAATAATTTTAAATTCTATGTTTGCTCACGTTCTATGAGCAAACATAGACTAAACATAAACTGTCATACATAGATATGTATGACAGTATATGGATATATTTTGACCATAAATTAGCAGCGTGCATTTAAATTACACAGCCGTTTCTAAAACTATGGTCATAGACACAATTGCTAGGTTGGTCTATACTTTATAGATAGGTATACAATTTGCTCTATGACTGGAGTGCTAGAAACCACTTATTAATGTGGAATTCATTACGGCAGCCATATTAACATATTCGGTCTATAATGAGTCTGACTGTCTGTCTAGACTTTTGATAATAGGTCAAGCGGAACCCACACAAAACTGCACACAATTCCAAGTTCGGATATTGCGTCATCTAACTCACTTTGGGATTTCAAAATTAAACTAAACAATGAATATTAAACACCTGATCCATATTTCTTTTCCTTTTTAAATCGTTTTTCTGATTTGTTGGAAGAAATCAGCTAATGGCAATAAGCGCGTGTGTGTTGTGCTTCCTTTTATAAGGTAATGCACACCTACAGACCTGTCGCTGGTTACCCCACATAGTGGAATATACCGTGATGGTATATGTAAAGTATAATTCAATTATTGATATTTTTATAAAATGACATTGTTTTAAATTCGTTCCGTACATGTGACGGGTACACAATACGAACGGTAATTTTTCCGTTGCAAGGACATAGAAGCATTTAGTATTAGACCGGACATGATGTTAGCTAAGTTAGACACAACACCATAACCAGACAACACTCAATGCAAATAATACATACATACAGACAGACAGACAACTCCACTGTTTTATATATGTATATGATGTATAGCAGTAATTTACCCATTACCCACACGGAAAGTTTAGTACACGAGCACTTCGATTATGTAACGAATATTTAAAATGATGATTTTCATTTATACGCATCACATACTTATAAATCTTATCTACTGATGAAATGGGAATGGTGAATTAGAAAAATAACTAAGTGCCCAAATTGAAGAAATAACTAAGTGCCTTAATTGAAGAAATAGCTAAGTGCCTCAATTGTAGAAACAACTAAGTGGCCAAATTGAAGAAATAACTAAGTGCCTGAATTGGAGAAATAACTAAGTGCCTGAATTGTAGAAATAACAAAGTGCCCAAAATGAAGAAATAATTAAGTGCCTGAATTGGAGAAATTACTAAGTGCCCAAATTGAAGAAATAACTAAGTGTCTGAATTGTAGAAATAACTAAGTGCCTGAATTGACGAAATAACTAAGTGCCTGAATTGGAGAAATAACTAAGTGCCTTAATTGGAGAAATAAATAACTGCCTGATTTCCCGTTTTTCCTATAAAATATAATGTTCCCACTTCGTCTTTTGCGATATCAAAATAAATGGCTAAAAATAAAAAGTTTTCATAATTAATTAAGAACGTTAATCGAGGAGATGGTGTTTTATTTGTCTAGGCGAGCATAAAATCCATGAGTTAGAAGCAGAATATGTAGGTATGTGTGGCATGGACACTAACACACAACTATGTACTAAGGTAAGTACATGTACTTTGTATACTACCAAAAAATAACTCTTGGAAATAATAACCACGAACCAGCGACTCCTAAATTCACGTCATAGTATAAAGGCTGATTTTTTTTCTGTGAAAGGATACCACAGCAGGTAACAACGATTGGATAAAATGAACCGGGAGTAATGGTGGCTTTCGGAGATAATTTTTTTGGTTTTCGTAATCAATTTTGAAGGATATTTGAATAGTGCTTCTCAATTTTTTTAACTATCAAATATTTCAAAGTGATCCCAAGCTCAGGAAACTTAAAATTTGAAATTTATGATTTTTAAATTGGTAAACCGGCACATCACTTTCATAAAATGGCATCTAAGAATTATCAAGTCTTCATATTAAAATATTTTGATAAAAAAATAATTTAACAAACTCATTTCATGAAAATGCTGAATATTTTCCATACAAATTTTGAATACTTTATAGAATGCCTTGTTAGTGAGGAGTTTAGCGTTGGTCACAACCCACTCGTTTTGCATAAGATATGAGTATAGTTGTCGCCAAATAACTTGAACTTTCAACCGAGAAGGGGGCGATTTGCACGTAATCCAACGAAACAAAAATACACAAATTTGCGCTCTGCACAACCGGAAGCTCGTTCGAGATGTTTGGCGGAAATTTAATCCGCTTGAATTATTGATTTACGTTGTTTTCAAACAAAAATATCAAAAAATTAAAAGTGCAATAGCTAGAGATTGTCAGAACTAACACGTGACGCGCATACTGTTCTGTGGTCTTGACAACCAACCTAAAACTAAATTCGGTGCTGTCGTATGAAATAGAGCTCAAAATCGAATTCAGCTGAACTGCGTTACAAATAATTTTTTTTCTATTTAATCTATCCCTACAAGCATTTAAGCAAATTCTTAATGCGCCTAAAAGCATCGGTTAGGGAAACTGTCCTTTCCCTCTCTTCCTTCTCCCATTTCATTCCTCAATTCCCAGTTTCCTAACCATACCCCATTCCTAAACCCTTCATGATCAATTAGACGTAAATGTATTTGTATACTCTGTGAAACATTATAATAGGCTTCTTATTAATTAATTATTAACTGTATTATATTTTATATACAAAAGCTGTTATGTTTCCAAATAAAATAAAATAAATAAATAAATAAATAAATAATAAAGCTTCAGTTGAATGTGGAATAAGAGTTTGAACCGTGATTCAACAATGGTAAAAGGATTTTTTTATAAATAACAATGCATAAGTCTCCAGAATGTATTGGGTGCGAGTTTAATTTACATTTGACATAGGGCCGGTATTACAGTCTCAGTATAAGAGCTAAACTCAAGTTTTACAAAAATATAGAGTATTACAGTGTCCGTTTAGGCCTAATCTTCCCTCAAATACGTCACTAAAACGATAAATATTTAACTCAACGTTTCTGGCGAATTAAATACTTAATGGTGGCGCCACACAACAAAACAAACTGACACCCATATTGAAACGAACATGGGCATTTAAAAGCATTATTTTGGCGAAAAAAAATAAATTTACCATGTTGCATAATAAAACAATAGTATTTCAAGTCGTAGCGTCCCGTTTTGTAGTTGGTATTATTTGAGGTTATTTAAAATTTGACAGATAATAACCACAGAAAAAGTAAAAAAATTATGTCTATAATTGAAGATTTAGTAACTGACATGTCATATTGCACTGTAATACGGAAATGGATTCAATTTCCCCTTAACATTAATCTTGAGTTTAACAAACTCAATGAGTTGAGGGCCGACTGTAATACCGGCCCATAGTAACTTATAAAATGAAAAATAATGATTGAAAGCTCCAAATTGAATAACTGTAGACAATACAAATGGAATAACTGTAGATAATAATATTATATATAGACTTTCACCCACACTAGGTTTAAATCCAGAAACTATTAATTTATTACATCAATAAATTCTATAAACAACAAGATAGTGGATAATATCCAAAAGCCATATTGCGGTTTTAGTAGAGATAGGGAAATACTCCACTAACTTGTTCAATAAATAAACAATATCAATACATAGATACTAACCTACATATGTACCTATTTAATATTTACTTATGTACATATCTGCAAATAAATTACTTGACAAAATTTTCGAACAACGTATTGCGGAATATCGAGACGATTTCCTTTCCGTGTACATTCGTAATTCTTGTTTTTTTTTATATAATTTATTTATATACCTCACTATCCCAAGTGGATATACATAGTGAGAGTTAGGATTTCGCGATTTTTAAGGCTATTTTAATTGCAGATTATCATGCCGAGATTGTATTCTGAAAGATTCATCACAACGTGTTTACTTTCCTCGATTTGTGTACAAATCTCCTGGCCTAAAATCGAAGCTTATTTATTTATTTCCATTATAGAGTACAACAAATTCAATATAACAAAAAAAATAATATTATAATGGAAATCGAATATTTTTACAAATAAACTAATTTCTCAATAGATGGCGTTACAAAAAAAGGTTTCTTCGTTACTTCATAGATGGCAATAGTATAATTCCTTATTTTCAGGTGAATTGTTACACATTATTCAAATATATAGAACTTTCAAAAATTATATTGATAAAAAAATATCAAAAAGAAGGCATAATTGGTGAACGTCGCGCAAGCGCATAAAGTGATCAAGTAAACCAGTCAAACCAGTCTCTATTGAGATGTTAAAATGTTTGTTAGGAATAATATTATAATGGAATTTATAATCTCACTATGCAAAGCCTGTTCTGAGGTAGCACTAACAATAATTATGCAATACATTTTTTCTACATAAATTTTCTATAATATAAAATTAAAAAAGTAGGTATATAAAGAGGTATATATAAAGAACAAAAAAAACTAAACAAGTGTATTTATGAGAGTGAGGGTGTGTTTGGATGTGTCAGAGAATGTGGGGATATGTGTAATGAAGGATGTACGATGGCGTAAAAACCAATCCCTTTCGGAGTGGAAAAATCATCTTTGAACAAACGTCAATTCAGTTTCAGTATTTTCAGCTGTGTATATTCCTTATCCTGTGGTTCAGTAATTTCAGCTGTGTATATTCCTTATCCTGTGGTTCAGTAATTTCAGCTGTGTATATTCCTTATCCTGTGGTTTCTGTAATTGCAGCTGTGTATATTCCTTATACTGTGGTTGAATAATTTCAGCTGTGTATATTCCTTATCCTGTGGTTGAATAATTTCAGCTGTGTATATTCCTTATCATGTGGTTGAATAATTAAAGTTGTGTTTTATACCATGTACCTATTATATTTTTTCACGACCAGTTACTATATTTCTCACTATTTCTCAGTATTTCAAATAAACTTTTTGTGTATGTAAGATTTACTTCAAAAAACATCATTGTACATTAATATTACTTCAAATGATAATTAAAAAACCTTAAAAACCAACAAACGATAAAAGAAATAACAGCATTAATAAAAAATCATTTAGCCGTAATTTAGAAGGTTTAGATTTTAAAGATTTTACGTACCTATTTTTCAATTTGATATACCATCATTATTTCTAATCAAATCGTTTTGAAAAAAATAATTTAGATAGTTTGGATATTAATAAACAAAAATATACCTTAACTTTTTGATAATGTTCTGTATAAATAATTGTAGAAAATATAATGGCATACCCCGATTTTCAACGTTTATCTTATATTTTTAATAAAATATAAGGCGTAGTTAACATATTTTTTTTTAAATTAAAGAAGACAATAATATCTAGAAAAATATGATGTGACGTTACATTAATGCTTCAGGTTTAGTAAATAAACCTCAAAAACATTTATTTTCCATTCAGCACCATTGCGAAATAAAAGTTTTTTTGGTTTATTAACTTAACCTGATGCATGAATGAAACTTTACATCGTATTTTTCCAGATATTTTGATATTCTTTAATTTATAAAAAAATATAATGCTCTGTACCTTGTAGTTTTTTAGAAATTTAAGATAAATATCAAAAATCGGAGTATGCTTTTTATTTTCCTACAAGAATATATACAGAACATAATTAAAAAGTTAAAGTATATTTTTCTTTATTAATATCCAAACTTACTAAGTTATTTTTTTCAAAATGATTCGTTTTGTAGTAATGATGCAAATTAAAATTGAAAAAATAGGTACGTTGGCAGCAGTCACCCTCTATTAGGGTTTATAGGTAGTATAGAGACCTCCTCGGAGCCTAATCCTTTGATATGTTAAGTATCTGGATGGATGAATTATAGCAAATTGAAAGCTTGATGATGCGTTTGTTGCATTTCGTTTTGATCTATCAAATAATTTAAAATTTACGCATTGATCTGCTAATTCTTTTGAGGAAGTGTATAATGGTAGTAATAATAATTTTGTGATATTATTTGTAGTACCTAATTAATTGTTATTAATATCATTAATCGTACATCGCCGTAAAAAAAGGTTAGGTACTTACCATCACAAAGTCCCAACAAAATGGTCAGTTACTAGATCGATTACCCTACAAAATAAAAATGAAATTGTCGGAGTCGTCGTCTTAAAAGTCGTAGAGTAAAATAAAGTTAGTGTGTTACTTTCTTCGGGAATGGGTCAAAGGGGACGATCGCCGGCAGTCCCTGAGGGGTTGTTTTGCAAGAGATAGAATGGGGGGATAGACTGGGCCCAGAGGAGGAATGCAAACGACATTAACTTTGGAGAAGAAGAAAAAAAGTCAAGGGAAGAGATTCACAGAGACAGATGGAGCAAGTTGGGATTGAAGTTAGCTACTGTCGGTATAATAAATTGCCTCGCAGAAGTTGGTCAACAAAAAACATTATTCATAGTCGAATCGTTGGTGGGGGAGGATGAGGAAACTAACAAAGACTTAGTCCTCCTGCTCTCCCCCACGATCGACCGTCTCTCATTTGATTAACGATCAGATATTTCACTCTTAATCGACGAAAGTATTTAAGTATATTTCGGCCGAGATAAGATATGGCTTAGCGACGGATCTTTAATTCTGTATATTCATGAACTTGTTCCGACCCCGCCCGTCCAGTTTCTCTCTATCTCTTTCTTTTCCCTAGCCATGTTTTTCGATCCACTGCCGGACAAAGGCTTCTTATACTATTCCTTCATCCTTCCTCATGACTTCGTGACTGGGAATGGCGCTACCTTTCCAATATATTTGAACATAGGTATTCATAAAAATAATACTCTGTCACTTCCTCCAGTTGCCCACCATTCCCCAGTTCCAGACGAAAGAGAGGTGCTCTCCGAAAGCGGTCGAGGTATCAGCGAAGTTAAATGTGTGACATAAAGTTTGAAAGTAAATTAATTATGTTGTTCTTGTTATATTTTTTATGTTTACTGTACGCTTATAATCTTCCTCCCTCTTAATCTCTTATCTCTTCCATACCTAATTGTGTACATATGAGTGCTTGCATGAGCGTGTATATGGGTGTGAGTATGAGTATGTTTATGAGTGTGTATATAAGTGTGTGTGTGTGTGTGTATGAGGGTGTGTATGGGTATGAGTGTATGTATATGAGTGTATGTATGTGTGAGGGTGTATATGAGTGTGTGCATGAGCGCGTATATGAGTGTGTGTATGAGTATGTGTATGAGGGTTTATGAGTGTGTATGTTAGTGTGTGTATGAGTATGTATATGAGGGTTTATGAGTGTGTATATTAGTGTGTGTATGAGTATGTTCAAGAGGGCGAATAAGTGTGTGTGTATGAGTTTGTTCAAGAGGGCGAATGAGTGTGTATGAGGGTGTGTATGAGTGTGTGTATGAAGGTGTGTCTGATTGAGTGTATGAGTGTATGTATGAGTGTATGTATGTATGAGTGTGTGTCTGATTTTGTGTATGAGTGTGTACATGAGGGAATGTATGTATGTATGTATGAGGGTGTGTGTGAGTTGTAGACTGTTGTTATCTTGTACTTATTGATGGAATTTTATGTCTCAATTGATATATCAAAATGTTAATGAGCTGTTGGCTTCACAAAATGAAAAAAAAAATTACAAAAAATTAATTTGAATCCTGTATGTATTTTTTTCAAAGAAAGTTAAGTAAGAAAGAAATTCACAGAAATCCTGTTGAACTACGCAATATTTCAACTACGATCAGATTCAAACAGTCATAGTGGCCAGGGATAATGTTCCTCAGGATGGTAGATCACCTGGACGTCCTCCGAAGTCCTGGACGTCCTGGACACCTGGTAGTCCGCGTCACAGGAGGAAATCTGACGCAGGATTTTATCAGACCAAGAGGCCTAAAAAAAGAAGCATTACGACTGAGATTTTCGTTCGAAAAATCTTTGTAAAAAATATATAAACATAAATATATCATTGTACGTGAGGATATCCGAGTGGATATTAATTAGGCATTGTGGTTGAATAATGGGATCCGAGAAGGCCTCTCTTTCTCTAAATATTTCAGCCGGCGGTGTAAGGGCGTCGGGACGCCCGGAAGGGACGCGTCCGGGCGGAGAGTGGAAGACGGACGACAGAGGGGCAGCAACAGAGGATTGAAGAGGGGGAGGGGATGAAGGTTAAGGGTGGGCGAAACACTTGACATTTTGTATTCCGAGTCGAGTTTTGTGATTTTTCTCTTTTTCATCTTTGTGAAATTGTTCGTTAATTCCGTTTGCTCGCTGCCGCGGAGTTTTACTGTAATTCCAATTATCCGTTTTAATGAAGGAAGTATCCGGAGAACGGAGAAAAAAATAATTTTTTGTATACTTTAGCAGGATTATTATTATTACTATATATTTTTATTTTATGACAGTGCGCCTCAACGAAAGGTCTTAATTTATTATGTCTTAATATTTTTTAAATCCAAAGATCATTAAGACGAAAGTTATTTGAGTGGGTCTTTTATTCAAATATTAATTTAAGATTATAATAAAGTCTGTCTTATTGATAAATTGAAATTTGATAATTTATTGTGTGGATTGGAAAAATATGTATTAATTTATTATATGCTGTGTGTGTGTGTTTGCAAATCAGGACTAGACCTAAGAATACTTATTGATTGACTGTGCAAATTTATTAGGATATATCTCACTTCACATCCCAAACCGCAATGTCAGATCAAAACCTAATTTTTCTAAGTCGCACTGTAAAAATAATCTAAGGAAAAACTTTTTTACTAACCGGGCCACCTCCTATTTCAACAACCTGCTCAATAACATTGACTTATTTTATACTCAATCTCTACTCTCGTAAAAAATTGCGACAAAGCGCCAACTTTGCACTGATAACATAACTCAAAATTCCATTCTTTAGTATACATATAGGTACGCATATCGTCCCTCTGCTGACTAACTGTCGTATCTGACATTTTTTGAAAATGGAGCTAGGACCACCAATGTGTATTTATATGTTGTATTGTGCATGTTCTCACTAAAGGTCTCGACTGTATCACCTCCCGTTAACTTGGAATAGCTTAGTGATTTGTTGTCTACCAATTAATGAAAATTAAATATCACTAAAAGACCTATGTGCAAATACGATTCTAATATAATATAAGAATGATTCATATATATACGAATACAAATAAAATATTAAAATATATTTACACCGTGTTCTGGGAGAGATGAAAATATGCACGGGCAAAACACTAAAAACGCTCTCCTGAACAACTTGCATTTGCAGATACGACTGTTAGACAGGAGAGGGACGATATATGTGTCACCCTAAAGGTTGCAAATACACCTTTTTCGAATATATTTTTACTATTGCATATGCGCAAACATTTCTATGCGAAAAATGCATTGTCACCTCACATATAAGAATTGTAGCTTTCATTATTTACAAAAAACCAATTCTCTCAATAGATGGCGTTACAACAAAATAAATAAAAAAATAATAAAATTTGAACATAATTTCACCCATAGATGGCTGTAGTAAAAATTCATTATTTTCAAGCGAAAAGAATTTCAGTATTACAATATATAGAAGTTTCAAAATTGAATTGATAGGGATCTCATTAAAAAGGCATAATTGGTGAACGTTGCGCAAGCGCATAAAGTGATCACGTAAACCAGCCGATGACAGGTCGTAAGCCCTGTAGGTGCCTTGATTTCCCGGTTCTCCTACAGTAAATATTCCAACTTCGTCTCTATTGAGATAATTAAAAATCTGTTAAAAAACACCTTTTTCGTTATGCCTTATGTACGTTTTAATCCCATGTTATGATTCTAGAATATAATCTTCTTTGTACTGTTCCTTGTATGTTCTAGGTATGATCCTATAATTTTGTTTTTCTCATTTGTTCAAAATTGTATGTAAAACTTTAAAAATCACTTGATATGATGTCCTATTATCATTTAGCGTAGTCTATCATTTACTGTTTTTTCCATTGTTCTCAATCTCATACTATGTTATTTATTTATTTATTCAAATCCATACAAACAATACAAAAATAACAATAATAGAATAGTGCAACAATTGTACAATTCAATTATGAAACATAGACAATTTAGAATAATATGTTGGCACTGACAAAATGCTCCGAGAGGACACTTAATTTTAACACGAACAAAATCAGTTCTTACAGCGTGACAACAATTTACCAGTACCAACATCCAGTGGATAAGAACTATTCCACTAAGCAGTGCTTGTGTCGGAATAGTCTATATTTAAGTAAAATATTATATTGGCTTACACTGACAATTTGTATTAATTTTTGATTACGGAAATGGAAATATTTCAATTTAAAAAATGTCTATCACATAATTATAACATATCACAATTTCAAATATGCAAATTACATAAATTATAATATACAACTATAGTACATCACAATTTATGAATATCTATCTAAACGGAAAACACAATAATTTATGAATATTATATTCTACTGTAGTGTTGGATATCCAAAATTTAAAAAAAAATTAAATATTTATTTATTTATTAATTAAATCTTCTTGTACATATAATTAGTACACTGGCGGGCTTATTGCCTAATGGCAATTTCTTCCAAACAACCAGAGTAAATGTTAAATATACAAAACAATGTGTACCTACTATGGCAATAAGTAAATCACATTACAAAATAAATAAACATAGCAGAAGAAAATTAATAAAAAAACACAAAAACAAAGAAGATAGCATATAAAAACAAATCATAGCAATGATACGAAGACTAAGGGATAACTAAGGGAAGAGGAGAGGAAGATGTAATCAGGTGTTGTCAGATAAATATTTTTACTTTAGCCTTTTCTTGAAGACGTTTTTAGTAAGATAGACGACGTAATATCCCCCCCACTCCTCTTCCTACCTCTCTCCTTTCCCATCCTGTCTTCATAATTGTTAATAAATGTGTATGTACTTAATATATTTAGAATACTATAATTGGCAACATAAAAATTATCTCTGTATATCTGTATAAATCTTTATTGTAATGCTGTTGTATTCTATAAAATAAAATAAAATAAAATAAAATAAAATAAAATAAAATAAAATAAAATAAAATAAAATAAAATAAAATAAAATAAAATAAAATAAAATAAAATAAAATAAAATAAAATAAAATAAAATAAAATAAAATAAAATAAAATAAAATAAAATAAAATAAAATAAAATAAAATAAAATAAAATAAAATAAAATAAAATAAAATAAAATAAAACAAAATAAAATAAAATAAAATAAAATAAAATAAAATAAAATAAAACAAAACAAAATAAAATAAAATAAAATATAATAAAATAAAATAAAATAAAATAAAATAAAATAAAATAAAACAAAACAAAATAAAATAAAATAAAATATAATAAAATAAAATAAAATAAAATTAAATAAAATAAAATAAAATAAAATAAAAAAAAATAAAATAAAATAAAATAAAATAAAATAAAATAAAATAAAATATCAGGACTTAGACTATTCCATAGTCTAGTTGAATGTACTTCAAATAAAGAGATAAAAAAATCAGAACTATGAATAGGGATAGATAGAAAAGCTCGTTCAGCAGATATATAATAAACCACAGCTCATTTTTACCAGTCGCTCAATGATACATATACATATGTACATATCCACCAAGTCGTAATCCACCTGGCTATCCCTTAGTGGATATGTATTACATAAATTTAAAATTGTTAAATGTATTAAATAAATAAATATGATTTGTCTTTTTACGAAATTGAAAAAAAAAACTTTTTCCAGGGGGGGTCATTAATAATAATAATAATAATAATGAACACTTCCTTGCACCCTGCGCAAGTGCCGAGTTTATTGCCGTATGGCAATTTCTTCCACCTAACCAGTGTTTCCAGCCCAGAGAAGCAGTATTTGCGTGAGAAATGAATTTAAATAAATTTCTCCTCTGCTGGGAATCGAACCCAGGACGCCCGCACAGAAACCGAACGGCTTACCAACTGTGCCACGGTGGTCATTCATTTTTCGATAGTCTCATGGACTGTGTGTGTTCTCATTCGCTACCCTCGATCAATCTACATAATGGTAAACCATACAACAGAATGGAAAAATGGACACTTGACAAACGACGTTGTGGTCGGAAGGGGAAGGGAAGGGGGGGAGGATTATATATTGTGGCAACACATAGAGACTGATGTATGTGGCCCATCTGTGGAATATGGCAACTCAGTCGATTGGAAAGATTCAGATAGGACAATGGTTGATATAGCACATACCCAAATAACAAATAGATGTTTGATATATATTTGCAAGTGAGAAATAGAAACGTGTGGGTTGTGGTCAACGCTATACTCCTCGATTCCAAGTCACTCCACAAAGTATTCAAATTTTGTATGGAAAATTATTAACATTTTTATGAAATGAGTTTGTTCAATAATTTTTTATTTTAATATTTTATTACGAAAACATGATATTTCTTCAATGCCATTTAATGAAAGTGATGTGTCTTTTTACCAATTTGAAAATGGAAATTTCAAATTGGAGCTTGGGGTCACTTTGAAAAATATGACAGTTAGCAAAATTTAAAAGCACTCATCAGATATCATTCGAAATCTAATGGGGTCTAAGCGAGTATTAGATATACATATTTGCAAAATTTGAAAATAATCGAATGAGTACTTTAGTCTATAATCGATAAAATAAATAAACACGCCGTACATGGCACACATTACACAGAACTGTGATGAAACTTTCAGAATTCAATCTCAACATGATACTGGTTGATAATCTGCAATAAAAAATAACCCTAAAAATGCGAATTCATAACTCCCCACTATATCCCCTAGGGGTAGTGAGGAGTAAAATTGACCAAAAATATCTTTGGCTCCCGGCAGGAGTTAAATCCAATGTTTGATATGATATAATATGATAAAAATTTTGAAGACGATACTCATTACATACTCTATCTACATGATACTAGTTGAGTATTGGAAGTTGAAATAAATTATAAATTGCGGAATTATGACACTCTGCTATATGACACATTTTCAAATTTTGCAAATTTGTATATCTAATACTCGCTTAGATAGCCTAGGTATTAGATTTTGAAGCATATCTGATCAGTGCTTTTCAATTTTTTTAACTGTCAAATATTTTTAAGTGACACCAAACGTAGGAAAAGATTTGATATTTTTATTTTCAAATTGCTAAAATAACACACATCACTTTCATAAAATGGCATTGAAGAATCATCAAGTTAATATAATAAAATATTAATATCAAAAATAATTTAACACACTCATTTCATGAATATGCTGAAAAATTTTCATACAAATTTGAATTCCTTGTGGAGTGACGCGGTAGTGAGGAGTATGGCGTTAGCCACAACCCACATATTACGAATAAATTTTAGCATTTTGTACTACTTCTCCATATTATGAACATAAGCTCTGCCAAATCTCACACTCAAAACCTCAAAAAGAAATCCGAAGTATTCGTTTCGGGTAATAATGTATTACAGGTATGTGCGGCAAAGCGAGACACGAACGCTGTCGAAGATTGTCGAAGATCACCGAAGAACATACACGTGGATGAACCGTAAGCCGTATGAATAAAATATAAGGACGAGGTAAAATTCAAGAGAAAGATAATGAAATAAGAAATAAGAATTTTCCCTGATTTGGGTGTAGGTACCGTACCGTATACATACACAAGTTTTACTTTCTTTTATTTTAACTATTATACCGTAAGAAGTTAGAGAAAAATTTATATTTAGATATTTTATTGTACTTACACATGACCTAATAATATTTTGTCTGTTTTGTTGAAACCACACTACAAGATTAAAAATTGAACCGTGCGTAAATATGATACTTTACAGGGGCACAAATATAAATATTATTTTGGCATATGATTTTAAAAATATTTTTATTCCATATGTTAAGAAATTCAAGACCTAATAATTTTTTGTCTGTTTTTGACTGAAACCACACTACAAGATTAAAAATTGAACCGTGTGTAAATATGATACTTTCAAGGGGCACAAATATAAATATTATTTTGGCATATGATTTTAAAAATATTTTTATTCCATATGTTAAGAAATTCAAGACCCAATAATTTTTTGTCTTTTTTGTTGAAACCACACTACAAGATTAAAAATTGAACCGTGTGTAAATATGATACTTTACAGGGGCACAAATATAAATATTATTTTGGCATATGATTTTAAAAATATTTTTCATGGCCACTTGTATGAACAACCATTAAATTTTCGACATTTCCCAATTTTCTTTCAGGGTTTGCGTAGTCCGAAGGTTCTAGGCATGCCCCTGGTATAAAGATAAAAGCAAAAAAGACAAAAAATAAGATTGAATAGGTATAATAATAACCATTTCATAGCAATGATAGTAAAACAAAAGGATGAGGAGAGGAAGAAGAAATCAGGTATTATCAAATAGATATTTTTGCTTTAGCTTTTTTAGCTTTACACCAAATTTGATAGGTAATGCAATTCTGTACACTGGAGAAAAGTATGACATACTTATGATTTATTATTTTATTTTATTTTATTTTATTTTATTTTATTTTTTAATTAACACATACAACATTAGATAGTTTATTACATGGATTAATACATATGATACATCAATTATCTAAATCTAATGTCAGTTACATGTGTCAAATACATTTTGGTTTGTGTGTGTAGTGTAAGTAGTAAAGTATTTTTATTATTTATTTATTTAATTATTATTCCGCTTATGTAAGAGAGAGGGTGTGTATATGTATGTGTGTGTGAGGGTGTGTGTGTGTGTGTGAGGGTGTGTGTGTGTGTGTGTGTGTGTTTGTGTGTGTGTGTGTGTGATGATGTTACTTCTTCGCGTGTCTTGTCGGGTACCCCCGATGATGATGATTACTTGGTAGAAACTCTCCCTGTTCTGTGCGGTGCGAAACTGCTCCCCCACACGCCTTATAATATTACTAACTACTTTGTTATTATTCCGGCGGTATACCATAGAAAATGCTTGCTTTAAAAATAGGAAAAACATTATATCAATACGACATAATCATCGGGTTTTTCACTCAAACGCTAAGATATTATAATATTATATTGTGAAACAATATATACATTGATAAATATTACTTAAACTTAACTGAGCGACGTTAGTGTTTTTTTTTGTCTAAAAAGAATGTTGAGGTGTGCCTTGTTCGTCTGTTTGGTATGTTGAAGTTAATAATTTTCAGAAGGTCTGCGCATCAATATTGGAGTTTATTATATCATAAAGGTACATTAAGTCTGAGGTCCATCGTCTTGTCTGTAAAGTCTCCAATTAATGTTTGTAGTTATTACCAAATTTGTACTTCGTGTGTCTCAAAAAATATGTTGAATTCGTTCTATACTGTTAATATGAACATGTGGATTGTAGATGACAGACGCATTCTCAAATTGACTTCTTACAATTGTGTAATATAGTAAGCTAAATGTTTTCACTTGTGTGAATGGTTTGTATACTCTCATCAGGAATACCAACATTTCATAAGCTTTGAGGGTGATTGTGTCAATTTATGTTACAAATAAGAGTTTACTGTCCAATTGTATGATTTATTCAGTATGATTTCTTATCAATTATTGTCTCTCTATTGTATTGCCTTAACACTTAACTGTTATGACACAGTCTAACGGATTCAGTCGTATGGATTTTATGATTGGTTTGCTATACCTATATTGTGTGACTTCATAGAACGTATTGTGTTAAGTATTTTTATTAATATTATGGACAATAAAACAGAACAGAACATGTTCTATAGGTGTTTACGTGACTGGTAAATAAATTAATTGTCTTTATGATCGCATCAACTGTAACAGCGGTTGTGAACCTTTTATCGATTGGGGGACTGCCGAGGAAAGTGTTAAAAGTTAGAAAATGTTGAATATGTTACATAACTGTTTTATGTTGTTTGTAAGGTTGATACCTACTCCTCTCCTAATATAGAAGAAACAGAAGAAATATTATATGTTTTGTTAAATAATATGTTGTACTAGAAGGCTAAGAGACAGAATAAGAAATGAGGAAATTAGGAAAAGGACCAGAGTAGCGGACGTCATGGATCACGTAGCTACATTGAAATGGCAATGGGCGGGACATATTGCTAGACAGGAACCCGCAAGATGGACCCCTAAAATATTGAGATGGAGACCTTGGTAAAGCAAGAGAGGCGTCGGAAGACCTCAAAAAAGATGGTCTGACGACATAGCCGCTGTGGGGGGTAGAAATTGGCTGCAAGCAGCAACCGATAGAAGGAAGTGGAAGAATATGGAAGAGGCCTATATCCAGCAGTGGAGGACAGAGGAATGAAGAAGAAGAAGAAGAAGACTAAAAGGCTACACGAACTGACTGTCTTCTTCGACTTGAAATGTACTGTCTATGTGTAAGCTGCGAAGCGTATTCCTTCAAAAAATATTGTATGAAGTATTGTTTGAATGAAGTCTCGGCAAGCTTTCTTCAATTTTGAATCTTTCAATTTTCTTGTTCGATGAGCCGCAAAACACATTGAGGTTAGATTGATTGTTATTTCATATATGTATATTGCCATACAGCATATATGCATTTTATAACTTTATTTTACCATACCTTCTAAATATGTTTATAACAGCAAATATGGTCTGGACACGGAAATGAACCAATTGAAATATGAATAATACCTAATGAAACAGTGAACAGAAATTTAAATTCTATGCATATCATAGAATTGTAAGGTAAATAATCTATGAAATATGAATAATACCGAAACAGAGCGAAAAGAACTTTAATTTTCAAAAAAGCCAAACTGCGACGCAAATGACAGATTTCTTAATGTTGTCAGATGGAAAAAAATAAACATTGCCAATTTGACATTAGCGCCACCTATTATAATTTAATGTTATAAAAATCATGTTGTTTATTTTCCTTTTATTATATTAATGTTTAAAATTCCATTTTGTGAATCTAAACCATTCAGGGACTCACACAAATACACACAAAAAATTTCGATCAAAATCGGTTCAGCCGTTTAGGAAGAGTTCAGTGACATACACACGTACAGAAGAATTATATAATATAGAAAAGTATGTTAATATTAACCGGTGTTTCTCGTCCCATAGGTTGAGTAATACTGCCATACAGTAATAATAATCGTTATAATTAGTTTTGTCTAAATTATTCAAATGATCGTTAAGCAAACCAGGGAGCCGCGATAGCAATAAAATAACAATGGACTAAACGTGATGTCTATTGCAAGTTATGCATAACTCACATACAAAGTGCTTGTTTCTCTGCGTACTTAATTACAATGTATAAATTTAATATCATGATAGATATTATTAATTAATAATCTGGCGTAAAATCTAAACATTGATACGAGAATATTTAATTTATTTGATAATGATATTATCCTATATCTGTTTTGATCGTCAAATTACTATTTGCATCATTTTGATAATGAGCGGTCTTAAATAGATTACAAGGCAAAATTAATGATTGCATTTTAAAAGTGTAACAACAATATGGTTTATAAAGAAGAAAACGAGTGATGAAGATATAATTTCTGCTCCCGATGTGACAGGGAGGTCGCTAGCATACTGGAGAGCAAATTTATGAACTGACTATCATAAAATGCATACTCTGATGCTTACCGCCATCTTAAAAAGATTATTAACCACGTATGTGTATGTCCCTTATATTATGTGTCGTAGACAGACATGTACCTGTTATATTATATAAAAATTATATGTCTTAGACAGACATGTACCTGCTAGGCTGCAACACTGTAAAGACATGAACTTGATTTTATCAAATAAAATAATAAGGTATTTTGTGTCATAGACAGACATGTACCTGTTATATTGCGACACTGTAAAGATAAAAACCCGATTCTATTAAAATATTATGATAGACATGTTCCTGCTAGATTATGTACAACAATGTAAAGACAAGAACCCAATTTTATAAAAATATTAATAAGGTAATATGTGTCTAAGACAGACATGTACCTGCTAGATTTCAACAATGTTAAGACATGAACCAAATTCTATAAAAATATTAATGTGTCTAATACCTGCTAGATTACAACTATGTAAAGACATGAACCCAATTCCATAAAAATATTAATGTGTCTAAGACAGACATGTACCTGCTAGATTACCACAATGTTAATACATGAACCAAATTCTATAAAAATATTAATGTGTCTAATACCTGCTAGATTACAACTATGTAAAGACATGAACCCAATTCCATAAAAATATTAATGTGTCTAAGACAGACATGTACCTGCTAGATTACCACAATGTTAATACATGAACCAAATTCTATAAAAATATTAATGTGTCTAATACCTGCTAGATTACAACTATGTAAAGACATGAACCCAATTCCATAAAAATATTAATGTGTCTAAGACAGACATGTACCTGCTAGATTACCACAATGTTAATACATGAACCAAATTCTATAAAAATATTAATGTGTCTAATACCTGCTAGATTACAACTATGTAAAGACATGAACCCAATTCCATAAAAATATTAATGTGTCTAAGACAGACATGTACCTGCTAGATTACAACAATATATAGACATGAGCCCAATTCTACAAAAATATTAATAAGGTATTATGTGTCTAAGACAGACATGTGCCTGCTAGATTACAACAATGTAAAGACATGAACCCAATTCTATAAAAAAAATATTAATAAATAAGGTATTATGTGTCTAAGACAGACATGTACCTGCTAGATTGCAACATTGTAAAAACATTCCTTAACACTTTCAGAACACGACTGCTTATTTATTCATCGTTTACATCATAAACTTAATTTTTTTATAAAGCCATTGGTTTATTCAGAGTTATACTCGTGCTTTGGGGAGATTCTTATTATGTATCTATTACATATTTTGTTGCATCTTCTTCTTCCTCCCCTTCATTAATTTATTCACTCTTTCTTATCCTTCGAATCTTATTTTGTTGTTACGTTTTGAGAAAAAATAATTGAATTGAATTGTTACATTGTTTTTAAGTCAGTTTACACAACAAACAATATTATTGGGTGTACGGATTTATTTATTTATTGTTAATACAAAGACATTTTTACATATATTGGTTAAGTAAGTAACGCCCCACTAGGCAAAACCTGTTCTGGGGCTGTTACTTTTACACAATAAGGTATACAAATTATTTACATATAGAGGATACAAAATATATAAGGTGCACAAATGTTACATTCAAGTTATAAGAAAATGATTACAAAAGAGTAAGAAGTAAAGTTTTAGATTAAATAAAAGAAATGATTAAGAAGAAAGGAAATATAGGAATATAGGAAATATATTTATATATCCGTAATTTAATGTTTGTGTATTTTTTCTGTATACCTGTTTGTTTCTAATTAAAATAAATAAATAAATAATTATTACAAATATGTAAAGGTTTAATTACCTATAGAAAAACTGCGTACATAAATAATTCGACATTTCTTCACTTTATTTAAAAAAATAGGATATATAAAACAAAATCTTTTAATATAAATTTAAATCCACCCAATTTGTATCAGAAACGTAAAAATTAGAAAAAGGGGTTAAAAAAAACGCGAGAAAAATTTAAATTGTAGTTTTAATTTTTTTTTTTTTTGCAATTCAGTATTGTTGACTTTGTTGTTTTAATGTCATCGTTCCATATAATATGTACTTCATTTCTCAGCACATGCATGAAATATATGCTTTATGAGAAAAAGGAAAAACTGTGCATACAATTTGTTTAAAACTCCTCTTGTAAAAAAAATCATATATAAATAAAAATATGCAAACAATATTCAAGTAACCATACCATGCCACCACGCAGTTTCCCTATTTGGGGTAGGCAGAGAGAACCGAATTCATTCATTCACGTACATGCATCGTCTAATACACGCTCTTTTGTTATTCTTTCTTTTAACGTTCTTATTTATTGCCAACCTTCAACTTAAAATGAAAATTAAACAGAGACATCAGATGGGTGGTGGTAATCCAGTGGTCGCTAGTTCGAATCCTGCCGCGACCGATTTCGTTCACCTATACCACAAGCATTTACGCTTAATTTAGGCAATGTATGAGGATGAATATGTACTTGTTTCTAGGACATATTCATTAATTAAAAAAAAAACGAGTGGCCAACGCTTAACTCCTCAGTAACAAGTCATTCTATAAAGTATTGAAATTTTGTATGGAAAATATTCAACATTTTCATGAAATGAGTTTGTTAAATTTTTTTTATTTAAATATTTTATTATGAAAACTTAATAAATCTTCAATGACATTTCATGAAATGATTTGCCTTTTTACCAATTCAAAATAAAAATTTCACAATTTAAGTTTCCTGAGCTTTGGGTCACATTGAATTATTTGACAGTTAAATAAATTGAGAAGCACTATTCAAATATCCTTCAAAATCTAATGGGATCTAAGCGAGTATTACATATATACAAATCTGCAAAATTTGAAAAAATCGAATGAGTACTTTAGTCTATAATCGATAAAGTAAAATAAACACGCCGTACATAGCACGCAGCACATAGCACACACATATACATTGTGATGAAACTTTTAGAATACAATCTCAGCATGATACTTGTTAACAATCTGCAAAAAAAAATAGCCTTAAAATTGCGAAATCATAACTCCCCAATATATCCCCTTGGGTTACTGAGGAGTAAAAAATTAGAGGACTTGTAGCATATATGAATGAAGGCATTTCTAATATCAAAACAATCCGATGTATGGCAACTTGCCATTGGATGCATTTCAAATAAGTATTCCACATAGTACCTACCTGACAGTTGTTCGAGTAACAAAATAAAATAAAATTGTAACAATGCGCGGCCGGTCCGCAATGAGTTAGACGAGACGCGTTGACCGGATTAATGCAAATCTGCTATGCTGGCAAATGTACATAAAAATAATATGTCTATATATAATATTATGTATGTGTGTGTACGTATATATCTGCCTACACAGTCTGCTGGCAAAAAATACTAAGTAAAAACAAGATTCACACAGCGTTAGAATGTATACCTATTATACAAACAGCCATCCGTGGATGACTGGTTTGTTCATAGACAATATCGTCAACACGGGACAATTTAAACGAAAATTCACCGTTATACAATATGCAGACACACCGCAAATCCATAGACAAGACACCATAATTATTATTGTTGCGTCCGCGGATAAAAAATGCACAAAGAGCTGAATAATTCTGGTCGCGTGGAAAAAATGCCTAATAATCCAACTGTCGATTTGTTCAAGAGAATTTTGTCGACATACTATCGCTGTCGACAATTGGATCTCATGTGTTACACGCAACTAGTCAATATTATTAGTAGATATTCCGAGCAGCACAGGTCAGAGTGATTCGCCAACGTCGGGGGTTCCTGTCAGGGTACCAGGAAAACAAGAAGATAGCGTTGCTCACTGCCTGGTATATAATAACGGACTTATTAATTTCAAAATCAAAAGTTGTAAGGGGGGACGGACACACACAGATAGACACACAGACACACGAAATGTTCTACTCCGAATTCTGAGTAAATCCGTATATATGCTGCGAAGCCTCTAAGTTGGTGTTTTTTGACTCCAAAGTTGGAAAAATCGCGAAAAATATAGACCCTGCATACAATCTCGCGTATTCTGGCTTGAAACTATGTCGATATGTTAAGAGAACAAAGTTCTCCTGAACAAATCGACAGTTGGATTATCGGAATAATATAAGCAATGCTATACAAAACATATTTTACAAAATGTAAAATGTTACATACAATAAAAGATTTTAAAAAAATTAAGACCTTTTCAAATTATGCATCAAAAATTTTATTCCTTTGTGTGCCATCCTTTTCTAGGACGATGTCACGCATTTTTAAAAGACTTCCAAAAAAGGAATGGTAATCAATTCGACGAAATATTTACTCCTCACTAACCCGTGGGGATATAGTGTGGAGTTATGATTTCGCAATTTTAATGCTGTTTTTTGTTTTGAAGATTATATATCAACTGGTATCTTGCTGAGGTTGTATTCTGAAATTTTCATCACAATGTATCTGAGTGTGTGTACTATGTATGTGCTATGAACGGCGTGTTTAATTTACTTTATCGATTATAGACTAAAGTACTCAATGCATTTCATTGACAGGATCTTCAATCATGGAAACCCTTCGATCTGCCTAAGACTATCCTATATGGGGCAGACCATTAGACCAAGTAGGAAGAAGATAATAAGTTGCTTAATCAATCAACACACACACATGCCATGAATAAATATTTACACAAATGTATTATCATTTACGACTCGAGAATAATAAATTGTTATTGTCACAATTCCATAATCAGACATTGAAGACAAAACATTCACAACTAACGACTTGCTGGACGCCAGTATCAAAATATGACAGCATTTCGTATTATGTATTTTTAGAAAACTTGAAAAAATATACGAAACTTTTATCAACACGTCGATAAACGAACTGGTTCAAACTAATGAAGCCATAAAAATATGTTTTTCAGCTACGAATAACAAAATAAAAACAACGAGAAATGTGCAAAAATTCAGGGGCAATTAAACCGTTGATTGGTTAATTTATATTATTAGTTATTGGTTAATATACATGACATTTTTCTAAATAAACTATTGGATTGTGGCCATCGATACTCCACACCACCAAGTCACTAGACAAAGTATTCAAATTTTGTATGAAAAATTTTCGGCATTTTCATGAAATGAGTGTGTTAAATTATTTTTTATTTAAATATTTTATTACGAAAACTTGATAATAATTCGATGCCATTTTAAAAAAAGTGATTTGCCCTTTAGCAATTTGAAAATAAAAATATCAAATTTTTGTTTTTTTTTTTTTTTCAATATTACGCACTGTCACTTCGTGGTAGAACTCCATAATTAATTAAAACTATGAAAAAAAAATTTATATTTAATTTTACGTTCTACTTAAATTTTTCGCAAACGCGACTCCCATTCACCGGTATCGCTCTATGATGAGCATCGTCAGAATGGTGAACAATAATGATGAAGACCATCCATATATAGATTCACAAAGAGGATAACAACAATAGATATGGAAGAGGGCAATTCTAAGAAAAATTAAATACCCGAAAGACATTAAGGTAAATATGTATGTAGGTATAATAAAAATACAATTGAAGTGAAGGAATGAATATACAAATATTGTATTAAAAGGACAGCAATTATATTGAATAATGGCCAACATTAACTATTCTAATGGTAATAATAATGGAGAAGTATTAAAATCTATTTGTGCGTTAATCAAAGGAACGTTGCTGTTACATTTTACTCTATTTATCTCTAATATTTCAAGTTTGTCTAATTTTTTACCTTTTCTTAAACTATGTATAAGATTTATCCCAGTTTGTGAGTTAAACGAATGCTCACTCTCAAGTAAATGTGTCGCAAAGTTCGAAGTGTCTTTTTTCAAACGGAAACACGCAACAAATTTTTGTTTCCTTAGCTTGGGGTCATTTTGAAATATTTGACAGTTAAAAAAAATGAAAAGCATTGATCAGATATCCTTCAAAATCTAACGAGTCTAATCGATTACTAGATATACAAATTTGCAAAATTTTAAAATAATAGAATGAGTACATGCCGTACACATATTACAAATTCATTTCAGAATACAATCTCAGCATGATACTAGTTGATAATCTGCATTAAAAAAATATCCTTAAAATTGCGAATTCATAATTCTCCACTGTATCCCCTTGGGGTAGTGAGGAGTGAAAATGTAGTCCATTAAAACTATTTTACTACATTGATATGCGGGGAAGGTGCGGGCAAGGCGTAATATGAGGCCATAGCCGTTCCCTACAACCAAAGGGGCAGAGCAGTGAAACACCAGTGAATGTTGAAGTGTCGCAATTTATTAATTTGAAGAAGAAGCAGACAAGAAACATAAAATAAACATATTGAGCACAGCAAATAAACATATGAGAAAGGCCAAAGTAATACACTAAAGCCACTTAACACTACTGCATGTCCATCATGCTGGCCAGGGACGTCGCAAACGGTGCGATGGGTCGGATGATGATGATGGCGTGTCCCACACGCCTGAGACAGCGGTGACGGCCCAGGCCAGACGGCGAAGCGGTGGTGGCGGCCAGGCTAGAGGCGGTGGCGGGCGGCGGCGGCGGCAGCAGGCGGCGGCGGCAGCAGGCGGCGGCGGCAGCAGGCGGCGGCGGCGGCAGGCGTCTAGCGGGCAGGCCACGGGTTCGCAGGTCTGGTGCCTCTGGGGTTCGTCCCACTCGTCTGCAGTGGACGGTCCGACGTTGATGATGAGGCTGGGACTAGACATCCGTCTCAGTCCCAGGCGACGGTCAACCTGGCGTGGATGATGACGGAGGAGGGAGGCCAAGGCCGGAGGTTAGGCTCGGCCAGCAGCAGGGCCAGGGCTCCGGAGCGTGCACCGCCCTTGGTGCAACCGGTGAGTCCTGGAATCTTCCGTGTTAGCTGGTCGAGACGTGTGCCATCCTGCACCAGGGTCCTCAGTAGTGGAGAGGGCGAACGTGAACGAGGTGGCCGAGATATAAAGCACACCGGGCCGCGGCCGGCAGGCCGCGGCCAGCGTTCGTATTCCTCTTGTGGGTGTAGACTGGTTCTTCTCTGGCGGCGAATGTGTTGATTCTTGCTGCGAATGACGATTCCCGACGACTGCTGACTGCTTACTGACTACGGAGCGGAAAACGGCCTCTTCTTAACCGGACCACCGGTCCGTCGCCGAGCCGGTACAAGACGATCGCCGGCGGGTTCTCATTGGCTGTCTGCCTCGCGTTCTCATTGGCTGTCTGGCTTGTCCGGCTCGGTCACGTGGTATGGCGACGGTCGGTACCGAATTGAGAAGCGACCGTAGCGTAAGCAGGCTCGACTTTTGGTCACTGCAAATCCGGACGCATCAACATAGTCGGAAGATCCGCTCAAACGTACGTCTTAATTTGGGCGGTGTGAACATTGAAAGGGTTGTTACAATTCAAACGCCTATACGGTAGTATTACCGAAAACTTAGATCATGATATTGAAATCACTCAATAAAAAGATAAATCTCTTCTCTATTGATGACATCATCCTGACACAATGCCAAAGGACGATCAAATGCTAATACGTAGGGTCCGTCCTGCTCTACGTTGGTGAGTTATGTAGGTACCCTTAAAGTTGGTACCATAAACCCTTGGGCTGTGTTCAGATTCAACGCTCGACGTCGGGCGTCGAATGTTCCCGAAGTTGCAGATTATGGCGTTTTTCACACCAATCTTACCTGAACGCTTTCGGTGACAGGAAAATTATTCGAAAAACAATTATTCGAATGCTCAATTTTAGGAAAATCAATTTTACGAATGGCAATTATTCGAATCACATTTTTTCGAAAAACAATTTTCCGAACACACAATTATCAGAATTTACAATTGTTCGAATTTTTATGACGTCATGTTGGTAGTATTGTGAGAGGAATAAACCATAGATTTTTATTATAATATACTAGATGTCGTAGTTAGCAAATTTTGTATGAATCGAAAACAAATGACTCACTTTTTGCACGGAGTACTACATCTATGTACATGGTATATTATGTTTAGTAAAAATCTATGGAATAAACAACATGGCGACGCACCGCGCTGTTAGATATCCTAGAATGTACACCTATATTTTAAACCTAAACCTACAAAACTTTGGTAAAAATAGGTTGGTTAGGTTTGTTTGTAGTTATAATTGCGACTGGCGTGAGCCAGTTGCATTACATATTTAAAAAAGTAACTATAATATTAAAATAAAATAACTAATTGGTGTGAATACTAGATAAACATAAACTGGTGTACAAACCAGGCTATCCCGCGCTGTCAAACATCAGCTATTAAAAATGTGCAAACATACGTACCCAACAATAATACAAATAATAGTCTTCATCGAATATATTTTACTGGCAACAAATATGTCAAAGGAGGCAACATAATGACACAAAAATATATTAAATTCGGTTAATTGGTTTTCCAACAAATGTTAGTTCGAATAATTTGCTTTCGGACAATTGTCATTCTGATAACTGATTTTCGAAAAATTGTTATTCGTACAATTGCGCATTCGAACAATTGTGTTTCGAAGAATTTTCATGTAATCAACGCTTTCAATCTGCAGGCTAAGTCTGTAAGTAGATCTCGACCGGTAAATGTCGAGATTAACTGTCAAAATATCGACTAGTCGATATTTTGACATTTTTGGTAGTCACTAAGCAGATAACGCATCGAATCGTTCTCGCCCACTTATTTGACGGCGAGATTGGGTCGACATCGAGTCGAGAGACAAGATCTAACGCCGCCATGTTGAATAAAATGTCATTTATTACGCGAACAATGCCGAATTTCATATTTATTTTGAGAATAATTATATAAACGGGTTAAACGACGCCGTTTAAGAGATTCTTCAAACCCTTTAAATATTCCGCGTAATTCATTTATTACTAATTTCCGCGTAACAAAAGTTTTATATGGTTATATATTTATTGGAAATATGCGTCCGTACTATTATAACATTATAATTCTATGCGTCCGTAAATGTTTACCGTAAGTATAGATTTGAAATAATTTTTGATTTTGAGAAAGTATTCTTGTAAGCTATTTTATCACATATGTATTTTAACACTTAACAAAAGAAAATTCGGCGTAGTTTTTAGTAAAATAATAACACGCCGCTGTCATCACACTTGATAAATTGATCGAAATATTATTAAAAATAATTTTTAAAATTACTCTCAAAACATTCAATAAACACAAAAGAAGTTAATTTAATCGTATTATAACTTGCTTTCGTGCTTAAAAATATGACCATATTATATTTATTTAACAAATTTAAGTAAACAAATTTGACATTTATTCAAATCATGAGGAAAATATTGTGTATTGCCATAAATGATAATTCAAAAATGTACCGCAAG
The DNA here is from genome assembly GCA_963576475.1 of Molanna angustata. Classification (NCBI taxonomy): domain Eukaryota; kingdom Metazoa; phylum Arthropoda; class Insecta; order Trichoptera; family Molannidae; genus Molanna; species Molanna angustata. Next base: position 1,313,375 of record OY754972.1, read on the forward strand.
CCAGCCTAACGGCGACAAATACTAATAAGTGCATTTACGAACTCGACAGCGCTTAGTGACTACGAATTGTCGTCACGGGCGTAAACATGGCGAGAAGAGCGGCGATACGTTGTCGGATCTCGACTTTTTTAGTGACTTGGCCTGCTGAACGCTACATCGGGTGTTTTTAATGTCAATAATCATACATGTCTCTTTTTAGGTTATATTTTCATCGAAAGACAACAATTGGGCAGTGGTGTAAATAATGATCTCTGACCTTTTATTGGAAATTGTTGAATGCTATTTTTATAAATTAATCTCTTTGTGAATGTACATTGCCATCATAAATCATGTGAACTGATGTCAACTGACATATTAGATACCACAGAAACAAATAGAAGTCATCATACCAACAGATACTATAAATATCAGAGCGTTTTTCACCCGACAACTTTACCGAGCGTTTGGTGCGTACACACGATGTTCAATCCGAACGTCACAGAGTTTCTTTCGAACGTCTGTTTCCGGTCATTATGAACGGCTTGGAGCGTTCACTAAGTGCACTACGCTTTCGTGGTGAACGCAACCCTGGAGGCGTTCGATGTGGAGTGGATTCACTGTAAAATGCTAAAGATATCCTGGACCGTCACGACGAGCAACGTTGAAGTCTTGCATAGAGTAAATACCGTATTTACAATGCAAATTTACCAAAATAACAAACATCTGTCAGTTTTCGATACTGCGTTCAGGCTCATCACAAAAGTCTCCAGGTTTTCCCATATCTCACACCGTCTACACTAGCATAAATGAGGTGATATTTACTGGCACAAAGTTCCCGAATATATTCGATATACTAATCATTGTCTCATGGTCTTAAAAAGGCTTAGTGGGATGGTTAGCGCCTCTTTGAGTTTTGTATTGCATTTTCAATATACGACAAACAACCATCACTTAGTTCTGTATCTTCATCCATGATCAGAAAATAAGCGCTATTGCATATACCTACTATTGCAGATACAAATTGAAACGAGCCAAGGTGACCTAAAAATTCAATAATTTGTAAAATGGTGTGTAAGTCAAAAATATCAATAAGGTTCTATAAGATCTTACGTGTCCATAGATATTTAAAAAATTATTTATAATATACACTTAACGTAGCTTACACCACTTAACTATAAGTACTAACTTCTACCGGTTTCAAAAACTTTAAATGTTTTCTTCGTCAGGAAGACTTTAGTACGTAAGTCTTCCTGACGAAGAAAACATTTAAAGTTTTTGAAACCGGTAGAAGTTAGTACTCATAATTAAGTGGTGTAAACTACGTTAAGTGTATATTATAAATAATTTATAATGTCGCCACAAAGTTATTTTCCTAACATAAACGATATTTAAAAAAATCTTTAATATATCTCCTTGTATTTATATAATATTTTGTGACGAATTTCATAGATTAATCCACTATTTCAAAATAACAACCACACGATTTGGGAACAATCCCAATGATTGAAATTACAAATGGTAAGATTTCTTGACGAGAATGCCAAATTCGTTCCTCTTCAGAGGAGAGTGGAGTATAGCATTCTGGTTGAGCATTTTTTGAGACCTAAAGACAGACTACTAATAATACACGACAGACAAACTAGATCAGTGACCAACAAACTTTTACGTACCAACAAATTCAACAATGACTATGGACGTAGGACCGAAGATGTGCTGCTGCCCAAGGTCTGGAACCCCATGCCTGCCAGCTTGAAGCAGTGTGGATCCATCGAGGAATTCAAAAAGAAAGCCAAAGGATATATATTACACAAAAATCCTCGATGGTTGATCTAAGGGGTGAGCGCGGGTTGTTCCGGACTTTGTAGGAAAAATGTAGTATACAAATACATGTACAATATTAGTTTTTAATTGAAGTTTATATGTATATATGTATGTATGTGTATATATACGTATATACATATTTTTATATTTTTTGCATATTATAAAATTGTTACAATTAAGATCACAGCCAAAAATCCCCTTAAGGGATTAGGCAAAATAACATGATAATTGTAATTATATTCTTTATTAATAAAATAAATAAATAAAAAAAAAAAATCTTTAATAAACATTAAAAAAAAAAAGCTACTGTATATTTTGCATTATTTTTTGACATCAAAGGATATTGTGATATTGTACGTAGGTACTCCATAAATATTTTTTTGTGATTTTGATGTGTCAAATTACGTCAGGGATTGGATTGATGACAGCTCAGACCTGGGGGGCAAGTCTGGTCAACCGGCGAAATCAAAACCCTTACGATTACACATATCATAGATATTTTATTTTTTATTATTTATTGTGTAAACAGACTGTTAAATTAACTTACTTTTTTTTTAATAAAAAAAATGAATATGTCCTTGTTAAACAAGTACATACACATCTTCCTACGTTCCCTAAAATAAGCAAATAAATGCTTGTGCAACTTTACTAACATACATAATATAATGTGACATGTGAACCAATTATGTTTAAAAATATTATCATTATAATTTTAACAAAATGAAGTGGTTTTGAGGAAGGGAGTAGGATAGAAAAGTAGGGAAAAGGGGAACACGCATACACCACCTAACCGCGGAGCAGCAACCTAGAAATTGAGCATCTGAATCCGTTCGGAGTTATCGAAGAGGTATATTTCATTACAGACCGCGTTGTAGTTACTACACGTTCTATAAATGTAGGAGTTTTGAGCATAATTTGTGCTACAATTGGGTGGCCTAAATGTATGTGTCTTCCTAGTAAGCCTATTTGGTGCATGAAAGTTTAATTTGGAAAATAACTCACTAGAAAGCGTTATATACTGTTCACCAACTTGTATAAGTAAGTCATGTCAGCTGCAGTTCTATAATATATTAAGATATTATACAACTACACATTATAATTATATCCATGATATGGGTAATCACGAGGCACCGATTCAAAGTGGCACCGATAGTGGATAAACTAAAAGAAACAAGGCTGCGTTGGTATGGCCATGTCATATGCGTCGTGATGAGAATCACATCGTGAGAAAGACACTAGACATACCAACTATTCAGCGGGGAAGAGGTCGTCCGCCGGCAACTTGGTGGTCTAGCATTCAAAAAGAACTTCAGGGGGACCACATCGATACCTTGACGACCCAGGACAGAGTGTCCTGGAGATTGCGTACCAGGAGGGCCGACCCCGACTAACACGGGACTAAGGCAAAGAAGAAGAAGAAGATGGGTAATCACGAGGGTTTTGATTTCGCCGATTGACCACACTTACCCCCAGATCAGTTTTATGTGAGCTAAGTATATATTATCTGCTATGATTACAGTAATAGTTATGAGTACAGAATATTGTGATAATTATATCGTCACTGTAATAATTGTCGTGGCCACGTATAATTGTAAACTGCTAGCCCTAAAACAGGATTTCCTAGTTGGGCAGCTATAATCTACATGTTGTTGTCATTATAAAATAAAATGGTGTTTATTAAATGTTACCAAAATTTCGGAAATGCAAGTTTACAAATGAAAGTAAGCAGGTATATTATTTTTATAATTTCATTCAGTTCAATACTTAGTTTATAAATAAAAGTTCTTATTAATTGAATTGATCTATTGAAAATCTGTAGTCCATGGTAGGCTAAAAAGTAAATATTGAAAATATTTTTCTCTGATCGCTCAAAATATACGTCTTTGAAATATGTAACAATACATTTACACATCTTTATATTACGTGAGTTTTTTTGAAGTTAAATAATTAACTCGTAAATTTATTTAATAAAACCCTCTGTAAATTGTTTTATAAAAGGGTTAAACAGTAGATTTTAACTTCATTCGAAAGATAATATATAATTTCTGCTTGTTTTTGACTTCCAAAGCTAAGTTGAAGAGGATGGGTGACAGTAGATCTCCTTGTCCAAGACCTGTTCTCACCATGAATGGTTCAGAATTATTTCCTTCCACCTTCACTGCAGCCTTTGAACCACTAACGCATGCTTTTGTCATGTTCACCAGCTTTCTCGGGATACCAAAGGATGTCGTATCGTGCAAAATAACCCTGTGGGCAAGAGACCCCTGGGAAGACCAAGGCAGAGATTGATGGACAATGTTACCCGAGATCTGAACGTGCTGAATGCTTGTGATGACTGGGAGTCCACTGCAGGTGATAGGAAGGCTTGGAAAGCTATTGTTCAAGAGGCTAAAGCTCTACCGGAGTTGTATGGCCATCGGAAGTAAGTAAGTAAGTAATTCGTGATGGAATTCCATTGTCAAATATATAAAATTACTTAAAAAAATAAGTAAAAACACAAAAATAAAGATTGACCACTAACACGTTTCGCTCAAAGAGCATACATATATTGAATGGTATATTCCCACGAAACGCGTCAGTGGTCAATCTTTTCAAATTAGTGGAAAAAAAATTAAAAATTTGTGTTGTTACTTTTTTAAGTAATTTTATATAATTGATAATATATAAATCTACGGACTAAGTATCATACTTTTATAATTACTATTCTAACTATTAAAAAAAATATCCCTTTGCTTCACGAAAAAATATTGTATATCATAGTTTTGGCGACATACAATATTTGGTCGTGATTAGATGGAAATAAGTGTGCATATTTGTGTACATCTCGTATGCCCAAGGTCACAGGCGTTAAAAAGGACCGAATATTTTTATTATTGCATATGCGCAAACATTGGATTTTTTTTCCCTGTCGGGAGTCAAAGATATTTTTTAACAGATTTTTAATTATCTCAATAGAGACGAAGTTGGAATATTTATTGTAGGAGAACCGGGAAATCAAGGCACCTACAGGGCTTACGACCTGTCATCGGCTGGTTTACGTGATCACTTTATGCGCTTGCGCAACGTTCACCAATTATGCCTTTTAATGAGATCCCTATCAATTCAATTTTGAAAGTTCTATATATTGTAATACTGAAATTCTTTTCGCTTGAAAATAAGGAATTTTTACTACAGCCATCTATGGGTGAAATTATGAACAACAATCTTATTATTTTTATTTATTTTGTTGGAACGCCATCTATTGAGAGAATTGGTTTTTTGTAAATAATGAAAGCTACAATTCTTATATCTGAGGTGACAATGCATTTTTCGCATAGAAGTCACCCCTGAATTGCGCCAGACTTATAAGGTCATTTTTGTCTTATTTACCTACTTGTACCAATGTGTAAGTAATCGAATATTTTTATTATTGCATATGCGCAAACATTGGATTTTTTTTCCCTGTCGGGAGTCAAAGATATTTTTTAACAGATTTTTAATTATCTCAATAGAGACGAAGTTGGAATATTTATTGTAGGAGAACCGGGAAATCAAGGCACCTACAGGGCTTACGACCTGTCATCGGCTGGTTTACGTGATCACTTTATGCGCTTGCGCAACGTTCACCAATTATGCCTTTTAATGAGATCCCTATCAATTCAATTTTGAAAGTTCTATATATTGTAATACTGAAATTCTTTTCGCTTGAAAATAAGGAATTTTTACTACAGCCATCTATGGGTGAAATTATGAACAACAATCTTATTATTTTTATTTATTTTGTTGGAACGCCATCTATTGAGAGAATTGGTTTTTTGTAAATAATGAAAGCTACAATTCTTATATCTGAGGTGACAATGCATTTTTCGCATAGAAGTCACCCCTGAATTGCGCCAGACTTATAAGGTCATTTTTGTCTTATTTACCTACTTGTACCAATGTGTAAGTAATCGAATATTTTTATTATTGCATATGCGCAAACATTGGATTTTTTTTCCCTGTCGGGAGTCAAAGATATTTTTTAACAGATTTTTAATTATCTCAATAGAGACGAAGTTGGAATATTTATTGTAGGAGAACCGGGAAATCAAGGCACCTACAGGGCTTACGACCTGTCATCGGCTGGTTTACGTGATCACTTTATGCGCTTGCGCAACGTTCACCAATTATGCCTTTTAATGAGATCCCTATCAATTCAATTTTGAAAGTTCTATATATTGTAATACTGAAATTCTTTTCGCTTGAAAATAAGGAATTTTTACTACAGCCATCTATGGGTGAAATTATGAACAACAATCTTATTATTTTTATTTATTTTGTTGGAACGCCATCTATTGAGAGAATTGGTTTTTTGTAAATAATGAAAGCTACAATTCTTATATCTGAGGTGACAATGCATTTTTCGCATAGAAGTCACCCCTGAATTGCGCCAGACTTATAAGGTCATTTTTGTCTTATTTACCTACTTGTACCAATGTGTAAGTAATCGAATATTTTTATTATTGCATATGCGCAAACATTGGATTTTTTTTTTTTTTTTTTTTTTTTCCCTGTCGGGAGTCAAAGATATTTTTTAACAGATTTTTAATTATCTCAATAGAGACGAAGTTGGAATATTTATTGTAGGAGAACCGGGAAATCAAGGCACCTACAGGGCTTACGACCTGTCATCGGCTGGTTTACGTGATCACTTTATGCGCTTGCGCAACGTTCACCAATTATGCCTTTTAATGAGATCCCTATCAATTCAATTTTGAAAGTTCTATATATTGTAATACTGAAATTCTTTTCGCTTGAAAATAAGGAATTTTTACTACAGCCATCTATGGGTGAAATTATGAACAACAATCTTATTATTTTTATTTATTTTGTTGGAACGCCATCTATTGAGAGAATTGGTTTTTTGTAAATAATGAAAGCTACAATTCTTATATCTGAGGTGACAATGCATTTTTCGCATAGAAGTCACCCCTGAATTTCCCGGTTCTCCTACAATAAATATTCCAACTTCGTCTCTATTGAGATAATTAAAAATCTGTTAAAAAATATCTTTGACTCCCGACAGGGAAAAAAAATCCAATGTTTGCGCATATGCAATAATAAAAATATTCGATTACTTACACATTGGTACAAGTAGGTAAATAAGACAAAAATGACCTTATAAGTCTGGCGCAATTCAGGGGTGACTTCTATGCGAAAAATGCATTGTCACCTCAGATATAAGAATTGTAGCTTTCATTATTTACAAAAAACCAATTCTCTCAATAGATGGCGTTCCAACAAAATAAATAAAAATAATAAGATTGTTGTTCATAATTTCACCCATAGATGGCTGTAGTAAAAATTCCTTATTTTCAAGCGAAAAGAATTTCAGTATTACAATATATAGAACTTTCAAAATTGAATTGATAGGGATCTCATTAAAAGGCATAATTGGTGAACGTTGCGCAAGCGCATAAAGTGATCACGTAAACCAGCCGATGACAGGTCGTAAGCCCTGTAGGTGCCTTGATTTCCCGGTTCTCCTACAATAAATATTCCAACTTCGTCTCTATTGAGATAATTAAAAATCTGTTAAAAAGGACCTTAAAGTGAATAATTATAACGTTTGATAATTCACATATAAGTAATTATGACAATGCTATGTTTTAATTGTTAATATTTTGATGCCCAATTATTGTACGAATATTCTAAAAAAATATTTCTCAAAATAATCCTGTTTTTTTTTAATCCTTAATGTTCACGTTGCAGTGATCAGACTGTACCAATATCAGTTTTTTGTTTGTATCGCTAGTTTTTTGGGTACTAGATTTTACGAAACAAATTTCGATTGTGATTTGTTACATAAAATATCACGCACAAGATGACAATCATTCTAATATTGATTGTTAAATAAAATTTCACGTGATTTGTTAAATAAAATATCACGCACAAGGTGACAAAGAATCGTTTTAATTGTCTCCCTAACTAACAGTTGCAAACTCAAAGAGTTTTTAATTATTTTGTAATTAAAAATAATAATTAATTCTACATTTTCTGTTTATAATTAATTGCGCATTTAAGAGTAGTTGAAATTATTTAAATTATAATGTAAGTAGGCGTAGAATATTTTTTTATATACATCACAACGACAAAATAAATATAAACGCGTATATTTTTTAAGGAAATTGTAATAAAATACTCGGTATTGAAAAAAAACAATTTTTGCCATGTTAAAAAATATATTTGACACTATAGCAACGCTAATTAAAAAGCTAGAAAATTCAAAGGCCATAGTTATTTTTTAATTATTTAGAATAAACAATGAACCAGGAAAAAAAATAATTAATTTTTACATTAAAAATACTTTTTTTTTTATAACTTTTCGAGAATTTTAATTCGAAATCAATAATCATTATTTTGTAGTAATTTTATCAAGTACCTACACACATACATACCATCACAGCATATCCCACAATGTGGGGGGATAACCAGCGACAGATGTTAGGGGGTGCATCAACTTCATCACCCGAAAAGGACGATAATATAAAAGAGTGGACACACTATTCCAAGCCGGTGTCACACCTTATTTATACCTACACGATTGCTTGTACTCTAGTTAGTAAGGGTAACGTCATCGAACTCCATATGATAATTATAGGTATCCATGATAATAACTAGGGTTTTGATTTCGCCGGTCGGACCAGACTTGCCCCCCTGACTTGAAATGGAAAAACTATATCGGTTATTCACTTTGATTTTATGCACTCTTTAAGCATATTACATATTTTTTTCTCTAACACACAGTGTAATGGAATAATTTAAATAAAATGTTGTAAAAAATAATATTTTTAAAATTATTTTTAGAGGAATTTAGGCTCGATCTTGAAATTGTATGACGAACATTCACTAGAGAAATGTTGAAAATACTTATATGGTATTTTTTCTACAAACACACTGTTTAACATATGTATGTGAGGAATTTGATTTGAAATTGGGGTGTATATTTTATTTTTTTTATATTACTTCTTGCGCAACTAACAGGTACTATGTCAAATATTAATTTCACATGCACCCAATAACAAGTTGCCACATTTTTAGGTTTATAAATTATATCAATATAAAGTAAATACTAAACTCGTATTTAAATTTTCACTCTCTACACGATAGCCGTTGAAATATTGACCTAAATCATCCGCATACATTTAAAAATTCTGGTCAATGACGTTTAAAAATTCTGGTCAATTTTTGATAAGTGACACTATTACAGGTAGGTACACTATAGAGCTACTATTTGAAGATGGTCAGCTAACGAGCGAAACTAGTAAGAGTGTCGAATTTCTATGAGTGTGCCCAAATAAAAAAAAGTACGTAAATAAGTGGTTATTAAATATTGGTAGATCACAATCGGAACATAATTTAACATATGTGTTAACTTAAAATAATTTCATTTCCTTTTATCGCTTTTTTATTGCCCAAGGACTGTTACGTATACTAATTTATATGTATATTGTTATCTAATTGCTTAAATTTTTTTACTTATAATTTGTATTATGCTATTTTTTTTTTTATTTATTAACAAAAACAATACAATGTTCACATATAAATCATAATTTAAAAAGGTATACAATTTCAAACCCTCTTTAATTGAGATAAAATCTCGTGTTAAAAGAGGGGAGTATCTATTTAATATTGTTCCATTTACCAAAACATTGTACATCTACTAAAAAATATGAAGCTACACAAAACAAGAATGAAATAACAAAAAATAAATAAATAAATCGGTACAATTTTTTAATTTTATTTTTAAATATACTATAATTTTTTTCGAGTCTAAGACTCAAAGGGAGTTCATTAAACCACTTAGTACCTTTATACTTATAGAAATGTTGTGAGGCAGTTGTACGTAAAAGAGGAATGGTAATACATCCTTGTGAATTTATTCTGCTGCTTAAAGAAAATGACAATTGGTTTGAATTTGTAAGAATATCTTTATGAATTTGGAACAATGAGATTTTTTTGTAGATATTTTCAACAGTTGAAACTTTAAATTCTTGAAATAAATTAATAGTTGGATAATCAAATCTCTTTTTTAATATAATTTTAATAATGATTCTTTGAAAAACTTCTAAAGGCACTAAAGTGGTTTGGTTTAAAAGCTCCCCCCCAACATATAATGCCATATTGTAAGATGGATTGAAATAATGAAAAATATATTGTTTTAAGCAAGTTTGTTTGAAGTATATTTCTTAGTCTCAGAAAAATAAAAATTAGCTTTTTAAGGCGTTCAATTATAGTAGTTATATGTAATTTCCATTTCATACTGCTTTCAATAATAATGCCTAGGTATCGGATGTTATTTTTAGTGGATAATTTAATACACGCTGAGTTACAAGATATGGAGTTGTTGAAACAGGAATTGTCAATATGAATTTTAATATTAAGGTCTTTTGGGATGTATTTATCATTTAGTGCAAATGGGATAATACACGTTTTATCTGTATTCAATGAAAGTACATTACAATCGAACCAAGACTTCAAAACACTTATATCTGATTCAGCTGAGGCAATTAATTCCTTCCAGGTGTTATCTTTCAGTATAATGGCAGTATTGCATATTGAATTGTTTTTGTCGACCTATGTTTACTATGATTATAATTCTTCTTTTTTAATTTTAATATTACAATCATGTAGCTTGAAGTGAACTTGTTATTAAAATTGTGATAAAATTGTCCTTACTTAAAACAGGAATTACTCCTAGTTAGATAGACAGAGATTTATTGAAAGGAACTAAAAAAAATGGTACTTCCCAAAAACTATATTATTTTAAACACCATAGATCATAAATTACATGTTCAACATCCTGTTCGGTTCCTGTATGTATTTTATTTTGGAAAAAAAAGTATTATTCTTAATTATGTTTTTTTTTATTAAAAAAAAACACGCAATATATATTCAGTAATACAACAGGAAAAACAAAATTAAAATATCAACACCTTAATTACATAAAAAAAAATTTTTTTTATTATTTTGCTTACCTTGTAGTCTAGGTTGCCGGGCGCCTCAGCGGAGGGCGCGCCGTTTTCGTGTGGCGTTTGCCGGCTTTCGATTTTTCCGGCTCATATATAGCCTACCGCCGTCAGCGGCGATCTGAAGATGGCTTCGGAGGCCGAAACCCGTCGCCGAACTGAACACACCAACACACTTGCAACCACACACGCGCGCTCGCCGCCTTGCGAAGGGGCAGTCGCACACGGAAACGAACGGTATAATATTTACAAATGAAAAATTCAAAGCGTAAAAAATACCATTGTACACTGTTTTTATTAACGATTTAATACTTACATTTACAGAATTTTGGAAGATATATATTTACAATATATCCTTAGTTCTAAATGCGCACATATTAACTTTTATATTAATTAAAATTTAAATATAAAATATTACTAACAACGCATTATTTTTTTTTATACTAAACTCGGACTTTTAATATTTTTTTTGTACGGTTTTAATAATATTAAATATTATGGAATTATTATAGTTATAGTTGGATTTATACGAGGGAGGGGAATATCAAAAAAATATCAATATTCTCTCGATGTGTACTATCATATTATTATTTATATATTGTAAATAAATTGTAAAATTATCTGTAAATCAATTTGAAATAATCACTGGTGTTCACTGGTGTCGGGCGAAATAGCGAATAAGATTGTGACGTCATTGCTACAATTTTTTTTTATCTTGCTATCACAGAAAAACAGCTTTCTCTCTCTCTCAACGTTCCGTCTCGTCTTTTTACATTGTAACATTTGTGTTTTTCATTATTTAACGTGCAGCACAATTGCATTTGAATTAACCAGCAAAAGCGATCCACGAACAGCAAAAAATATAAACACCACTCACAACTTTATTAAAAATAAATATATTATTAGTATATTTATTAATCGTCTGTTTAAATACGATATCGTCAGCACGCGATCTCATTGAACAACAAAACACAAATACATTGTATATTATTTTATACACCGTGTTATAGCGAAATGTAAAAAAAAAAACCAGTTTACGCTGTGTCGAACGAAAAAAATAATCGAAACTACACAGGTGACATTTGAGTCGCGTTGCTCGCGTGGTTCAACACACATCCGCTCGCCGCGAGTGTCGACGGGCGAATGGATTCGGGAAATGTCGGCGGTCGCGCCGAGGGGCGGGGAGCGGTAGGTGTCTGGAGGCGAGGTAGGCAGGTAGGGACCGGGGTGGGAGGGTGCGGGCGGCGGGGGAGGGGGCTGTTATCGCGGCGGCCAGACGGCTGCCCGCCCCTCCCCCGCCTCCGCCACGGCCGGGTCCCCCCCCCCCCGCGCGCCCCGCGCCACCACTGCACAGTCTGCGCCGCGCACCTCGGAGCAACAGTTGATACGGCGGTTATCATTTTGCTGTGGGTCGCCGCCGTGAGATGTCGTGGTGTGTGCGAGCGTGCCGCCGCCCCGAACGACGCAAATAGCGTGAATCAATGAAATTGTGCGCTGTTTTGTCATTTTTTTTTTCTGTTGGAAATAGGTTGTATTTTCGCCTGGCGATCCCTGTATATAGAATTAACTATCTACAATAGGATAGGTTTATTAAAGCTGGAAGTCCTATGTAATTTTTTTTAAACAATTGTAGGTAATATAAGCATAGGTATACATACAAAGTAAATATAAGTTATTTCATTTCTAATAAATATTAATTCATTAGTGTTTACATAGTAAGAAGGTTCAAGATATATTTTTTTGTCTGTATCTTTTTTTACTAGCCCCCTCACTAGGCTTAGGCTGTGCGGTGAGCTAGTTTTATGTTATTGTCTATTATGTTGTTTATTTATTTATACATTTACGTTTAATATAAATTCATACATATGCGTCTTTTTTTCTCTCTTTTTGAACACAATATAATATCATTTTAAGTCATGCACACACAACGTAACTTGTAAAAATAAATTCTTTGTTGAAAAAAAAAAGGATTATGTATTTATTTTAATTTTGTATCTCTTTTTATTTGATTTTTTTACAATGTTTTGTTGTTGTCATTGTAAACCATATTTACAATGACAACAAAAAGTAGATTACTGCTGCCCAACTAGGAAATCCTGTTCTAGGGCTCGCAGTTTACAATTTTTAGTGACAATTATATCCAATTATGAACCAGGTGATTGTTCCCGTTCCACACTAAATATGTACACAATCTCAATTTTCTGCACTCACAATCATTTACTCAAAAAACATTATGGGCTCATACAAAACAGATCAACCAGGTCCCAATGTCCGCCATAATACCTGTCATAAATCCATCTCTGACGCGATTTTTGTTTCAGAACCATAGAAAGAGTAATTAACTATGTTGGTTTAGTTAATATGAATCACATGCTTCTCAAATCAAATCAAATATTTATATATATTACTCAAATTTATGTGTTAACACAATATAATCTCACAATAGTGTGACAAGATTTTTTTGAATATTTCATAAAAACATATTAATACAAATAATGAAATACCTAATATAAATAACATAAATCTTTATATGACGCCAATTTACATATTTACATTTATTTTAAATTGTCGTACCTTACCAATGTTTTTGTACTATACTGGATTTTGAAATAAATAAATAAATATATATAGATATATACATAGAGATGGCAGAGTTAACATCACGCTATCATAGTAATGCAGTGATTGCGAGTTTGAACCCCATCCTATAGCTGCCTCGAACGATTTCGTTCACATACAGCATAAGCATTTATGCTTATATTAGGGAATCTTGGGAAATGTATATGTACCTAATTGTTTAAAAATGACATAATTCATAAAAAAAAATAACGAAGGGTTGTGGCCAACATTAAACTCCTCAATACTAAGTATTCATATTTTGTATGGAAAATTTTCAGTATTTTCATGAAATGAGTTTTGTTAAATTAATTACTTTTTTATTTAAATATTTTATTATGAAAACTTGATAATTCTTCAATGCCACTTCTTGAAAGTGATGTGTTTTTTAGACAATTTAAAAATAAAAATATCGAATTTCAAAAATCTACAGGACTTACGATCTGTCATCACTGATGAGTGGGTTTTGTCCAACTCTATACTTCTCACTTCCAAGTTCCTCCACAAAGTATGTTAATTTGGTGTGAAAAATTTCATGAAATAAGTTACGTCAAATGATTTTTGATTTAAACATTTTATTATTGAAAACTTGATAATTCTTCAATGCCATTTTTAAAAGTGGTTTGCCTATTTAGCAATTTAAAAATAAAAATATCAAATTATAAGTTTCCTGAGCTTGGATCACTTTGAAATATTTGACAGTTAAAAAAAATGAGAAGCACTATTCAGATATCTTTCAAAATCTAATGGGGTCTAAGCGAGTATTAGATATACATATTTGTAAAATTGATCAGATATACAGGTCATTAAATTATATTCAACATGCATCATGTTTCGTCTATAATTGTGACATTCTGTCAATAATAAATTACATAAGTATGGATATACCAATCTAACGAAGCATTTCATTTAGGTACTGCAAAATGATATAAATATAATCATTTTTTACTAAGTAGATGTTAATTATACAAAAATAAATTCAATTTCTTATTTAAAATTTGTGTTCAGACTACGTGGCACAGTTGGCTGGATGTTTGACTATCTAGCCAAAGGGTTCGATTCCCGGATGGGAGACAGTTTTTATTTGTGTTTACGATCTGCATCACGGATGCAGACGATAAACATTGTGAGTAGCCAAAATGAGGCATCTTGTTGTTTTGGGTGCCTGTTAAATTAATAATATTAAACTAATTAATTAATTTTTTGCTTTTATATTGTTGAATTTATTTATTATTAGGTATTCATATTTGTCTCTTTGATTTTGATTTTGTGATTTTGATTTGATTTTGCATTGATGATGTTTATAGGAGTCCTACAGTAATATATAATGTTGAAAAGAGAAAAGAAATAGAGATATATACATATGTGTATGAAGTAATGTAATATAATATAATGTAATATAATATATTGTAAATTATAATGTAATATAGACCCCCAACACGGGTAGGTACTCGCCTACCTAACGGGGGACACTATAATGTTAATGTGTTATGTGTAATTGTTAATCAATGAATAAATAAAAAAAAAAAAAAAAAAAAAAAAAAAAACATAGTAGCACCTTCCCATCTGTTATATTATTTGATAATAATAATAATAATAATAATTAACACTTCCTTGCGCAAGTGGCGAGTTTATTGCCGTATGGCAACTTCTTCCAACTAACCAGTGTTTCCAGTCCAGAGAAGCAACATTAGCGTGAGAAATGAATTTAAATAAATTTCTCCTCTGCTGGGAATCGAGCCCAGGACGCCCGCACAGAAACCGAACGGCTTACCAACTGTGCCACGGCGGTCGGCCCCGGCTCTTACGTTGCACCTACCCGGCATTTACCCGGCTCTTACGTTATACCTACCCGAAAACCATAGCAAAGTATAGTACGTATAACGTTATTTTATATAAATTTTTTAAAATTTATTTTGTTTTGCTTTTCAGATTCGATCCTGGACCTTTCTCCCTGGAGTCAGAAATCTAAACAAATGAGCTACGATAGCCGAACAATTCATAGTTCCTATTCATAGTTCTGAATTTTCTAGCTCTTCATTTGAAGTACATTCAGCTAGACTATGGAATAGCCTAAGTCCTGATATTACGTCGTCTATCTCACTAAACATCTTCAAGAAAAGGCTAAAGCAAAAATATTTATCTGACAATACCTGATTTCATCTTCCTTTCCTCTTCCTTTCCTTATCCTTTAGTTTTCCTATCATTTTTTTAAACAAGTACATATACATCTTCCTACGTTCTTAAAATAAGCATAAATCGGTCTTAAAATAGGCGAAATCGGTCGAGACAGGATTCGAACTCGCGACCACTGGATTACTAGCCCAGCGCGCTAACCGCTCTGCCATCAACCCATCTTTCAAAAAATCATTGCTATGAATTTTTCTTACATGCTATCTTCTTTGTTTTTTTTTTACTGTTTTTCTTATATCTTTGTTTATTTTTGTAATGTGATTAACTAATTGCCATAGTACACACTGTTTTGTATATTTAACGTTAACCCTGGTTGGTTGGAAGGAATTGCCAATAGGCAATAAGCCCGCCAGTGGACTAATTATATGTACAGAAAGATTTAAATAAATAAATTTAATAATCTATTGGTTTTTAAGGTCACGCGACTGCATATAACTAATAGTAATAATTGTGTGTGTCTGTCTGTCTGTCTGTCTGTATGACTGACTTACGTCTGGCTACATTGCCTTTATCACAACAAGTGTCTTTTCTATCAGCAGCAGTACATGTATATTATGTATCAGGCTGTGTATATATTGTACATATACATACGAGACGTTACAGGTCAATGCACTTCTCTGACTGGAGCAGAGTGTACATAGTTGACTATAGGTAGGGTTGTCACACGTCCCATGTCAACGTATTTGACCATTGCATCCCATATTTCGACAGTTGATGACACAAATTATTTTAAGGCTATATCTTCATACGTAGCTATGACTTGTGGCACATTTAAAAAAATCTTACGAATAACTTTTTGTACGATTAATTTATTTTCACCACTTTGAGTACTTAATGTCGAACTAGTTTTTGGAGGTGACCGCTCCCTCCTCAGGACAGACTTGCACTAAATTATTCATCATGGATGAACGCGTGCGTTATTACGGAATGTTGGGGGTGGTGACACGGAAGGCGAAGGGTGGGGGGGATGTTTACTGTTATGGCGAGAGACTGGAAAAGTACTAAGTAAGGGTGAAATTATTTAGAAGAACCTGATTATTCATGATGTTATCATTTTTATTAAGTGCCTTTCTAATTTATTGAGTTTCCAAGTTGTCTTATTTCAATCGTTCCTTGTGAATATGTAAGATTTAAACATTTATATCTTTATTAAATGAGTATAAGCACTAATCTATTTGGGAATATTAATTAATGACATATTTATATTTTTTTAAATTTTAAGTGAAAATACAGCAATACAAAACATCAGAATATTACAAAAAAATAGCACAAAAATAGTCTAATAAAAAAATAGCAAAATAACATATAATAGGCAACAATGCTATATAACGGCTACATTAGACCTACATAAGATAAACATGGTCCCAGGTTGTTTTAACACCAATAAAAGATGAGTATAGGGACCGAACTTAAGTTGCTTTATATGTGTCATTACTTCTGCTTCGTCTATTTGTTTAACACTGACTGTATTACTTGATTCTGTGTTAATTTCATCTTCTATGTCTTTGTCATTGGTTTTGTATAGATCTCTGTAGAATGATGTTGCATGTGCTATGATATCATTTCTAGATTTTGTTTCTTCTAATCCTTTCTCAAGTTTCTGTATCCATGTTTTATGGGTAGATAATTCCTTATTGGCCCTTTTGGTACTTCTATGTCTAATTAAATTTTTCTCTATTATTATTTTTCTGTGTTTTATATAGTCCTGTTTTATTGCTTTATGCGTTTCTTTAAACATATTGCTGAGTTCTTTTTTTGTTTCTTCATTCTTAGGTTTGATTCTTATTAGTTCTGATCTTCTTTTTATTAGAATTTTTGTTTGTTCGCTTAGTATTTTGTTTCCTTTGCTTTTATTTAATTTTGTTTTTAATCCTTCTGATATAGCCTTTTCCAGCCTATTGTAATAGTTTTGTACTTTATTTGTATGTTCTACTTCTCTTTCTAACGCTGGTATCTGTGTTTGTAGCTGTTTAATATAAGTTTCTAATTCCTCTGGTGATGTAGGATGCCTTGGAAATGATTTGAAGTTTTTTCTGTTTCTTTTGGGAAGATTAAGATCTAGTGTTGCTCGCACTGGTCTATGAAATATATTTCATAGACCAGAAAGTCTGAAAAAAGCCCAGGACCGGATGGCATTACTAACGAGGCTATAAAATTAGGAGCTCCTATTCTTACAACTTACTTGACCAGATTATTCAACATGATAATTGACACCGAGATTATTCCTATGCAATGGTACAATTCAGACATCATACTGCTATACAAAAAAGGTAACCCTCTTGATATAAAGAATTATAGACCTATTAGCCTGATGGCAAGTACTTACAAACTTTTTTCATCCATATTATTAAGTAGAATTTCGCATACAATTGATAGTAGACAACCGATAGAACAAGCTGGTTTTCGTTCAGGATTTTCGACAACAGACCATATACATTCCTTAGAACAAATAATTGAAAAATATAAAGAGTTTAATAAAATATTATACATAGCGTTTATTGACTACAGCAAAGCATTCGATAGTATAAGCCACAAAGCAATATGGAAATCATTAAATGCACTCAATATCAACAATAAATACATAAACATAATTGAAAATATCTACAAGAACAGTATAAGTAACGTTAAACTTGAAAAAAGAGGAGACGATATAAAAATAGAAAGAGGTGTTAGACAGGGGGACCCTTTATCTCCTAAATTATTTATCGCCGTGCTAGAGGAAATTTTTAAAGGCCTAAACTGGAAGAATAAGGGAATTAACATTAAAGACAAATTTTTGAGCCATCTCAGATTTGCGGATGATATTGTCATCTTCAACGAAAACCCAAGAGCATTAGAAACTATGCTGAATGAATTAAACCAAGCAAGTATGGAAGTAGGATTAGGAATGAACGCGAATAAGACAAAAATAATGACAAATGGATACAAAAAACAGATAAATATAGACACTCAGAAAATTGACTTCGTAGATGAATACATTTACCTCGGGAAACTAATATCTTTCAAAAACACTAGAAACGAAGAAGAAATAAATAGAAGAGTGAATATAGCATGGAAAAAGTTTTGGACGCAGAAAGAAATACTAAAAGGAGACTTCAATTCCGAAATGAAAAAAATAGTAATGGAGACCTGTATTAATCCCAGTTTGTTATATGCATGCCAAACTTGGACTTTTACAAACAAGACAAAAACAGCAATCAGATCATGTCAAAGAGCAATGGAAAGAAGCATGTTAAAATTGCGGAAAATACATAAGATTAATAGTGAAACTATTAGGAAAAAGACAAAATTAACAGATGCGCTAAAACAAGCTTTAAAATTAAAGTGGCAATGGGCTGGACACTTATCGCGTTTCACAGATGATAGATGGACTTTACTAACCACGATATGGACGGGACCCAAAGGAAAAAGGAATGTTGGCAGGCCGTACAAAAGGTGGATCGATGATATAATAACAACGGGGGGAATGGACTGGAAAGAAAAGGGCAAAGATAGAACTATATGGAAACTATTGGAGGAGGCCTATACCCAAGAGGGATCCATTTCATGAAAAACATACATATATACATAAAAAAAAAAAAAAAAAAGAAAGTAGAAATAAGTTTAAATATTATACATTAATTTAACAAACTGCTAATTAAATAAAACACTTATATATAATGCTTACAAAAAAATATTGTAAATGAAATGGAATAATAAAAGGCTTTATTATTATTATTATAGGGACCGAACGTTTCCGATAATTCCCGAATGTTGCCGATGGTCGCATCTGCGACATCAAAAATATTAAAAATGCACAATATCTTAAATATTTATTTTCGCGTTCTATTATTACATTTCACAAATTAATAAAAAAAAACAGATAATTATAAATGCGATCAAACGTATTGTTTAACGTCATAACATGAGGTAAACGAATAACAAAAAATATTAGTCATAACCACTGACAGATCATTTGAGAATAGCTATATTAATTTAAGGTAACTTTATTTTTAGATTGGTGTGTGGGTATACATAGATGTGTTGTTTTCCCTTTTATAAGGCAATGCACACCCGCACACCTTTCGCTGGTTACCCCACATTGTGGGATATGCCGTGATGGTATGAATGAAAAAAAATGAACTTTATTTTTCATCATTGCTCCAGTTTTCTCTAAGGTTTTTATATAAATATCTAAATAATGATATTCACGAAATAAAATTATAATTTTATTAAAATTTAGATGTGTCGATGGCAGAGAAGTGAGCGCGCTGGGATAGTAATCCAGTGGTCGCGTTCGAATCCTGCCTCGACAGATTTCGTTCACTTATAGCACAAACATTGTTGCTAAATTTAGGAAATATAGGAAGATGTACCTACATGTATTACATATAAAACATTTTCACCCACTACAGATTCACACCCCAGTACTTACTTATATTAATTGGTTTGCCACAAGTAATTGACACTAGGTAAGGATAGTTTGACAATTACAGGTATATTAAGCTTATTCATTGTAATTTTTTACCTAGTGTTGTTTGTGTGCAGTTTAATTATGTAAATAAATAAATGTACTTGTTTAACAAGAACAAATTCATTTTTATTAAAAAAAAAGATTGAAAAACCACAAACCCTATAAGAAAATTATGTATTTTTTTTCAAAACATGAACAAATGTCAAACTAACAGAGAAACATAAATGAATTGCCTATATATGTAAATGTTATTATGAATAGAAAGATTATAAGAGCTTATACTGTGTTTTACTTATATAATACCCCCTATTGTAACTAAAATAGGAACATACTAAAATTGTAGATTTTAGATTTATGGTCTTATTTCAGCGTCATAAAATATCAACTTCGACTAAATGGAATAGGAACGTACCTATATTGGCCGTAACGTCATTAAAAATTTACTGAATTAGACGTATTTTGAATAATTATGAAAATGATAAAAATTTCATAATTTTCGTAATTATTCAAAATACATCTAATTCAGTAACTTTTAAGAACGTTCCGGCCAATATAGGTACGTTCCTATTCCATTTAGTCCAAGTTGATAGTTTATAACGCTGAAATAAGAACGTAAATCTAAAATCTACAATTTTAGTACGTTCTTAGTTTAGTTACAATAGTTACTGAATAGGGGGTAATATTACAAAAATATAAGGAAATATTATGAATAAGACGCTGAATTTCAGTGTTGAATCTGTCAAAATAATGCATCGAATGTGTCAAAACGTCCTTTGGCGTTGGCAACCCTGACTAGTGTGTGTGTTGTGTTGGTAGCTCATGGTGTTGGTTGGTGTACGATGGCTTCAACAGCGACATTAACATCTGTCCTCGTCCGTAGTTCGCCTGCTGCTTGCTTGCTTATCTGCATTGCATCGGGTTACCACAAGGAAGGTCATTCATCTCAATATACCTAGACTATAGACCACTACTGTGCACTAGTACTAAAGTAACGCACAAACTATATACCTACTATTCTCACTATTTCATACACTATGAACTTTATCTGTGACACGATTTCAGAAATTACTCATTCTAGTTCACACTTCCAACGAAGTATAGAATTATAATGAAAATTAATAAGTATATAATTTAACTAATAATATGTATATACATAAATAATATGTATATACATATTATTATTTCGTGGAGTTATTTCATGGAGTGACAGTTTCAAATATTGAAAAAAAAATATTGACAATAACGTCTCAATAGAGACGATGTAGGGATATTATAGAAGAACCAGGAACTCAGGCACCTACATGGCATACGACCTGTCATCGGCTGGTTTACGTGACCACTTTATGCGCTTGCGCAACGTTCACCAATTATGCCTATGTTGAGTTCCCTTATCAATGTAATTTTTGAAAGTTCTATATATTTGAATACTGTGTAAACATTTCACCTGAATAATAGTTGCATGTAACACATGAGATGATAGTTAGTATAGTTATAGATCACGTACCAAACTATAAACCCTTAAATCTATTTTTTTGTATATTCTGTGAGGCGCCGGCTTAGAATAGTGCTTCCATTCTTTTAAATCATTGTTTTCGAGTGTCCCGTAAGAGCCGGGTAATCGAAAATACAACAGGCAACAATAACATCTCACATAGTTCAGCAATGAGGTTCACCACCCATTCTGAATGTAGTGCCTTTTTTGGTGAAACGAGACTGGTGTGTGGGTATACATAGATGTGTTGTTCTCCCTTTTAGAAGGCAATGCACACCCGGACACCTTTCGCTGGTTACCCCACATTGTGGGATATGCCGTGATGGTATGAATGAATAAAATTAAATTTAAAAAAATATATTTAATAATAATAATTAACACTTCCTTGCACTTTGCGCAAGTGGCGAGTTTATTTCCGTATGGAAATTTTTTCCAACTAACCAGTGTTTCCAGCCCAGAGAAGCAATATTTGCGCGAGAAATGAATTTAAATAAATTTATCCTCTGCTGTGAATCGAACCCAGGACGCCCGCACAGAAACCGAACGGTTTACCAACTGTGCCACGACGGTCGGCAATATCGCTTTTATTTTTATCAGTCGGCATATTTGCCTTTATTTATACAAAAAAAATCAGCGTTCCAGATATTATGGTTAAGATATAAAATTCATTTGAAAGAATCGACAGTTGGATAAATACTCAAATAAATAATTAAATAAACTACAAAACAAAATAATTCTAAAAATAAATTTCCTGTTCTTTTTTAATTGCAACACTGTTTCCTCGAAAACGTTAAATGTAAAGTCTGTCTATAGCAAATGACATGATTGTGCAACAATGTTGCAAGTATATAAACAGTGAAAAATTTAGCACACGATAGTCAAAATTCCTAGAACTTCGACCATAAAAAAGGCTTCACAATAAAAAGTTTTCTAGTCCATTGTTCAGTGATCACCCTAAAGATTTTTCTTATCTTTAAGAATCAATGTCTCATTGGAACTAGTAGGTATCTATGGTATATTGTGGTGACAGGAAAATTATTCGAAAAACAGTTATTCGAATGCTCAATTTTACGAAAATCAATTTGACGAATGGCAATTATTCGAATCACATTTTTTCGAAAAACAATTTTCCGAACACACAATTATCAGAATTCACAATTGTTCGAATTTTTATGACGTCATGTTGGTAGTATTGTGAAAGGAATAAACCATAGATTTTTATTATAATATACTAGATGTCGTAGTTAGCAAATTTTGTATGAATCGAAAACAAATGACTCACTTTTTGCACGGAGTACTACATCTACATAGTATATTATGTATAATAAAAATCTATGGAATAAACAACATGGCGAAGCACCGCGCTGTCAGATATCCTAGGATGTACACCTATTTTTTAAACCTAAACCTACAAAACTTTGGTAAAAATAGGTTGGTTAGGTTTGTTTGTAGTTATAATTGCGACTGGCGTGAGCCAGTAGCATTATATATTTATAAAAAGTAACTATAATATTAAAATAAAATAACTAAATTGGTGTGAATATTAGATAAACATAAACTGGTGTACAAACTAGGCTATCCCGCGCTGTCAAACATCAGTTATTAAAAATGTGCAAACATACGTACCCAACAATAATACTACAAGTAATAATAGTCTTCATCGAATATATTTTACTGGCAACAAATATGTCAAAGGAGGCAACATAATGACACAAAAATATATTAAATTCGGTTAATTGGTTTTCCAACAAATGTTAGTTCGAATAATTTGCTTTCGGATAATTGTCATTCTGATAACTGATTTTCGAAAAATTGTTATTCGTACAATTGCGCATTCGAACAATTGTGTTTCGAAGAATTTTCATGTAATCGTATATTGTTACTTATTATTGAAGTGAGAAAATAATTAACTATTCACTTATTTCTTAGTGATACACACGGGAAATAAACATAATCTCTCATAAAAAACTGACCTCAAAATAATAATTGATTTCATAATCACCCTCTTTGATTGAGACTAAGATCCGAATGCAGAGTCCGACCTAAATACTAAATTCTAAATACTAACCGTGTTTATTGCACAGTCGCTCGTTTATGTTAGGAGATCACGTGGCTTCCTAACTGGAGGATGCAACGAAGTTTTTGTATGAGAATTGCATTGCAGAGACATATCTAAAGACTTAGCGCAAGCGCGTTGACGTAAATTAACATTTGCGAACTGTTCTTCCCCCACCACCATCGGTTCTGCTTATGGGGACTAATAACGGCCCCTTGCAAAACTCTGAAAGAACACACGAAGAGTACGGAGAACTCTAAAACCTTGCAGACACTGCACTGTGCAAAGAGAGCTAATCATGTGGAAACAACTGGCTCACCGTTCACTGATATTGAAGATAATATCGCACCGAAATTAAGACAGAAAGTCTTGAAAGCCCTAAAGTTGCTCTTCGTGGCTACAAGGTCCGCATGTCCAATGGGTCCAAAGATATTTCCTCGGACATCGTCGTAGAGTTCTCGTCGGAAAGTTGACACGGAGAAGTTAGTTATTCTTCGGCTGTCGTATTTTCGTATTTTGTCGTTTTTCCTGGAGGGACCACATCACAAATGCCGAGGTTCTCAACAGAGTTGAAGAAGGGAGGCACCTACTCAAAATCATCTTTGAGAGACGTGCTCGCTGGATTGGTCGCATCTTGGCCACGAGGGTCTCCTACATGACCTAATGGCAGAGCGGTTAGCGCGCTGGTCTAGTAATCCAGTGGTCGCGAGTTAGAATCCTGCCTCGACCGGTTTCGTTCACCTAAGCACAAGCATTTATTAGCTTATTTTAGGGAACGTAGGAAGATGCATATGCACTTGTTTAACAAGGACATATTCATTTAAAAAAAAAAAAGAAAAAAAATGGTTGAGGGGAAAAACCACAGGGGGTGCCCCCGAGGGGAGTATTTGGCCCAGGTGTGCGAGGACATGAACTGCGCCACATATGTTGAGCTGAAGAGGGTTGCAGAGGATTGAGAGAAGTGGAAAGCGAAATGTAGACTTCTTCTGCAAACCAGTCCGCATAGGATTGAGACTTTTGATTTTGATTGATTTAGGGCATAACTTGAATAAAATACTGTCAATTACTAATACAATCCTAAAATATATTACATTATACAATGATTCATTTGATTGCTTGGAATTTGCGCCAGTCAAAACATAAATAATATCGGATTACACAAAAAGCCACCAGAGTGTGTCAACGTTGAAATATTTGAGTGTAAATATGAAACTTTGTATTATTATTTAATATGACGCGGTAGGTACCTATGTAAAAAGTCATTGACATGTCTACATTTTTTTACAAACTTATCTTTCATCTCTAGAATCTAATTTGTCTGGGATTTTATTAATAATAGTTTCACAATACTTAATTTTTTTGTCTTTATTATTTTCACGCAAGATCAAAATATACATCTACTTATTTATTTTTTAATTCATTAAGAGAAGTTATAATATAGTCGTCATAGAACTATAATAATACATATTTGCAGTATTCTAATATTTCAATGTTTACTTAAATTGAAATTTTAACTTGTTATATCAAAATTCAAAGGAAAATATCAAATGGACAAATAAATATAGACATCCCAATTTGTAATGAAATTTCTCAAATATATTATTTTTATTTTTTATGTATGTAGCTTCTCGGGCAACTAACAGGTGCTATGTCAAATAATTATTTAACACGCACCCAATAAGTAGAGGAGACTTACGATATTTATCGTCTCACAGATCCAGACTGAAAACACAATTTTAAAATCTGTCTCCACCGGGAATCGAACCCGGGACCCTTGGATCAGTAGTCAGATACCTAACCAACTGAGCCACGACGGCCGACAATGTGTTTCTAAGTATTTTCAACATTTCTCTATTGAATGTTCGTCACACATTTTTAAACTTCAGCGTAAATTCCCCTAAAATAATTATTAAAAAAATCCTTTCTTGCATATTTTTTCTTTATTACTCCATAACTACATGCCGTGTAGAAATAAATCTTTTATGTTCTTATAGAGTGCATAAAATCAAAGTGAATATTAGTGATATTTTTTTAATTCTAAGCCAGGTTTGTTCTTTAAATGCTAAAAATCGACAAATTTTGGGTTTCCGATAATTTAAATCACGTACCCTTGATAACGCACGCGATAGTTACACTTACTAACTACTAACTTCATACTTCATAGTGCATTAAGCGGTTTTAATATAATATCATGTTTTCAGTCACTAGATTTAGCGTTTTATGTCCTCTTAAAAAATAAAAAAACAAACACATTAATTCAACAAACATATGTATGTATGTAAGAACACGCATTATACCTAAATTCATATTTATTTATTTATTTATTTATTTATTTATTTATTTAAATCCACAATAACCATACATAAAAAATTACAACAATACGACAGTGAAACATAGAACAAAAAAAAAAAAAAAATTTTTAAAAATTGACAAATAAATTAAATCGTTGTTTACTGATACTTTTTAACGCATTTCGTAAATTGAAAAATGTATTTGCAATTAATTAATTATTTGTGTATCTTTATACGTAGGTATGACTTTGTAGCACATTTTAAAAAATCTTACAAATAACTTTTTGTACAATTAATTTGTTTACACTACTTTGAGTACTTAATGTCTTGTACTAAATTATTCATCATGGATGAACGCAGCAGCAATGATCTTTATAACGAAGTAAATGAACAATCAACAAAGGCTGCTGTAGTGGCTGGATGCCTGAGAAGTGCTGTGTGGAGAAATAGGGATATGCTGAGGGAGAGTAAAGTCAGGATCTACAAGACTTGCATAAGACCAATCATGACATACGCCATAGAGACAAGAGCTGACACCACCCGCACAAAAAGTCTCCTTAGAACCACAGAGATGAAGACTCTACGGCCCATCGCAGGAGTAACCCTACGAGATCAAATGAGGAGCTCCGAAATAAGGAAAATTTGTGATGTTGAGAACGTGGTGCGATGGGGTAGAACAAGAAGACGTTTCTGGAGAGATCACGTGGGGAGAGCAAGCTCAGACCGAGTACTGAGGATATCAGCTGACGAACATCCTACAGGTAGCAGACCTCTAGGAAGACCCCCCAAACGATGGAGGGACAGCTGGACGTCCACCTCTCAGGAGCAGGTGCCGAGAACTACAGGACATAGTCCTATCTAACGAAGAAGAAGAAGAAGAAGAAGAGGAGGATGAACGCGTGCGTCATTACGGAATGTTGGGGGTAATGGCACGGAAGGCAAAGGGTGGGGGTGAGGTTTACTGTTGTGGCGAGAGAGTGGAAAAATATTAAGAAAAGGTGGATTATTTAGAAGGACCTGATTATTTATGATGTTATCATTTCCATCAAATAAATGGAAATTTGAAAGATGGTGACGATAGAAATAAGAATAATACAAGAGCGTGTATGAAACTATGAATGGACGTGAATGAATTGAGAAAAAATGTTGTCAAGAGAGAGGAGTCTGGCGCTCGTTTCTCCCTGCCTATCCCAAATAGGGAAATAGCGTGATGGTATGGCATGGTAGGTTTGAAAGTTAAAAAGATTCACGAAATCAGAGTTCATTGCTTCATAGCCTTGACTCACGAAACTCATAAAATTTGTCTTCCTAGAAATTGTATTTGTTGTTGACCCAAACTCATACCAACTCCATTTTGACTTCGTATATTTTCAACAGTCTTAAAAAATGTTTTTTGTAACTTATTCATATCGTTTGTTTGTTTACCCTTATTAAGAAGTTGTTTACGGAAAAAATACAACATTTTCTTAATAAGATATACATTTTTGATGTAGCATTCAACCACATTCTTAAAAACGATAAATATTTTTTATGAAATTTCATTAACATCTTAAAAGAGACGAAGTTGGAACATTATAGGAGAACCGGGAAATCAAGGCACCTTCAGGACTAACGACCTGTCATCGGCTGGTTTAGGCGACCTCTTTATTTTCTTGCGTAACGTTGACCAATAATGCCGACCGATCTTGAGGTATGCTGTGGAAACGCGAGCAGACAACGGAAATGAAAGTTATAAGCTCAACCACTGGAAAAACTCTCCGAGAGCGTGTTTGCAATGTTGAAATAAGAAAAAACATGTGTACATGAATAGAGGACATTGTTCGGTGGAGTAGATCCAGAAGACATTGGAGGGACCACGTAGCCAGAATGGACAGTGATAGACTTGCGTTTATAGCAGCATATGAAATCTCCTCTGGTCGCCGTCTACCCGGAAGACCACACAAGAGATGGAAGGATAGTTGGACTTCGTTGTCTCAGAAGGCATAGTTTTTTAAATAACAGACCAACAAGTCAACTAAACGAAGAATAATAAGATACCTTGAGTCTATTCGCGCTTGATCCATCCCTGCCATTATGGCCCATGTTTCAATGGAATCAAAGTCTTTCTGATAATCGACAAAACCCTATACATAGCGGGACATTATATTTAGAACACTTATCTATTAGTAAACTTAAAGAGGCTATATAGTATATTTTGAATATAATTTCCCTAATACCTTGGTTTATTTTGAAGGTTTTTGGCATTTAAACACCACGCTTGCCATACGTGTTGGTGAGTTTGGGTTCAGCCGCCCTTGACATAGGGAACAGACGCTGTTTGTAGCCGCCCATTCTGGGTCAGACGCTACGTTGGAACGTTGGGTTGGTTGCTAAATTGGAGACCATGGGATATGAAAAGGGGAATAGGCCGGCCCCAGAAAAGGTGGGCCGATGATGTTGTCCCTGTCGCTGGGAGCGGATGGGTTCGAAAAGCCCAGAAAAAAGACGAGTGGAAGCTATTAGAAGAGGCCTACATCCAGCAGTGGAGAGATGGCTGAGAAAGAAGAAGAAGAAGAATACCCTCAAAAGATACGTCTATGAAATAAGGAACAGTTTGTATGTACATCTTTATTCTACTGCACGAGTTTTTTGAATTTTGAATTTGTTTAATACTTTTCTTGTAAAATTAGTTTTAGTAAAACCCTTTTTTTATTTTTTTATTGTAACTAAAAAACTACAAGGCCTGTGAAGTAGATTTTTACTTCAATCGAAAGAGAATATGACAATATATTTATTGTACCGGCTGAGTTTTTTATTATTATAATATTTTAATAACTATCCTTGCTATTTAAAAATATATATAAATATATAAGATAAATTGTTGTATATCACATATCAGGTGATATACAATATTTTTTCGTGTTTCATACTCTCTGCTCTTCTTCTTCGTTTCCTCAATGCTGAGGATCGTGATCTATGGGGCCGCTAATGGACAGAACTAGTCGCCTCCAGTCCTCTCTGCCCTCCGCAGCTCGCACCGCCTAATAAAGGTCGTTTCCAGTCATCTCCTTAATATGGTCACACCATCGTGCAAGAGATCTGCCTCTACTTCTTTTGCCTGGTACACTTCTTGTGATAATACTTTTTTCCTGGCTCTCTCCTGGCGATGTGACCTAAGAAGTTCAATACCCGGCGGCTGCATACTGTAGACAATCTTTCTTTTATTTTGAGCTCTTTAAGGACCGAGTTTCATACATTAGATGGTAATTTAGTGTACATTTTTGCGTACATCCGTAAAGTCTGATTTTTTTTAAAGTGCCAATTCTATACATAAACAAAAAAAATGCATAGTATTTACGCATGTAAATGTATTAGTAGAATCATGGTTGCTGATTGGTTTACACCATTTGGTGTCCTTAACAACAAACATCAACAAACCCGACAGTACGTATCTATCTCTCGAAGTGAGCGCACGTTTAATTTTTTATGGTGACCATGTGTTCTAAATTAAGAATTTCATTTTTTATTTCTAATTTATGTATTTTATTTTTTGTTAAATATCGATATATAATTATTATTATAAACATGTGTTATCACCGTCTTAGTATAGAATAAGTGTCCATTATTTATTTGTATTAGTTACATAGATATATTATTTATGTATGTGTGTTTGCCTCAATGAACTATTATGTAAATATTTTGTAAAATATCATTTATTATTTTGTAAAATAATATGTAACTGTTTATTATTATAAGGATTAATTACTTCATAATGTATTCTTTTATTTTCCTTATAAAAAGTATCAAATAAATATTTTGTTTAAATATTACTTTCCCAGGAGATGCCCATTAACATTTGCAGAAAATACCTAATAATATAGACCCATTGAAGCCGCATGGTACCGGGAGTAAGAATAGGTATGAAAAGATTTGAAGGTTTTGAAGATATATGCATGTGAAAGTTACAACCGTTTTATATAATGAAATGATAAAAAAAAATCCCATAATATTTTTTTCTTTTACACCATGGTCACTCTATGAGCTTTGGCACTCTTAAAAAAATCAGACTTTACCTATACCCAGGCCTTGAGTATAAATTTGGTCAATAGTGCTGTAGCCTTTCCGAAATCCTACTTTTATCAGAGGTTGATTTAAGTCAAATTTGTTCGACAGTCGTTATGTTAAAACAAGCACAAAAATTTATGCTTAAATTAGGAAATGCATGAGGTTGTATAATATGCAGATATTAGTTACAAAAAAAATTACATATAATGCTTTTAAAAAATATTATTTCACATTTAATAGGCTTTGTTTGTACATTTATACATATTAACGATACTATTTGAAATATATTATATTGAATATTGTTTTTTGTCCAGAAAATTCTCAGAAAGTCTTTGACCTCATGCAATGATTTCATGGTCAGACCTAGCTTCATCGTAAATATATATTCTAAGGAATAAAAAATATTCCTGGAATGAGAATTTGATACATACATAAAACACACAAAGGACACCGGTAGAACCTTTTTCCTAGAATCCTATTTTTATACTCTACTACCGTGTCTTATAGTAGAGTGTCATAATTCCGCAATTTATAATTTAGTTCAACTTCCAATACTCAACTAGTATCATGTAGATAGACTTTGTATTGAGTATCATCATCAAAATTTTTATTATATGTATATCTATTTATTTATTTTATTTATTCATTGATTAACAATTAAGTCACATAACACATTAACATTATAGTGTCCCCCGTTAGGTAGGTATATCATACGCAAACATTGAATTAAATTCCTGCCGGGAGCCAATGATATTTTTTGTCATTTTTGCTTCTCACTACCCCTAGGAAATATACTGGGGAGTTATGAATTCACAATTTTAAGGTAATTTTTTTATTGCAGATTATCAACCAGTATCATGCTGAGATTGTATTCTGAAAGTTTCATCACAGTACTGTGTAGGTACTATGGAGTATGTAGGTACTGCGTGTTTATCTTACTTTATCGATTATAGACTAAAGTACTCATTCGATTATTTTATCTAATACTCGTTTAGACCCCATTTGATTTTGAATGATAGGTATCTGAAAATGATTCTCAATTTTTTAACTGTCAAATATTTCAAAACGACTCAGGAAACTTAAAATTTGAATTTTTTTTTATTCACATTGCTAAAAAACCACATCGCTTTAATAAAATGGCAAAAAAATATTTAAATAAAAAAATATTTAATCCAACTCATTTCATGAAATTGTCCACATCAAATTATAATACTTTGCGGATTGACTTGGTAGTGAGAGTATAGCGTTGGAGACAACCCATTCATCAATGAATACAGGTCGTAAGCCCTGTAGGTGCTTGATTTCCCGGAAATATTATAAATAAATATGTTTCGTCTCTATTGAGATATTAAAAATATGTTACGAGAGGTATTGTACGCCTTCGTTTTTTATTTGCATCAATGTCGATTCTTTGCACTTTTGTATGGCATTCTTATTTTTGCTCGCATATATACAATATGCAAATATGTTTTTTCCATATGAGTGTATTCTTACGAATTATAATTGCATATGATTACATAATGCAAGGACGCACGCCAGACATAATAAAAATACATTTATATTATTGCAAACGTGCAGTTAGGAAAATACGTTTGTGACTAGCGGCGTCGGTACTGGCCACTGACGCGGCCCAATTAATTCTAGTTTGGCTTTTAGCTACATAATTATAACTATAGGATGATTCTTATCTTCGTCCTTCGTGGCTGCTATATCAAAGGTCCCGGGTTCGATTCCCGGTGCAGACACAGTTTTTTTTACCGTGTTTTCAGTGTAAATCTGTGAGACGATCAAAATATACAATGTTTTAGTGGATGTATATTTAATAATAAAAATAATAATGATATATTTATTTAACATAAGAAAAGAAAACTTACAGAAACAATACACCACAGAGACCACTCAGTATTTATATAAAAACAAACAAAAAAATATACAAAACAAAAAACATAATGAACAAAAAAAAATAATAATAATAATAAACCATGGGTGCTCACTGATTGGCATCATTCCATCACTTTACCTATGTCTATCTAACTAGGAATAATTCCTGTTTTAAGTAAGGACAATTTCAATGTATTTTCACTACGCTTTTACATCATGCCATAGAAATTTCAATCGATTGAATTAAAAAAGAACATTATCATCAATATAAGAAACAAAAAGAAAAACATTTTTGCATTAACAAAATATAAAATAAAGCATTATGGAAAAGAATGACAGCAGAACTAAAACATTACCTAAATAAGTATGTTTGTTAACTTATATTCCGATTGTGATCGACCTATACTCAGCAACCACCTATTCACAAACTTTTTCAGAACATTCACACTCATTGTGTGGCAAACGCTAGGTAATGTATTGTAAATTTTCGGACCAAGAAAGGAGTAGTGCTTTTGGGCGTACGTCTTACGGACTTTCCCTATATTTAACAATCCCCTGCTTTCACATCTTGTTCTATGTATACTGTTTCTCACTGTAAATTCATGTATACTGTATCTCACTGTATATTAAAATAATTTATTTATTTATTTTTATTTAAAAAACCACATACAGCTAACTAGTTATTATATGTACATCGTTATTCCATCAAATAAAGGCAAACTATTACAAAACTGGTCAGCCAATTACAAGTGGCCATTTCCTGCATTAAAAGTTGGCGTACAAATTTATAAGAAAATGAAAATCTAAAAAATAATCTATATAAAATAGAAAAGATACAATAGAAACTAAGATCACAACAAAAAAAAGTAATGGAAGATATTGACAAAAGAAAGCAAAATGGAAAGCATTCCTATAAAAGATACAACTAAGAACAGAGACAGATAAAAAAGAGAAACATTATAGCTAGAAAAAAAAACAAAAAAGCTAGTGTATTAGGTTAATTTATAAGTATGGAAAGTTTTCTTCTGAATGTCACCAGACTGTCATCAAAGATATCTATGTATGTCGTTATTGATATGTAAAGTATTATAAAATCTACACATGGGATTTCTAATGGAATTAAAAAAAACCTGTGTTAATGTTGAAAAACTGTAAACTCAACATTGTTCAACAATGAGTAAGTTCAACATTGCACCTGTTTGTTTTTATTTTTTATTTTTTTTTTATTTCATTTTCGGGAAATTTACAGTATAATAACATTTATTATATAGATGCATTAGTATAATACTAAAACCAATAACAAATTTCCACATTATTAACAATAAATTTTGACTGCTGTGCTTACATACTTAAAGCTACATATGAAAAATATTTAAATCTGAATGCTAATGCATGAGTGTATGTATGTGTGTACGTATGAGTGTAAGGATGTGTATATGTGTGTGAATGTGTCTATATAAGTGAAAGAGAGAATATATAGGTACCTGCAAGCTCACATAGTTTACTCCGTTCAATCTTGATTTTTCAATCATCCAGTGAAATTCAATCATTATTACTTGAACTGATGGCAGCAGAAAATGAATTAAGTCCTAAAAGTAAAATATCGACGTCCAGATGTTCGTGATTATAAATGTTCATCATACGTATGAGGGGTGCGTTTTTCGTGTAAGTATTATTACGGTGCGGTATGTGAAACAAAAGTGGGCTTCGCGTACGACGCGATGGGACGTGTGTTGGTTGAAGGAGAGAAGCTCCGTAATTTGAGGACAGTCAATTGCATTGTGTATGATGTTATACAATGTTTTCATATCAACCAAGGATCGTCTCTGTTCCAACGTAAGGATTTTGTGATACAATGTTGCATCCCTATAAGTGGAAAATTCTGTGTGTTCTCTGTAATTCAAGTGTTTTATAAATATATGTTGGATTCTCTCTATGCGTGCTTTGTGTACTTGAAACACGGGTGACCAGATGGGAGACGCAAATTCCAAGATACTACGCACATATGTAAAATAAAGAATTTTTAAGATTTTAGTGTTGAATGGTTTTGAGATGCGGAGAATAAAACCGAGGGTTTTATAGGCTTTGTCAATTACTGTGTCAATATGTTTTTCGAGAGTGAACATGCTGTCCAAAACAACTCCGAGGTCTCGAACCGATGATACAGTCTCAAGAATACTGTTGTGTATGGTATAAGGGAAATTGATGATATGTTTTTTGTTTCTAGAGAATGTGATTTTGTGGCATTTTTTAATATTTAGAGATAATTTGTTGTCATTGCAATATTTATATAGCCTTCCTAAGTCTTCCTGAAGTCTGAGGCAGTCTAATTCTGAGTTGATTTTCATATAAATCTTCATATCATCAGCGTATAATAAAAACTTAGAATATTTAAAACATTTATTTATATCTCCTATATACGCATTAAATAGAAGTGGTCCTAAATGACTCCCTTGTGGTACACCAGAAGGTATGATGACAATATCAGAGTAGAAGCCGCCAACATTGACCAATTGACATCTTTTTGAAATGTAAGATGAAAACCACCTATAAAGATTGCCGTGAATTCCGAGTCTCTCTAATTTTTGCAAAAGAATATTATGATTTACTCCATCGAAAGCTTTGGAGTAATCAGTATATATGGCATCAACCTGTACTCGTTTATCCATATTTTGCAAGACATATTCAGAAAATAACAATAAGTTGCTCACTACAGACTTTTTAGAGGTAAAGCCGTGTTGTTGATCGGATATCTGTGAATTAATTATGGCATAAATCTGGTCATAGACTACTTTTTCGAATAGTTTGCTAAGAACGCTATTAAGCAATAAAAGAGTCCTGATGAAGAAGCGGTCGCTTAAGAACCATTCGTAGACAAAAACAAAGGGACGAGGAGAAACGCGTCGTTAGGTAAAATTAAAAATCCAAGTAGAAGAGAAATTTATTAAAAAAATCGTGGAATACTTGCTACTCTGGGCTGAAAACATTGTTTAGTTGGAAGAAATTGCAATAAATTCGCCACTTGCACAGGATGCAATGATGTTTTAATAACTATTATAGAACTATCCGACTAAGAATAGTGCTTCCACCCGAAGAATAGTGCGACTAAGTATAGTGCTTCCCGAAAATACAACAGGCAACAATAACATCTCACATAGTTCTGCAATGAGGTTCTTCGCTCATTCTGAATGCAGTGCCTATTTAGGTAAGATAGACTGGTGTGGGTATACACGCACGTGTTGTGCTTCCTTGTAAAAGGCAACGCGCACCTGTCGCTGGTTACCTCCCACTGTGAAAGTGTTTTATATTGGTAAAATTATACGTTGTGTTAAATGCACTCAACATTATTATGCTTTTAAATAAACTCTGTAGCAATAGCTGGCTGGCAACAAATCCGCCATATTGCAAGTTTGAATAAACAAACGATGAAATCATAATGACGCATATAATAATAATATATGTATTTGTATTTTTAATTAGGTTTGTATATAGGAATATAATATGGTTTCCTCATAATAAGAGAAATACATAATATGCACACAAGTCCAATGCTAGACACAACAAATACGATAAACAATTTGTTTTTTCTTTAAAGTGAATATGTGACGCATTTGACATTATTAAACACCTGCATTTATTGAACAAAATATATTATTATTTATAGACATCACAAAAATATTTGTTTAATATGTAAAAATATAATTTCAACAATGTGGCGGACTTATTCCTCGTAGGCAATTTCTACCAATCAACTATACTAGTAAGTACACTTGTTGCAAGTATTTGATATACCTAAAATCAAACAAAAACTTTTCCAAAAGAAAAAACGAGTCGGTTATGTGGCTTATCGATATCAAGTCACTCCACAAATTATTCAAATTTTCAGCATTTTCATGTAATATGAAAATGAAAAATTATTTTTGATTTTTGAAATATTTCATTATGAAATCTCGATAATTCTTAAATGCCGTTTTATTAAGGTGATGTGCCCTTTTAGCTGTATGAAAATAAAAATATAAAATTTTAAGTTTCCCGAGCTTGGGGTCACTTTGAAATATTTGACAGTTAAATAATTGAGAAGCACTAATCAGGGGGGGGGGGCAAGTCTGGTTCAATCGGCGAAATCAAAACCCTCACGATTACCC
The DNA here is from genome assembly GCA_963576475.1 of Molanna angustata. Lineage (NCBI taxonomy): Eukaryota > Metazoa > Arthropoda > Insecta > Trichoptera > Molannidae > Molanna > Molanna angustata. The sequence continues at coordinate 1,349,333 of OY754972.1, forward strand.
ATATCATGGATATAGTTATTATATGGAGTTCTATAATATCTTTAGATGTCCAGGTATCCTTCAAAATCTAAAGGGGTGTAAGTGAGTATTAGATATACAAATTTGCAAAATTATAAAGAGTACTTTATTTCAGAAGCAAATCAATTGGCTGAGCTAGTGGCGGAACCCTCTGGCCATTTTAACAATTTTTCTAGATTGTCTTTAACAGACTTCGTATATTTCTTGCAAAGCTCAGAAAGTTGTAAAAGAGAAGCAATACCTGCCAAAATTCGCCTAGTTATTACTTTGAGATTTTTAGCCAGCGGGGACAGCTTTGAAAGTCTACATTTTCCGTTTGAAGTTTCGAACTCGATAATTTCAAGAATTGTGCCTGAAGTATGTATATATTTCACTAAATCAAGTATTGAAGTTAAGGTAAGTGAAAATAAAAAAAAAAAACAACAAAATTATTTATTAAATCAAATTATCTCAAATAAAAACATAAGTTTTTAAGTTATTGTAGTAGGTAACTCAAAATTATGCTTGATAAAATGCCTGACTTAGAATATCATTGTCATTATTGTTATTTTCTGTTGGTGGGCTTACAATCTCATAGTCATCAGACAGAATTGTAATATGTATTAGGTTGGGTAACCGCTGAAGGGGAATATGATTTTTGAAGCGCTGGTTCTGAATATGAAGTACATGACGATTCAGAACCTAGAGTCACTTTAAAATATTTGACACTTAAAAAAATTGAGAAGCACTAATCAGATATCCTTCAAAATTTTAAGGGGTCTAAGCGAGTATTAGATATACAAATTTGAAAATTTTGAAATGAATCGAATGAGTACTTTAGTCTAGAATCATTCATTCATTCATTCGTTTGTTCCTGTTCCTTCGTTCGTTCATTCGTTCTTTCGTTCATTCGTTCATATAATATACCTAATCTAATGATTCAGTGGTGTCGCGTCGTATGGATTTTCATACTTTTTTTGAAAGGCAGTCAGTCCCTATACAGGACTATTTACATATGCCCAAGACGTTGATCAATGTGTATATGTAGCCAAAAGCGCTTTAAACTGTGTGAAGCACAACGTATCGACTGCGAAATTTTTCAGCTGTGAGAAAAACTCTAGTGTGTGAGAAAAATAATTAGATATTTATTTATTTATTTATTTATTAATTAGGGAATACAAGAAGTTACAGAATAGGAATGTGTGTACCTAAAACTGAAAGCAACATATAAATTACCGTTTTTCTGCAACCTTAAAGTATTCACAATGTATACTAGTTAAAGTTTGCGAAGTAATACAATAAAAATAAAAAGTCATAAAAGATAAAACAAGTAAAAAAGTAATTAAAAAATAGCATTAAAGAAATGAAATAGCTAAGAAATTATATATACAAAAACATTAATGGGAGAAAAAATAAAAATTATGCATAAACATAAGAATAGTTAAAAATTAAATTTAAGGAGCCAATCCGGGAATTTGAGGACGGTTCGGTCCGGGCGGGGCACGCACCTCTGGATTTTTTAAAAAAAAATCTATGTGCGGATTTATGAATGTCAGATGGCAGTCGCTTCAATGTAATAACCAGACTCGCCAATTCCAGGATCATGGTCATAGCTTACCCCGATAGAAACAGGACAAAAAGCGCTAAGGGAAAAGAAGATAGAAATTATTTAAAGAGCCATAACACAATATTATAAGTGGTGTAGTTATGTGTATTATGTCATCGCGTGTTGTGGTGATGATTTTTGAATGTGTCTTATTTCATGTTTGTTTGAATGCTGCGTATGATTTGGAGAAGATTTGTGTGTCTGGGAACATTTTGTTGTATTCATTGCTTACTCTGTTGTTGGTTTCCTAAATCCTGTATTTGTGTTTGAAGTTGAGGGGAGGAAGAGTAAATTATTTCTTAGATATCTGAGTGGTGCATGTATGTTACATAATTGTGGGGATTACAGTATAATTATATTTTCCTGTATGAACTTGTGTAGCAGTTTATAAATTTCCGTTAATCTTAACGATAGAAGATTATGTATCTATAATGGGAATTGGAATTATTCCTTCAACGAGTATCGGACATCATCCAATGCTAGATAAATGTCAAATGTGACTCTTATTGAAAAGGAAAAGAAAGCATGGTTCTCACGATGTTCACACTCCACTACAGCAATTCAATTACATGTACCGGTGTGCAGTTTTTTGAATATTTAATTATGTATAGTTTTAGCTAACCATTTCTAAACCTATGATTCCAATTGGAATCATTAATGTATTTTACGTATATCGCAATGAAAATTATTATTAGCTGTGTTATTTCTCTTCTAAATTATTAAACAAAATATTATTGATCGCTTACAATACTGAGAATGACGGAAACTTCTGTACTCGGTTATTGTACAGTTGAAAACTCGGTTATTGCGAAATGTGCGTTTCTTGCTAAATACGGTTATTCAAAATTTAATAAATGTGAGGTTTTTTCTTTTCTAGCATGCTATATATTTTTTTAATTAGGTAGTTATATTTCCTTCAATCTCTAATAATAATTAAAAATGTAAGATTTTTTTATTTTATGAAAAGTATATAGTTTTATATATGAATGATGACAATTGGAATCGCTAAAATTTCCAAAAAAAAAAAAATGAAAAAAAATATCAAAATCTCTTTACAATCACTTATTTTGCCCATTTTATAAGAAACATATTTATTTTCATGATGATTTTATAATTCAGTTAAGGAAGGGTTAAAAAATGTATTTTTATTAGTATTTTTTGCATGTTTACAAATAAATTAAACTAATGAAACATACACCTAAAAAATATTAAATTATAACGAATAAGTTGAGGATATGTAAGAGTGGAACAAACTTACGTCTTTGACTTCTATGTTGAGAAATGGAGATAAATTACTCACCTGAAAAAAAAGAAAAAAAAACAAATATATTTTTATCATTACTTTTACGATTATAGGTAGGTACATAATTATTTGAGAGTTTGTGTTTTGAAATCAAAATCTATGACTTCTTGAGAAAGCATATCATATAAACAGTTAGTGCCTGTTAGTGACCTAATTGATTATCTTTTAACTGGGCACCGACTAGAAATAGTGCTTCCACACATTTCAATTATAATCATTTTCAGGTGTTCCGTAAGAGCCGGGCAATCGAAAATACAATGCACAAAATAACATCTCACATAGTTCAGCAATGAGGTTCACCACCCATTCTGAAAGTAGTGCATTTTTTTGTGAGACGAGACTGGTGTGTGGGGATGCACGCACGTGTCCTGCTTGCTTTCGTAGTGTAATGCGCACCCGTTCACCTGTCGTTGGTTACAACACATTGTGGGATAAGCCGCGATGATATGAATGAATATAAACAAGTAATTAAAAATAAATAAAGGCATAATTTTCAGTTTTCTTCATGTTAAAATGAACAATAAAAAATATTTAACGTGAGTCCGTAGATTGTTTAGATTCAAACTGCTAATATCAAATACATAATATCAAACGCATTTGTTTTATACAGCAAACAATTTCAAATACAGAACATATGTACTTACACAATCTATTGTGAAACGATTTATATGGTACGTGAATAATTATCTACACTCTTTTTTAACATCTCAATAGAGGCGAAGTTGGAATATTATAGGGGAAACAGGAACTTAAAGCACGTACAGGGCTTTAAGTTCCATGTCGCCTCATGTATGAGGACTGATGCTTTCATTGTTAACAAACCAAATTCTCAATAGATGGCGTTACAAAAAGGTTTCTTTGTCCCTTCATAGATGGTCATGGTGTTTTACAGATTATATTTTATTTAATATTAATTTGCATCTGCTGTGAGCACTGAACCAAGATACCTGAACTCTTTCACCTCGGGCAGCTCCAATTCATCAATTTAAAAAAAATGTTAAAAAAAGTTCGAGATGTACTGCTACAATGTTCATATTTTTTAAAGAAAATTAAATTTTCTAGTTGGTGTATTTCGGAGTTTTTCGATATTTTTTAATACTTTGGAAATATAAGCAGTTAAACACATAAATTAGCCATAAAAAATGAAGTTTTCTAGACCTGTAACTATGAATATATTCTGAAATTTTGGGCTCTGTGAATTGAGCGGATCAAAAGTAATAAGGGCGAGGGGTGACACACACACACACACACACACAAAATGTTCTACTTTAAATTCTGAATTCATCCATATATTTCTACGAAGAAGTTGGTGTTTTTGGCATGCAAAAGTCCACTACACCATAAAAAATGTTCCTTCATACACGCGTCTTAGTTTAATACTGCCGTTTCATTAAAAAAATTAAATTCTCTTAAACGAATCGACAGTTGGATAAAAGTGTGTATAAGAAACTCACTTTAAATATTATAGTCAAACATTTAGTATATAGCTATGCGTGATTGTTCACAGAAAACAAAATATTATGCGGTTTCAACATTTGTGTTTGTGAATTTCGCAAGTCTAGTTGACTTACTGTAATGTACCTACATAATATCTATGTATTGTAGATGTATGTATGTAAATGAAAGTATATAACATTAATGATGTGAGATCTAGGACAAGGATGTTGCATTGTGTACAGAGTGCAATTGTTATTAGAAAACGCTATAAACACAATGTAATGTGCTCGCTGCTTGTGCATCATTATGTTATCTAAACTCAGCTATTCTTTGTGCATGTGATAATAACATAAAACAAAGTATTTTCCACAAATACGACTTGTCATGACCGAACGTTTTCGCCGAGGTGACTCGGAATTTAAAGGTCCAAATGAAACATTTAAACCATTTCTTTTTCAGTTTCATTTATACTATGATAATACCGAGTCACTTAGGTGAAAATGTTAAGTCATAATTACACAAAACTTTAACACAAAATTTAGGATTGTTATATTAATAATAAAAAAAATATTGTTCACTTATATAGCGCCGTTTTGTGTACCCACCTCAAGAGCGCTTTACAATTACCTATTACTAAGAATATATTTTTTTAAATTAGTATTGTGAGTTTAATAATAATAACTTAGAACAAGATTATAAAAATTATATGGCAGAAATTGCCACCTGCGCAGGGTGCAAGGAAGAGTTTATTATTATTATAATTAATAATCATATTATTGACGTTTGTATAAGTATGATGTTAACCGGAGTAGCATAACAACATCCAAACCAGGAATTCGGGCACCTAAAGGGCTTACGACCTGTCATCGGTTGGTTTACGTGATCACTTTATGCGCTTGCGCAACGTTCACCAATCGTTCCTTTTTATTGAGTTCCCTACAAATCTAATTTTTGAAATTTAGGTAAGTACAGTTCTGCAATTTTTTTTTGGATTTGATGTGTAAAATCACGTCAGGGATTAGATTGATGACTGTTATAATTATAAACTACTAGCCCTAGAAATGGATTTCCTAGTTGGTCAGCTATAACCTAGTTGTTGTTTTCGTTATTAATTATGATAAAAAATAAGTACGAATATTCCAGATCATGATTTGGAGAAAGAATACCTAATGATATTTTTATTGACAAACTTTTACCATATCAATAGAGACGAAGTTGGGTAATATATTATAGAAAAATCAGGGACTCAATACACCTACAGGGCTTACCACCTGTCATCGGCCGGTTCACATGAACACTTTATGCGCTTGCGCAACGTTCACCAATTATTCCTTCTTATTGAGTTCCCTTATCAATGTAATTTTTAAAAATTCTTTTGTCTAATGTAATTTTTGACAGGTAGTTAGCCCTGTAGGTGCCTTGAGTTCCTGGCTCTTCTATATTGAGATGTTAAAAGTTTGTCAGTAAAAATATCATTTGACTCCCGACAGGGAATATTATCCGATTTATTTATTTATATTTTTTTTTTTTTTTTTTTTTTTTTTTTTTTTTTTTTTTTTTTTTTTTTTTTTTTTTTTTTTTTTTTTAACAAAAATTTATTTATTTATTTTTTTTTTTTTATTTATTTATTTATTTATGTATTTATTTATTTATTTTTTTATTTATTTATTTATTTATTCAACATAATTTTATAATACAAATCAAGATATAAATTCACTAGTAATAACATTTTTACATATTTTTCCTTGCAGTGCGTCATCAAAAAGATTACAATCTTGTGCTTGATGATGGAATCAATTATAAAAAAAAAAAATATCAATATAAAGCAAAGTCAACATAAAAGTAATTAAAATCAAATCATACATGAACAAAAAAATCAAATAAACATTAAAAAAAGTTTGAAAATAAATGAAAAAGAGGAATATACAAATGAGAAAACATATCAGAATGCGTATTCAAACCAAAAAAAAAAGGAAAAACATGAAAATAATTGAAAAGTGAGTAATAAAGACGATTCAAATATACCAAAACACGTAGGTATTAAAAAAAAATACTGTAAATGTTGTTTACAAAATATACACTGAGGTAGGTAGGAAACGAAACATCGAATTCCAGTACATGTTTGCGTGTATGCTATTAAAAAAATATTAGAAAGAACAATATCAACACGACCCTGGCATGAAAAATGTTGGCCACCCCTGGTTTAGAATTGAATTGAATGCATGCAATATACACTCTCGTATCAACTTTGTTTGTTATACATCAGCTAGAACCCATTGTTCTACTTGAAGTGATATGTTATGCAACAATATTACCTACACAGTTACACACGTAGAGTTTGATCTGGTTATTTACTTAAAACATACATTTTGCATTGTTTAGAATGAAACAATGGAGGTCTGGTCGCTCTACCGACCGTTTTAACACATAAGGCTGCTGACATCATTTATTCGGTAACATGAAATTGAACACTCATTTATCATTTTACTCTCCACTACTGTGGAATAGTGGAGAGTCATGATTTCACAATTTTTAAGCGTATTTTTTTACATCAATTTCTTAACGGGTATCATGTAGAGAGTGCACACTATGAGTTTCGTCGTGATGTGTTTGTATGCATGGTGTACGCCGTATCGTTTTTGTGTCATATCTTATAAGTACGATCGACTACATATTTACAACGTAAGTGAAGGTAATGTGCTCTGGTTGGTTGAAAGAAATTGCCTAATGCAGTCAGTGTACAATATATTTGTTTATATTATGTACAGAAAGATAAATGAATTAACAAAAATAAATAAAGTGTATAGACCTAGAACCATAGATTTTTATTATAATATACTAGTTGTCGCAGTTAGCAAATTTTGTATGAATCGAAGTGAGGCATTTTTCCGGGGGATTTTTGACGTTTTGGTTGGTAGACTACATCGTTTTTCTATAGAGAATAACGACTAATGTGAATTGTTTTCGGATTTATTTGTCGAAAAAAACACTTTGTTTATTAAGGTTTAGAGAACAGTTATCTAGTAAGTGTAGAAATGTAAGGAAAACTGTAATATGTTGTCAACCAAAACAGCAAACGCTCGATATTCCATGACTCACTTTTTGCACGGAGTACTACATCTAGTAAATTATAGTAAAAATCTATGCCTAGAACTGATTAGTTTTCCATAGATATCCGTTAATTCTTTCTTTATGATTTCATCTGTCAAAATTTTTCAAAATTCTCTCATGTTCTGTTTAAGAAAATAAATCTATGGTCCGTTATATCAATTTGAAAAATGTAGGTATATGACAGAAGTAAAATAGCTTCTGTATGGGAAAATTGAGTGATCAACTTCATATTGATATTATATTGTATGTGTCTCTATAGACAAGTGTATTTTTTACTCTCCACTTCTATCTTCCTCAAGGGGTAGGCAGTGAGAACCGAACACCGCATTCTTATATCTTGACACATATCCATCAAAATTTATATATTGCCTCTTGTAGTAATGAAATTTATTACATCAATTTACAACAGGTATCATGTAGAAAGTGTATAGGTACTACGAGTTTCGTGACAATTTTACTGTGTGTTTGGTGTATTGTGAAAACTTTTGTCCTCTGGGAATCGAAGCGAATAGAAATGTACTTCATAAAAATGAATTTAGAGATTGTCAACCTTTCAAAATGTTGTACACAAAAATGTACACTTACTATGTAGTGGAGAGTTTAGTGTTGGCCACAGCCCACTCGTTTATCTCTAAAATTGATATTTAGTTAACTTCCTGACCAGTAAGAGCTCTGTAACATCCAGAATTTGTGTATTACCGATGACTTCTCTCAGCCTGGCGTAACGAGTAAGAGTCATTTGAAAATTCTTTAAATCATTTAAATTTGCTTGTAAATTCCACCGTTCCGCACCTTACCGCACCGTACCGCACCGTACCACTCCGCACCATACCATACCATCACGCCATTTCCTTATTAGGGGTAGGCAGAGATAATACATCGTCATCGTCTCATACACGCTCTTCTAGTACTTCTAGCATCTCCATCTTTTAAACCTTCATTTATGTGATCGGACCAACTTTTCCTTGTGAAACGGTCATCACTCATTCTTTGTACGTGGCCAAACCACTTTAGGCCATATATTTTCGTCTTACTTACGATATCTCTTTCAATCATACATTCTCGTCTAATATCCTCATTTCTTTTTCTATCATACATCGTTTTACCACAAATTTGTCTTAGTGATCTCATTTCAACGACGTTAATTTTACTTATACGCGTCGTCTGCCATGTCCATGTTTCACTAGCATAATTTAGAGTCGGTATGACGATACCATTGTGTACCGCGAGCTTGCCTCGAAATAATTGGGTCAGCAATTACAGATCTAATTGCAGCATTCACTATATTACCTGTCGTTACTCTCCTTTCAATATCTTTTTCAATGCTTCCATCACGCTGAAACATGCTTGCTGTGTTTTGTAAGTCAAATTTATAAATGTATTGTATACAATTAAAATATTATGTCGTATGTATTGGTTGTCACAGTGCATCGATCAATATGTAAAAATAAATTAATAGAGAAATTGCTGACGTCTGTCTGTCTGGGAATGTACGCCAATGTCACTCAACACCGCCCCAACAACTATTGTGTCATAATAACTATACGTCGCTATTATTATTGTGTCAGGGCTCCTCACTGCCGATAGATTATGGGTGAACGCATGTACTTTTATGACAAACCCGCTCAATTCTCATCAAGAAACGAGACGAGCAGCGTATACCTACACATTTATGCCAGGGCTGCTAGTGGATGTTCGTAATTTTATGCTAAACCCGCTCAATTTTCATCAAAGAACGAGCAGAGTAGCGTATACGTACACTTATATGTCAGGGCTGCTCACTGCCGATTTATTATCGGTGAGTGTTTGTACTTTTATGCCAAATCTGCTTCATTCTCACCAGTAAACGAGCACAGCAAGCAGCGTGTACCGACACTTTTATGCCAGAGCTGCTCACTGTCGATTTATAAATGGTGGATGTTCGGACTTTTATGCCAGACTTGTTCATTTCTTACAAATAAAAAATAAGCTTTTCACTTTTATGATAATGCTGCTTCATGTTCATCGTAAATCGTGTAGAGCACCTACATTATTTCCAACCAGTGATGATCACTTATATAATCAATTGACGAGCAGTACCTATATATGTAGACTTTTATGACACTCACTTGTACATTTCTTATTAAAACTCATGCAATATATGTGTTTACATTTTTTGCAAGGGATGCTCACTACTGTTCACTTCTCGCTTTTATGCTAAAACTGCTAATTGTTCATCAAAAATCATGCAAGACATATAATATGTTGTTTATACCAGGGCATCAAAATTAAGCAGGTGAAAGAGTTTTCATATCTGGGATGCAGAATATCTCAAGATGGACGTTCAACAGCAGACATCAAAAGCAGAATCCATCAAGCAAGAGTCGCCTTCAACAAAAGATCAACAATTTTTGAATCCCCTAATATTTCCATCAAAATTAGGAAAAATTTGATCAATACTCTTGTCTGGAGTGTACTGCTATATGGCTGTGAAACATGGACCATCAGCCAACGCGAAACGGGACGTCTGTCTGCATTTGAGATGTGGTGCTACAGACGCATGACTAAAGTTCACTGGTCAGAACACATCAGAAACGATGAGGTACTAAGTAGGGTTGGAGAGACAAGGCAAATTATGAAAAGAATTGCCCCAACAGAGAACAACTTGGATAGGCCACAACATCCGGAACCCAGGCCTGCTTTTTACCATCGTCGAAGGAATGATTGATGGGGGTAACAGTAGAGGTCGCCCCAGAAACAACTATATAGACCAGATAATCGATGACGTACGCTGTAGCAGTTACAAAGAGATGAAGAGACTGACGGACGATAGAGTTAAGTGGAAAGATCGAGTGTTAGATGCAGACCAATCCTAGGATTGTGTCCCAGAAGAAGAAGATACCAGGGATGTTCATTATTAAACTTATTAATCTATGACTTCTTCTCCATGGTTTTGAAATGTCAAATCGCATAGGGAATTGTTTTGTTGGCACCTCAGCTCCACAACATTCAAATACTCTATACAAAAGAAGATCAATAACCGCTTATTATAGGAAACCTTGACGGCATTAATTCTCTTTTTTCTTTTTTTCCTTTTAGTTGAATATTATGTTTTAAATCATTGTTAACTTGAAATGTTGCTCTTACTTACACAGGTACCAACCTATAATCATATTTTTTTTGATTTTTTGCAAACTTGTATTATTTTATATTAATCATAACGACAAAATGTAATAGGCCTTAATACTTGATGTTACTATTGTATTGTACTATGTCTTAACGCTGTTTTTTGTCCAAATTTAACCTAAATAAATAAATAAATAAATAAATAAATAAATAAATAAATAAATAAATAAATAAATAAATAAATAAATAAATAAATAAATAAATAAATAAATAAATAAATAAATAAATAAATAAATAAATAAATAAATAAATAAATAAATAAATAAATAAATAAATAAATAAATAAATAAATAAATAAATAAATAAATAAATAAATAAATAAATAAATAAATTAATAAATAAATAAATAAATAAATAAATTAATAAATAATTAAATAAATATATTATGACAAGCATTTTGACCTGATTGATGTGTGAGCTATGTGTCCATACTTGATGTTCTTTTGAGGTAGTGTTTAATTACTTATTGGTACAAAACAATTTGACTGTGTTCCTATCTATTGTATAGCGGAAACTATCATCGTCCAGTTCATAAGTGTATTGTCATTGTTAAGTTGTGAATTGCAAGCCCTAGAACAGCATTTCCTAGTTTTGGGCAGTAGTAGTCTACTTGTATGTGCCATTGTAAATTATGGTATGATAAAAAAAAAATTTGCCGATGTACCTTGGGTGTCAGACCTGTTCATTTTTTATCAATGAATGAGCTGAAAATACATTTTTTGACAAGATTGCTCATTGCTTATTAAAAATCGTGCGATTTATCACATAAATATGTGTATATTATTGCTATCTGGCGATACAGGTAGGTATTTTTGTGCCAGACTCGTTCAATTCTTATCTAGAAACAAGACAAGTTATCAAATAACGCAGAATTTTATAAGTATTTATAAATACTTATCAAATTCCACATAATTTGATTCTCCTGACCCTCTTGACCTCATTCATTTTGGAGTGCAAAATTTTGATAGCAGGCAAAATTTAAACACTCGTAGGTATATTCGATCACACCAATTCATACTTATTTCGATAAAAATCAACATATCCGAAGCATTTGCGGAAATCACAATAAACATTTATAAATAAATAATATAATGGGTCAACTGTGTACCTCGTTAACACATACAAGTTTTGCACAGCACTACTACACTTACAATGGGGTGGTGTGGTTCAACCAACTTGAAACAGATTTGAGACTGGCAATTGAATATAATGATTTGAAAAGAAAAATAAAGAATACATTAAACTTATTAAATTTGATTGATATGTAAATTATATTAACTTCTTTTTGTATAGATAATAATTATGTATATATAATATTTTGTATCTTTTGTTTTAAATTGTCTCCTTTACACACGAGTGCTTGCACTCTAGTAAAGGGAAATATGTTTTGTCTTACTGTGCATCGTTTCTATATAGTTTGTTTATTTTTATTTATTTATTTATTTATTATAAACAATACAATACAATACAATGTTGATTACATACTAGAGTTAGAAGTTACATATGTTTGTGTGTGTGTATGTGTGTGTGTGTGTGTGTGTGTGTGTGTGTGTGTGTGTGAGGGTGTGTGTGTGTGTGTGTGTGTGTGTATGTGTGTGAGGGTGTGTTTGTATGTGTGTTTGTGTGTGTGAGGGTGTGTGTGTGTGTGTATGTGTGTGTGTGCGTGCGTGTGTGTGAGTGTGTGTGTGTATGTATTATTTAATGATAAGTGTTGTAAATGATAGAATACGATGAACACCTCACTAGGAAGTCCTGTGCCGAGGTGTTCATTACAACAGTTGTGTGACAGATAATACATTGTGTATATAGTTTTCGAATCAAATTATACATTAAATTGTTATTGAGAAAAAAAATTGTGAAGCTTAATTATATTTGATTGGGTGTGATTATATTATTGATTTGTTCTGAACCGGTGCTGTTTATCCATGCTGTTATGTGTTTTTTGTATTTTTGTGACGATGTGTTATGTGGTAGCAGTTTTAATGAGGTTGGTAGGCTATTGTGTAGTTTGATGGCATAGTATTTAAAGTGTCTTTGTCCATGGGTAGTTTGCAACTTTGGGATATTTATTGTGTTGGTGATGGAAGATCTTGTTGTTCTTGGAGGTTGTGTATTGTGTATAGTGGGTATGTTATGTTTAAAATGGTACAGAAGTGCAGATCTTGCATATAGTTGACGAAGTGTCATTACTTCCAGAGTCTTGAAAATTTCTGTGGAGCTTGTTCTGTATGGCACATTCAATATGCTTTTTATTATTGATTTTTGTGCCTTGCTAACCGAGTCTATTGCAATATTTGTTGAACCTCCCCAGGCCAGCAATCCATAGGAAATGATTGATTGGCATATTGCAAAGTAAATTGATCGCAATATCTGACGTGGGAAGATGTTTTTTATGTGGTTTATTAGATACAGCACTTTTTTAAGTATGTTTGTAATGTATTCAGTGTGTGTTGACCATCGTAGATTTTTGTCAATTAAAATACCCAAATATTTGATATCATTTACTCTTTCAATACACTCACATTGACAAATGTTCAAGTTTTGTATACAAGTGTGTGATTTAATAGTAATTGGTGCATGGGGTTGTCCTCTTTCTGTTATACTATGTGTAATGTATTTAGTTTTAGATGTGTTAAGTGTTAGGGTGTTTTCATTTAACCATTTATTAACGATGCTTAGCCCTTTATCTGCTTTTTTATACACCATGTGCCAGGTATCAGCATGAAAAAGTAATGCTGTATCATCAGCAAAAGTCACAATTTCACCATCAATATCCAACTTGCACAGATCATTTACGTAGATAAGGAATAGGAGTGGTCCGAGAATACTACCTTGTTTGTTTTATATTTTGTATATGTATTGTGAACTTAATAAAAATAAATAATAATAATAATAATAATCAACACTTCCTTGCACCCTGCGCAAGTATCGAGTTTATCGCCATATGACAATTTCTTTCGACTAACCAGTATTTCCAGCCCTGAGAAGCGAGAATTGCGTGAGAGATTTAAATAAATTTCTCCTCTGCTGGGGATCAAACCCAGGACGGCTGCACAAAGAAGCCATATTACCAGTAAATTTTACTGGTAATGATATTAAGGGGGCGACTGCTGCCAACGTACCTATTTTTTAACTGGATACACCATCAATATTTCTAATCAAATCGTTTTGAAAAAATAATCGCTTGGGTATTCCAATATCTTATAAAATTCATTCAATAATATATTCAATAATATGGATTAATGGTTTTAAAGTTTGGTACTTATTCTTCAACTATACATACTATAGCTATCGACAGTTGGATCTCATGTGTTACATGCAACTAGTAATAAAGAAAAATATATTTTATGTTTTTAATTATGTACTGTATATATTTTTGTACAAAAATAATAAGAATACCCCGATTTTTGACATTTATCTTATATTTCTAAAAAAAAACTCTAAGGTATAAAGCCAATTATATTTTTTAATTAAAGAAGATCAAAATATCTGGAAAAACATGTTTTGCCGTCGCATTAATGCATCCAGTTAACCCTTTCTAAACCGAATTATGAAAGCATTATAAAAATAAATATGTTTCATAAAAAATGGGCAAAATATGTGATTATAAAGAGATTTTGATAATTTTTATATATTTTTTTTACTATTTACTTTTCATAAAATAAAAAATCTTACATTTTTAATTATTATTATAGATTGAAGGAAATTACTTAATTAAAAAAAATATAGCATGCATGAAAACAAAAGAAAAACTCACATTTATTAAATTTTGAATAACCGTGTTTAGCAAGAAAAGTACATTTCGCAATAACCGAATTTTCAACTGTACAATAACCGAGTCACAATAACCGAGTACCTACAGAAGTTTCCGTCATTCTCAGTATTGTAAGCGATCAAAAATATTGTGATTAATAATTTAGAAGAGAAATAACACAGCTGATATCAATTTTCATTGAGATATACGTAAAATACATTAATGATTCCAATTGGATTCATCGGTTAAGAAAGGGTAAAGTAAATAAACCAAAAAAATATTTATTTCGCAATGGCGCTGAATGGAAAATAAATGTTTAGATAGTTTGGGTATTAATAAAGAAAAATATACCTTAACTTTTTGACAATTTTCTATATAAATTCTTATAGAAAAATAATGGCATACTCTGATTTTCAACGTTTATCTTATATATTTTTTGATAAACTATAAGGCGTAGAGCAATATTATATTTTTTTAATTAAAGAAGACAAAAATATCTGGAAAAATATGTCGTGACGTTGCTTTAATGCTTCAGGTTTAGTAAAGAAACCTAAAAAACATTTTATTCTCCATTCAGCGCCATTACGAAATTTAGCGACTTATGATAAAAGCTATTTCACATAGCATGCGATATAATCACTCATATAACGTTAAATTTGTCGGTATATCTATCTACAACAATATATGTAGGTACCTTCGTGTTGCATCTGACATACATTGTCATACTGAATTTGGGTTATATTGTCTGCGAACTAAATTATCTACTGTTATAGTTAATTTTGCTGCTAGGCACCGACTTAGAATAGTGCTTCCACTATTTTCTATTATAATCGTTATTGGATGTCCCGTAAGAGGCGGGTAATCGAAAACACAACAGGCAACAATAACATCTCACATAGTTCAGTAATGAGGTTCATCATCACACATTCTGAATGTAGTGCCTTTTTAGGTGAGACGACTGGTGTGTGGGCGCATACACGCATGTGTTGTTGCATCTTCTATAATGTAATGCACACCCGCACACCTGTCACTGGTTACCCCACATTGTGGGATATGCTGCAATGATATGTTTGTAATATCGTAGCCGTAGCATAGGAGAAATGCCAGGTTCGATTCTCGCAGAAAAAAAATGTTCTAAAAAATATATGAAAACAGTTTTTTTTTGAAAAAAAATATGTTCCCACATTTTGGAGACTTGTATCGTGATATTTATATTTATTTTTTTTTTATTTTTTTTTATTTATTTATTTATTCTTTATTTATTTATTTATTTATTTATTAATTTATTTATTTAATTATTTATTTATTTATTTATTTATTTATTTATTTATTTATTTATTTATTTATTTAATTATTTATTTAATTATTTATTTATTTATTTATTTATTTATATATTTATTTATTTATTTATTTATTTATTTATTTATTTATTTATTTATTTATTTATTTATTTATTTATTTATTTATTTATTTATTTATTTATTTATTTATTTATTTATTTATTTATTTATTTATTTATTTATTTATTTATTTATTTATTTTATCAAAATTAAGTTCTACGCTCATTAGAGCATTTACAAAAAAAATTTAAATAAGAAAAAAAAATATGTGCATAGCCACAATAAAAAAAAACAAGAAAATAAAATAATAAAAACAAAAAATAAAAAACAGGCAAGTAAAATTATTAATAAAGAGAAAAAATACAAAATTTAAAAAACTATAAATGAAAAAAAAAATCATTTTTTTAAGTGTAATGAATAAAATTCTCAGTTGAAAATATAGTATTAAATAAATATACCTACTGACAAAAAATAGAAAAAACAAAAAATAATAAAAAAAATTATATGTATGCAATTAAGACTGTGATGTGTTTCGACGGATGCAGCTCATTAGATAAAAATCTATGATTGGCTGTCGGAGGTGGGTCATAGACAGACAGACGTTACACCCAGATTATAATGAAATTGAATTTTTGAGGTCACCATCGACACGTCGTACATAATAAGTGCAGGTCTAGCACTTGACTGCAAAAAAAAAACGCGATATCATGATGGCTGAGAGAACTTTTTTCATTCATTTTGAAAAAAGTTCTCTTTTTTTTCATTCATACCATCACGGCATATCCCACAATGTGGGGTAATCAGCGAACGGTGTGCGGGTGTGCATTGCCTTATAAAGGGAGCACAACATATCTGTGTATAATCACACACCAGTCTCGTCTCACCTAAAAAGGCGCTATATTCAGAATGGGAGGTGAACCTCATTGCTGAACTATGTGAGATATTATTGTTGCCTGTTGTATTTTCAATTACCCGGCTCTTACGGGACACTCGAAAACAATAATAGAAAAGAGTGGAAGCACTATTCTAAGCCGGTGCCTCAGCCGGTGACTGAGAGAACTACCGCGGGAAATGCTCAAAAGAACGTGCATCCACAGTAAACCTTCAATATACACGAACCAGTTGAATTTCAAACTCTTTTCGGCGTGAACTTTTTTTATGTATGTTCAACAATTTCCTTTTACCACATTGACCGATTTCGATGTTTCTTTTTTCATTAGAAAGAGGGTATCTTCCAATTGGTCCCATATCAATTTGGTCAAGATATGGTCATGGGATCCATGAGAAATTCCCCAAACTCTTCAATTTGCACTTCAGCGATAAGAACTCTTTGCAACATTGTCCGATTTTAATGATTTCTTGTAAAATAAGAAGGGAGTACTTCAGAAATGATCACACATTAATTTAATCGAGTTCTGATGATGGAATTCACGAGAAATGCATAAACTCTTCAATTTGCAAAGTCGTCTGGAATATTTATTAACGCTTTATCACTTCGTCATGTTATTGTACATAGTCAGAATTATTTGCACGACAGAAAGTCAGAAATATTTGCACGAAATTTGTAGTTGTTACCAAATTCGTACTTAATGTAGGTATGTAAAAAATATATATTGAATTCGTTCTATAATTTTCCAACTTTCGATTTGTTCAAGAGAACTTTGTTCTCTTAACAGATTGACAATGTTTCAAGCCAGGATACGCGAGGTTTGAATGCACGGTCTACATTTTTCACGGCTTTTCGAACTTTGAAGTCAAAAGACACCAACTTAGAGGTTTCGCAGCATGTATGTTTTATATACGGATTTACTCAGAACATTTAGTGTGTCTGTGTGTCCTCCCCCCCTTATAACTTTTGATCCGCTCAATTCACAGAGTTTTCATATTCTGGCTAGGAAAAAAGGACTGACCTCCACATTATCCTATCTTGACATACATACCTACATGTGTTGTATAGAAAACAGAATATTATCTTAAAATATTCAATAAATTGGATTTAATGGTTTATAGTTTGGTACTTATTCTTCAACTATACAAACTATCGCTATCGACAGTTGGATCTCATGTGTTACATGCAACTAGTAATATAAATATTAAATTGTGGATTCCAGATGACTGAGGCATGCTCCAATTGGCTTCTAACAATTGTGTTATCCAACTGTCGATTTGTTCAGGAGAACTTTGTTCTCTTAACATATCGACAATGTATCAAGCCAGAATACGCGAGAATTGTATGGAGAGGTCTACTTTTTTCACGGCTTTTCCAACTTTGAAGTCAAAAAACACCAACTTAGAGGCTTCGCAGCATATATGTTCCATACACGGATTTACTCAGAATTCGGAGTAGAACATTTCGTGTGTCTGTGTGTGTGTGTGTGTCTGTGTGTGTGTCTGTGTGTGTATGTCTGTGTGTGTGTGTGTCCGTCCCCCCCTTATAACTTTTGATCCGCTCAATTTACAGAGCCTAAAATTTCAGAATATATAAACAGTTACAGGCTTACAAAACTTTTATACTCGGAATTTTGAATTTTTGTTTCAGTCAGGGGTTATCAACTTTTGAATTTTTATTTTATTTTTCCCTATATCTCAGAAAAGAAAATTGATATAAACATAGACAAATACAAAATCTCAAATTAGTTTTTTCAAAAAAATTCCAGGGTTTCTCAAACATTTTTTATTAAGAAAAGTATTTTTTTAAAGATAAATTTATGAGTTTAACTGCCTATATTTCCATTTTTTTTTAAAATATCGAAAAAAGCCGAAACACCCCAACTAGATAATTTAATTTTGTATAAAAAATATTAGCATTGTAGCAGTACATCTCAAATTTTTTTTAACAATTTTTATAAAATTGAATTTAGTGACGACATCGCTTCATACAATTTGTATGGTAGTCACCTATACACAATATCAAAGAAGACTTAATAGTTTGATACTTCATCTCTAAACATACAATGTACATATACCATCATGCTGTTTTCATATTCCGGGTAGGAAAAAAAGACTGACCTCCATACTATCCTATCTTGACTACCTAGGTACATGTGTTGTATAGAAAACTAAATATCATAAAATAATAAATAATTTGTATTTATGGGTTTGGTACTTATTCTTCAACTATACATACTATCGCTGTCGACAGTTGGATCTCATGTGTTACATGCAACTAGTATAGTAAGCTAAATGTTTTCACTTGAGTGAATGGTTTGCATACCTACTCTCATCAGGAATACCAACATTTTATAAGTTTTCAGTGTAATTGTGTCAATGTGTTTGTTAAATAAGAGTTTCCTGTCCAGTTATTTTCTTAAATATTTTTATGGATCAATACTATGATTTCTTCAGTCAAATCTTTCAAATTGTTATTTCATTTGCATCTGTTCTGCTGACATGGGTCTTCTGCCATTTCCATAACTCACTTGCTACGTCAAGGGGATAAAATAATTATTTAATCCTACAAATAACATCAGACGAAATCGCCAATGGTTTGCAATTCATTTTTGTGAATATAATTATGTCGAAAAAATATATCTGCAATAGACAGGATGTCACGTAACACGCAACAGATGTTATGTAAAAATATCTAACAATAATTGTTATGAAAAAACAAATATATTTGTGTTCACAGCCGAAAAAAAGAGATTGTTTTTTTTAATTCCGCCAAATAATAATTTTATTTTTTTAAGCGATCTTTTCTGATTGTTTGACGATCATTCACGATCACTTCCGGGTTTTTCCCGAACTCTCACAATCGTTTCAGATCATATCCGAGTATTACATACAATAAATTAATGTCGATAATTTGACGTTTGACAGTGGAGGTTTTTGTACGTGACTATGAATATTTTCATACGTGAAATAATTCAGACAAAAAAAAACATATATTTTCAAGTTATAAATTAAATATTTATAAAAATAAATAAAAAAAAGACTCACACAGTTTGATTTCTAACACAGTTTGATTTGAGCCTCTGAGGATGCCGGTTGTGTTCGGCGAAAGCGCTTAGGTTCATTAAAGTCTTACTCATTTGTGGATTAAAACTGTGTTTTTTATGTATTTTTATAAATATTTAATTTATAACTATGAACTTCCACTGTGTTGATGAAAAAACTTTGAAATTATTATATTAAGTGTTTATTTATTAAAATAAACACCAACAGAACATAGGAATACACATAAAACATAATATAGATAGTTAGAATCAGCATAGTAGTTCCAATGCTCCAATAACAGGTGTTTACAACATAATGTAATAAGTATCACCAACAGAACATAGGAATACACATAAAACATAATATAGATAGTTAGAATCAGCATAGTAGTTCCAATGCTCCAATAACAGGTGCTTACAACATAATGTAATAAGTATCACCAACAGAACATAGGAATACACATAAAACATAATATAGATAGTTAGAATCAGCATAGTAGTTCCAATGCTCCAATAACAGGTGCTTACAACATAATGTAATAAGTATCACCAACAGAACATAGGAATACACATAAAACATAATATAGATAGTTAGAATCAGCATAGTAGTTCCAATGCTCCAATAACAGGTGCTTACAACATAATGTAATAAGTATCACCAACAGAACATAGGAATACACATAAAACATAATATAGATAGTTAGAATCAGCATAGTAGTTCCAATGCTCCAATAACAGGTGCTTACAACATAATGTAATAAGTATCACCAACAGAACATAGGAATACACATAAAACATAATATAGATAGTTAGAATCAGCATAGTAGTTCCAATGCTCCAATAACAGGTGTTTACAACATAATGTAATAAGTATCACCAACAGAACATAGGAATACACATAAAACATAATATAGATAGTTAGAATCAGCATAGTAGTTCCAATGCTCCAATAACAGGTGCTTACAACATAATGTAATAAGTATCACCAACAGAACATAGGAATACACATAAAACATAATATAGATAGTTAGAATCAGCATAGTAGTTCCAATGCTCCAATAACAGGTGCTTACAACATAATGTAATAAGTATCACCAACAGAACATAGGAATACACATAAAACATAATATAGATAGTTAGAATCAGCATAGTAGTTCCAATGCTCCAATAACAGGTGCTTACAACATAATGTAATAAGTATCACCAACAGAACATAGGAATACACATAAAACATAATATAGATAGTTAGAATCAGCATAGTAGTTCCAATGCTCCAATAACAGGTGCTTACAACATAATGTAATAAGTATCACCAACAGAACATAGGAATACACATAAAACATAATATAGATAGTTAGAATCAGCATAGTAGTTCCAATGCTCCAATAACAGGTGTTTACAACATAATGTAATAAGTATCACCAACAGAACATAGGAATACACATAAAACATAATATAGATAGTTAGAATCAGCATAGTAGTTCCAATGCTCCAATAACAGGTGCTTACAACATAATGTAATAAGTATCACCAACAGAACATAGGAATACACATAAAACATAATATAGATAGTTAGAATCAGCATAGTAGTTCCAATGCTCCAATAACAGGTGCTTACAACATAATGTAATAAGTATCACCAACAGAACATAGGAATACACATAAAACATAATATAGATAGTTAGAATCAGCATAGTAGTTCCAATGCTCCAATAACAGGTGCTTACAACATAATGTAATAAGTATCACCAACAGAACATAGGAATATACATAAAACATAATATAGATAGTTAGAATCAGCATAGTAGTTCCAATGCTCCAATAACAGGTGCTTACAACATAATGTAATAAGTATCACCAACAGAACATAGGAATACACATAAAACATAATATAGATAGTTAGAATCAGCATAGTAGTTCCAATGCTCCAATAACAGGTGCTTACAACATAATGTAATAAGTATCACCAACAGAACATAGGAATACACATAAAACATAATATAGATAGTTAGAATCAGCATAGTAGTTCCAATGCTCCAATAACAGGTGCTTACAACATAATGTAATAAGTATCACCAACAGAACATAGGAATACACATAAAACATAATATAGATAGTTAGAATCAGCATAGTAGTTCCAATGCTCCAATAACAGGTGCTTACAACATAATGTAATAAGTATCACCAACAGAACATAGGAATACACATAAAACATAATATAGATAGTTAGAATCAGCATAGTAGTTCCAATGCTCCAATAACAGGTGCTTACAACATAATGTAATAAGTATCACCAACAGAACATAGGAATACACATAAAACATAATATAGACAGTTATAATCAGCATAGTAGTTCCAATACTCCAATAAATGTTATTAAAAAATGGTTGCGAAAGTGGCAAGTTTATTGCCATACGGCAATTTTTTCTGATTAATCAGTGTTTCCCGCCCGGAGTAGCAATATTTGCGTGAGAAATTATGTAATTAAAATAAATTTCTCCTCTGCTGAGGATTGAACCCAGAACGTCAAGACAGAAACCGAATTTGTTTCCCAACTGTGCCACGGCAAAATGTATTGGTAGATAGCTTTGTAGCTAATATAAAAATATATATTTCTTAATTTTTTTGAAACCACGAATGATTTATTTAGTTATTTTAGACGACAAGATTTTATTGTTTCGACCCTGATCAAATTTTAAAGTCTAAAACATAACAAACGAGTTGACATTTTTTTATACAAAATTAATTATGAAAGAATTAAATTTCAGAAATAAATATAGAAATATAATATTATTTATTTATTTTATTTTATTTCAATTTACGGTTTAATAACCTTTTACACATACAAGTATATATTATATATAAAATAAAACAGAATTAAAAATAAGAAAAAACAAATATCAACAAATGAATATAAAAAAAACATGTAAAAATTATTTATTTATTTATTTAATATACAGAGACACCAACAGAACACTAAACAACACAAACAAAAAAAAACATGAAAAAAAAATAGAATCTCCAGTGCTCCAATAACAGGTATCTCTCGCATGGCTATTGTGCATAGTTAGGTAGGTACAATCAACGTCTCCTGACCATTCAAATTATAAAAAATACATTACTTTGCACAGTTAAAAGGAAAGTTTAAAAATACACATATACATATATGCAGGAAAACAAAAAGAAAACAAAAGTTGAACTACCTAAAAGATAAAACAAAAAAAGAAGGAATAATTGAAGTGAGACAAAAAAAAAATATATTTTAGCCCAGCATATTTTAAAGGATAAAAATAAGCAATTTATCAAAGATCAATTTCTATAAAATATGTACGTCATTGTCATTACCTACATTAAATTGTCACAACGATTCAGACGCAACGTCTGAATCTACCAATACAATGACACTCTGACACGGCAGAATGTCACTGTATTAAACATGTAAAAAATAATGAAAATCATGTAACAAATATGTAAAAAATAAACAAAAAACGTAAATAATAAAAAATATGTAAAAAAAAATAATGAAAAACATGTAAAAAATAATCAAAAAACATGTAAAAAATTATTAATGGAGAAAACCTTATCTTTTTGAATTCGAGAAACGTTTAAATCGTTATTAATCAAATTTTACAAAGTTTAAGTCGAATATTTTTAAGTTTTATATATATAGGAACAATGAAACATATAGAAGTATGTAATATGAATATAAGTAAGTTATTTATCTTTATATGTATAAAGGTATATTGGATTTTTTATTTCTTATTGTTTTTTTGATTTATGTATTTATTTATTTGCTCACTTATTTGTTTCTTTATTTTATTTTTGTTTTATGAATTATGTATATTAAAATTACCAAACTGAATTCGTCAACCTCAGATAAACCCTGAGGGTTTCGATGGTTGACTGTATGAATTGTTAATGTCATTACATATATATAAAAAAAAAAGTATATTTTGAAGCATTTCAATAGGGATGTAGGAAGAGAAATTGTAGATGAAAGCAAGCAAAAATCACAAAGACATTCGTACAGGGCTTTTGACCTGTCATCGGCTGGTTTTAGTGATCACTTAACACAATTGCAACATTGATCATATTACGATCATTGATCGTATAACGAAATTGATCATATTGGTGTGCTAAGCGGCCATCAATCGGACAAGCACAAATTAATATACATAATTGGATGGCAGGCCTAACTATATAGATTGTATCAATAAGTATATATTTATAATGGAGTGTATTAAGCAAATTAAATAGTTGCTCTGTAAAAAGAGAAATTTATTATTAAAATAATTATAAAATACAATAAAAGTAATAATAACATAAACATAAATAAATAATAATGATAACAAATATATTTTTACCTGTAAAAAGAGAAACGACATTAAATGCTTTTAGTTCCTCCTTTTTAGAATCTTAACTGTCACTTTAAAACAAATATAAAACTAAAACTTTAATATAGAACCAATTCAAATAAAAATGAAATAAGTACTTCTAGGTGACATCTATGCAAGTACTTGTTTTACATATTTTTTGATGAATGTAACCTGTTCATCTATGTATACCCCACCCAATAAAATAAAATAAAATAAATATGTTGAAAATCACCTGGGAACACTATCGCTTGTATTAATGAGATTGTGACTAAATATATTAAAGATATATAGAAGAGCATATAATATGGTGCGATAAATGAAGTAAAAAACGCTCCTGTTCGTTTTTCTCTGTTAGCATCAAGCAGGGAAACCTCGTGATAGTATGTACATATATATTGCATGTATTATATAAAGTACATATATAGCTGGGTAGCTATGTATAGTAATATGTCTGTTATCTATCAAGTAATTATGTTATCAGTGTCACACAGTCTAGACAGGGACATAAAATTTGGCGCAGACTATACATACATACCTACATACCTTATGTATCTTTCTATATATGTGTGTACATAATATATTATATACTGCCTATGTATGTAGATTTCCCCTACCTCTCTACCTTTTCCAACTCCCTCCCATACCCCACCCCCCTCTATAAGCGGTCTACGATTCTTACCGACATATTATACATACCATCACGCCATGTCCCTTACGGGGTAAGCAGAGAGTACCGAGCGCCATACCCATATATGTTTGCACACATTCCTGACTTCACAATATTTGTCATAGTTTTATATTTCATTGACATTATTTATTAAATATTTTCCTTTAAATTATTTATGGGAAAATTTTAATATATAAAAATCTTGTGTCACAATGTCTCAATCACACAATCGAAACAATCGAATCGACTTCTATCTTCCTCAAGGGGTAGGCAGAGAGAACCGAACACTGCATTATTTTATCTTGACACATACATCGCCTTATCAACATTGATACACTGTATCATACATGCTCATCTTGCTAGTAATACAATTTTACTTAAAATTTCTCAACAGGTATCATGTAGAAAATACATATTATGAGTTTCGTGACAATGTTTTTGTGTGTATGGTGTATTGTGAAAACTTTTGTCTTCTGGGAATCTTATATTTGTTTAAGAATCTAATAGAAATGTACTTCATAAAAATGCATTTAGAGATTGTCAAAATTTCAAGAAGAAAAAATTAACGCTAACTATGTTGTGGAGAGTTTAGTGTTGGCCACAACCCACTCGTTTTCACAATCGAATCCTGCCTAGACCGATTTCGTTCACCTATAGCACAAACATTTATGCTTATTTTAGGGATCGTAGGAAGATGTATAGGTATGTACTTGTTTAACAAGGACATATTCATTTTTTATAAAAAAATAAAAATGACGTACCTACACGTTAATATCTGAAACCACCCAACTAATTTCAATGAAAATTTTCTAAATTTGCATGGTTGGTTCTGAATTGAAATGTGACGCTGTTATCAAGATTTAAAATAATATATTTATGTTTTCAACGCAAAATTATATTTTTTTTAGATTTTTTTCCAAAAATACATTTGACCACCAATTTTGACTTCCCTACACCCCCCCCGAGGATTTTTCATAGAAAAAAAATATCGTAATCTATAATAATGGGTATTTTAAATCAAACAAATGATTTGGTCTACATATATATTTTTTGCTGAATCCAGGACGACCGTTTCAGCTTATTGGGCCGAGAATTCGGTCCCGAATTTTAGTATATAAGAAAAAGCAGAGTTTCTATGTTTACCAGTTGATAAGGGCCTAATAAGCCGAAACGGTCGTCCTGGATTCAGGAAAAAATATATATGAAGACCAAATCATTTGTTTGAATTAAAATACCCATTATTATGGAATTCTACATATTCAACACCGTCAGTATTGACAAAATTAAAAAATCGTAATCTATTTTTAAATCTTGTTATTTTTTAAGAAATGGCATGAAAATCTATTGACGTCTATCTGTATTACGCATCAAGAGCATATACCATGTACATATGTATTTCCAAAAAAAAAATGGTAAATTCTGCCGCTACCACACCACCACCCGATCTGTTATGGGGACTGTAATCCTTAACGATGAGTGAGCGACGATAAAAAAAAATGCATAGCATGAAGAATAATTCATGGTGTAGGTAGCTCATAGTGCAAAAAAAACAATCGACGAACATGACTTAAATATTGGAAAAAAAAACATAAAATGAGCTCTACATAAAATGCGGTCTGAATAAAATGCGGTCTATATATAAAATGCGGTCTGTATAAAATGTGGTCTATATAAAATGCGGTCCACATATAAGATAGTCTATATCCATAGCGGTCTGTGACAGAACAACGTCTGCCCGGGACCACTACTAGTTGATAATTTTTTGATGGTCAATTTATTGTCCTGAGACTACAATGAAAGAATTTTAAATGCAATGAGAAAAAAAAGAGAGTAGCTGACCACTTTCAAGAGACGCAAAGCTGTATACTTTGGCCACATATTCCATGGCGATAAATATGCCCTTCTACTAATTGTAGTGGAGGTACCGGTAGAGATGGAAGGCGGGGCATGGGGCGTTAAAGAATATCGTGGCTTGAAGATCTCAGGCATTGGTTCGTTTTTCCAGATGCGGCGTCACTAATTAGTTTGGCACAAGATCGCGATGAGTTTGGTGTGATGGTCGACAACCTCCGTTAGGTTAGGTTAGGTAAGGTATCCGTATAAGGAGATGTTGTCCTGAAGAAGAAGCGGTTGCTTTGAAACCATAATATGCGGTCAATATAAAAATGCGGTCTATATTATATTCGGTCTATATAAAATGAGGTCTATATAAAATGCGGTCTATATAAAATGCGGTCTATAGAAAATGCGGTGTTTATAAAATGCGATCTATATAAAATGCGGTCTATATAAAATGCGGTCTATGTAAAATGCGGTCTATATAAAATGTGATCTACATAAAATGCGGTCTATATAAAATAATAATAACTCGTTCGTGGTTCAAACAAATAAAATATTAATCATAATATGTCTGGCTTTTATTGGTTGGTACGCGCTGATTGGTAAGCATTATTTGCAGAGAACTAGGTCTGATCTGTCTGCAAAATGAGCTGGGAGATAAGCAATTAAAAATAACATTATCAGACGAATACACAAGTAAAAATGTAAATACACCAATGTAGATTGTGTTATCTGTTTGTTGGTACTCGTGACAGCAATAAAAGTATGTATGTAGGTACATGTCTACAACAGATAGGAAAAGTCGTCTAACCAATACTTCGATAACATTTTTACTCTCCAATACTATGAAATATTTATGTAAGGGTCATGATTTCATAATTTTTAAGCGCATTTTTTATAATAAACTCCCACGTATCGCTCTCCAGGAGAACCCAGCTGGAAGAAGACCACCAGGAAGACCTCCAAAGAAATGGCGAGACAGTTGGCATTCCACATCGCAGGAGACAGAATAGCGGTAGAAACAGATCTTCGGATCTATGAAAAGGAAGAAGAAAAAGATTTTTTATCGAATATTTCTTTAGTAGCATATACGCAAACATTGGATTTTTTTCCCTGTCGGGAGTCAGATGATATTTTTTTTTGACAAACTTTAAACATCTCGAATAATTCAATTAAATACACATTGGTACAAGTAGGTAAACAAGCCAAAAATCAAATAATATTTCTGGCGCAGTTCAGGGGTGACATCTGTGCGAGACACCGTCATCTCATTTATAAGGACTGTTGCTTTCATTGTTTACAAATTAACCAATTTCTCAATAGATGGCGTTATAAAGAGGTTTCATCGTTACTTCATAGATGGCAATAGTAATAATGTCTTATTTTCATGTGAATTGTTACACGTTATTCAAATATATAGAACTTTCAAAAATTACATTGATAGGGGAACTCAATAAGAAGGCATAATTGGTGAACGTTGCGCAAGCGCATAAAGCGATCACGTAAACCAACCGATGACATGCCGTGAGCCTTGTGGGTGTCTTTAGTTCCTGGTTCTTCTATGGATATTGGTGTTTTAACAGTGATATTACAAGAAGGGGCCTAGTATGAGCGAATTGTGAAATGACTTTTCACAAATAAATTGTGATTCATTATAATATTCTGTCTTAGGATTTCACCCATAAAAGTACAGGATTTCTAATCTTTCTCATGAAGGAATTTTATTTATAGTAAATATCATATATTATGTTTTAAATTTATGTTGTAACATTGTTACAAAAAAATCGAATGAGTTGTGACCAACGCTATACCAAGGCATCCCACAAAGTGTTCAAATTTTGTATGGAAAATTATCAGGATTTTCATGAAATGAGTTTTGTTACATTGTTATTTATTTGAATATTGTATAATGAAAACTTGATAATTCATCAATGCCATTTTATGAAAGTGATGTGCCTTTTCACCAATTTGAAAATATAAATATCAAATTTTAAGTTTCCTGAGCTTAGGATCACTTTGAAATATTTGACAGTTAAAAAAAATGAAAAGCACTGATCACATTTCCTTCAAAATTTAATGGGGTCTAAGCGAGTATTAGGTATACAAAAATTTAAAATAATCGAATAAGAACCCTCGCGGTAGACCACCAAAAAGATGGAGGGATAGCTGCGGGTCCACCTCGCAGGAAGAGCAGGCCTCTTAAAAAACAGACCTGAAGGTCTATTCAAAAGGAGGAGAAGAAGAAGAACAATAAGAACTTTAGTCTATGATTGATAAAGTAGAATAAACACGCCGTACATATGTAGCACATTTCAGCATGATATAAATTGATAATCTGCAATATAAAAATAGTTTTAAAAATTGAGAATTCATCACTCCCCTTGGTATAGTGAGGAGTGAAAATGTTCAATAATGAAATTAAAATATATATATAATTTTTTATGTATGGTTATTGTGGATTTAAATAAATAAATAAATAAAATAAATAAATATGAATACAACACCCCATTAAGTCAATTTCTTATATCGAAACGTATAGAAACTTATATGGAAAAATTCAAGGCGCTACTTAATATATACTTACTTTTACTTTTTGTATGGCTACGGCTTTTCCTGTGCCTTTGGCTGCGTCATTGAGTAGTTCCCTTCTACACTCTTGGCTCCCGTTCGGCCAGCCACTTCACAGCTTCTGGAGTCGCCCTATGGATGTCCATCCAGTCTCCTTCATACCTCCGTATCGGGCACTCCTCTACTAGATGCTGGATAGTTTGGCTTCTTGCTCCACAGTCACATTCCGGAGAATCCCTTTTTCCCCATTTCCACATTTGGTAGTTACATCGTCCTTGACCTGTACGAATTCTGTTTTGCTGAATCCAAACTTTTCGGGGAAGGTTATAACCTGGGACCCTTTCGTTAGGGTCTAGAATAATATGTTTGTTTAATACCAGGTCTGAATCATTCCACCTCTCTTTCCATGCTCTAGGCAAGTTGAATTCGCCGAGTAGCTTCGACCAAACAGGCTTTCTGGACTTCAGTCGTTGTCTTGGTGGACGGAATATATCTTGAAATGCGGGAATTGCGGGATTCTTTTCAATCTTGGCAAGTTCTCTAGCTGTAGCCTGGCTCCTGCGCAAATCAGGAGGAGCAATGTTCGAAAGCACAGGGAGCCACGGGAGTGCAGTTGGCCTTACGCATCCGGTGATTGTCCTCATTGTTTTATTTAATTCGGCATTAAGGGTTTTGCAATGGACGCTTCTCTCCCACACTGGTGCGCAGTACTCCGCCGCACTATAAACGAGAGCAACCGCTGATGTACGCAGCACTTCAGCAGTGCTGCCCCAAGTTGTTCCGGTGAGCTTCATAATTATGTTGTTCCTAGCTTTCACTTTGTTTTTTAACGCTTGCAAGTGTGGACCGTAAGTTAGTGACCTATCAAGTTTTACTCCGAGATACCTGGGATTGCGGTCGTTTGGGACAATTTCGTCACACATGAAAATATTTAGTTCCCTGTCTGCTTGTTGGTTGTTAAGGTGCAGAGTTGTCGCAACTGTCTTTCTAGGGTTCGGCTTCAGGTGCCATTTCTCGAAGTATTTTTGCATAATCTGTAGGTCAGTATTTAGAACGGGTTCCAATTCATCAAAGGTTTTTGCATGTGCCACGATCGCTATATCATCTGCATAAATAAACTTTCTTGACTTGGTTTTTGGGATATCTGCTGTATACATGTTGAAGAGCATTGGGGATAAAACTGACCCCTGAGGTAATCCATTTTGGAGTATTCTCTTTCTACTGACCTCTCCCCTTAAGAAAACTCTGATGCTCCTGTTCGACAGCATATTGTTTAAGAGGGTTATAAATGCTTTGCTCTTAATCATACCCAATGTCTTTAGCAGAAGGCCTCCTTTCCATACCGTGTCATAGGCCGCTGTCAAATCCAGCAAGACTAATCCAGTCTTTTCTCCTTTTTGGAAACCATTTTCAATGTGGGTAGTCAGTGCCAGTACTTGTTCGCAGGTGCTTCGACCTTCACGGAAACCGGCCTGTTCCACTGGGAGGTGAGGTTCCACGAGCGGGGCCATTCTATCCGCTAAGATTCTCTCAAACAATTTATACACAACTGAGAGTAAGGCTATAGGTCTGTAATTTTTTGGGTCATCTGCGGTTTTTCCGGGTTTCAGGATTGCTATGACCTTAGTTTGTCGCCACGATTTTGGTATCTTTCCAGTAAGTATCACTCGGGTAAAAAAGGTTCCAATCCAAGCCACTGCTCTCCCTCCTAGATGTTTAAGGAACTCTGGCAGAATACCATCTATGCCTGCTGCCTTTCCACATTTCATCTTTCCCATTGCCCTATTCACTTCTTCAGCTGTCACCTCGCTAGTTATAAGGTGGGAATCAGGACACGCATCTAGTTCCTTTTTCAGATGTTTTTTCAAGTGCTTGCTTTGAATTTTTGAGGGTTTAATGTTTGAGGTTTCGAAGATATTATTTGCTATCTGATTTGGTGTCACGGCGGGTTCTCTTTTCGCTGGAGGGGCAGCACCCAGTTTTCTCAGCAGGGACCAGCTCTTTCGGCTAGAGTGTGTGAAGTCCAGTGACTCTACGCTCTCGGTCCATCTCCTCTTTCTCTCCTCGTCAAGCAGGCGTACGAGATTATTTGCCTCCGTCTCATCGCCGGTACCCTCGTATCTTCGTAGCGTCTCCTCGCACTCCCTGTTCCATCCCGGAATATATGACTTTCGATGTCCTCTGGGGATCGATCTTTGTGCCGCTACCCTCAGTAATCTTTCAAATCGTGTGTAGTTTTCTATACTGGGTTTAATCCTGTTTATTGTCTTCTCTATGCAATCTGAGTAATTTTTCCAGTTTGCCTTTTTTAAGTTCCACCTAGGCAAGTGTGGTTGATCTAAAACTGGAATATGCAGGCCGATGCTTATTATCACTGGGAGGTGTTGGCTTCTGGGAAATCCCTTTAGGATGGCTTTGGTGGACATCACAGGTATGCCTTCACTGTTAGTTGTAACAAAACAGAGGTCAGGTGATGTTGTTGTACCCCATCGAGCAGATCGAAATGTGCCTCCCTGTTTCGAGTCGTAGAGAAGATGTAGGTTGTTTTCTGAGGACCAATCGCTAAGCACCTCTCCGTCCGCATCATCGTCCGTATAACCCCATTGGGTGCATCGGGAATTAAAATCCCCAATGTACACAGACGGATGTGGGCATGATTTCAGTACAGCCTGTGTCCAATTTTTTGACGGGGGCTTATACACGTTCACCACATAAAGGCCACCAACCTTGGTAGTTATTGAGAACTCATCCTCATCCACTGCATAGGCTTCTGACTCCAGTTCAAGCTTCACATAGGTTGCAATACCATGTTTTTTATGGCATTTGCAGTGTATGAGGGCAAAACCTGGTACCACCAATTTGCGCGTTTCTTCTTCTGGGATGTGAGTCTCCTGGATAGTCAAAATATCCACCTGTTCCATCATTTTTCCCAGGATCTCCGCCTTTGCTCCGGTCATACCCTCAACGTTAATTTGTCCTATTTTAAGTTTTATCACCGATTTATGCAGTTCGTCAGTATTTGTAATTGTAGAAGGTTTAAATTTAAATTTTTCTCCCTTGGGGGGGTCGTCAGGATGGTCTTTAGAAAGACCTTTTTTGCCGAAATGGCCGTGAGGTCCGCAGACGTACGGCCGCCGGTTTTGTGCTATTTCGTTTCGTGCAATTTAATATATCATTAAACATAAACTTAATATATCATTAAACATAAAAAAAAAAACGTTTATAATTTAATAGTACGTAGTGAACTACTTGAAAATGTTCTTAGCACGAAACCGGTTGTAACGGGTGGTTAAATTTCAAGGGCCGATGTTCAATGTGCACCACACCTAAACGTCAAGTTTTTTTCTGCATTTCATTTGACATTTCCCAATTTCAGACTAACTCAATTTGAACCATGGCGTCGTCAATGGTCAGAATGGTGGCAAGAAATGGCAGCAGTGTATGATCAATTTTCGAAGAAAATCATCTTCAGTGATGAGGCACATTTTAACCTCAGTGGATTCGTCAATAAGCAGAATTGCCGCATTTGGGCGAATGATAATCCAAGAGTGATTGTCGAAAAACCAATGCATCCACAAAGAGTTACTGTTTGGTGTGGTTTATGGGCTGGTGGCATCATCGGGCCGTATTTTTTTTTTCCAAAATGAGACCGGTCAGGCAGTTACTGTGAATGGTTTTCGCTATCGTGAGATGATAACGAACTTTTTATGCCCCAAATTGGAAGATATGGATGTGGACGATATGTGGTTTCAACAGGACGGTGCCACTTGCCACACAGCTAACGAAACAATGGCTCTTTTGCGCGAAAAATCTGATGGCCGAATAATCTCACGTCGCGGCGATGTCAATTGGCCGCCAAGATCATGTGATTTGACACCGTTGAACTTCTTTCTTTGAGGTTATTTGAAAGAAAAGATGTACGTCGTGTACATAAGCCAGCAACAACTCAAGAGCTAAAGGATGAGATAATTCGGCACATTAACGACATAGAACTTCAATTGTGCCTCAGCGTCATCGAAAATTTGGACCATCGGATGGAGGTGCCGCAGAGGCCGCGGCGGCCATTTGGCCGATATTTTGTTCCATACACAATTGAGCCATACCAATATTATCACAATAACAAGAAATGTCAATAATTTCCTAAATAATTTGTGTTTTATTCAAAATCAACATCGGCCCTTGAAATTAAACCACCCTTTAGTATAAATAAACAGTGGAATTAAGTTATAAACGTTTTTTTTATTTTTAATGTGTATTAAAAATTTTAACGGAATTCCATCAAGAACTTTCGATCAAAAAATTTAAATAAAATATAACTTACTTAAATTCAAGTAAAATATTACTTACTTACGATGCTATACAACTATAAAAGTTGAGCCTCCTGAACAATGGATTCGCAAGCCTTTCTGTTAGATCCAGTGGACTCCAACAAATCATCACGAACATTAATTTAACACATTCAGATCTCGGATAACATATTAATATGTTTTGTTTTGTTTTATTTCCAAATAAAAAATAATTACATCAGCCATAATTACATAAAAATATTAATACAATACAAATAGAAAATATATATCAATATTAGATACTTGGATATATTGCCTCACTAGGTAAAAGCCTGTTCCGAGGCAACACCTATTCAAAATGAGTAGCTGTGCAAGTATTTAGTCAGTCAACAGGTAGTCCGTGCGTATTGTATGTAAGTACATGTATTAAGACATGAGTGAGATCCGTCATTACAAAACATGAGTAAGATCCCTCTCACACTCTTCTCTGTCGCTGTCCATTGTTACTGCCACTTTGTTACTAATTTTGTTACTAATTGATATTGTTTGGTAGGAGTAATTGAAGTAAGTCAGGTATTACCTATTTTATTATATATCCGCGGCGCTAAGTAAATGTAATGTCTCTGTGCAAAGCAGTGTGTGTTGTGGTAAGTATTTTGATGGATCGTTATGCATTATTTTAATAATTGTCTCAATATACAATTGTCGTATGTCCAGCACTCCGAATTCTTTAAAAAGTTGATTAGAGGGTGGTTAACGTGAAATAACTTTTAATAAAGATTTTTGAGCCACTGTGATTGCATGGATATTGTGCCATGTAGAACCATAATCAATTTAGTTTGATACAAAAATACTTATCACAAAGTTAGTTCTCACAAATAACGAGATTTAACGTGGCTTAACTGAGTGGGCGTAACTGATCGATTTGAACCGTATAGCACCGTGTTCAATGGGTGACTTTTCAGTTCGGTATAATAAAACATTAAACAGTGCGTTAAATTACATCAGAATAAAATGCTTGAACATCATTTGTAACGAGAGTATAATTATTATAACGTTAATGGTTTCATAATTGATGTTACACAACTGTCAGAAAATATTCAATCATATTTCTGTAAAATGAGAAGTGTATTTTTTTCTCAGTGCTGTAAAAGATCTCACTGTCTGGACAGACTGTTGGAGTCTTCTCTCTTCGTCCTTCAGGTTATAATATATTATGTTCTTCTGTCTTGCACAATGTCTCTGCTTTTGGTTGAGCGTTTGCACTATCCAAGAATTATTAGCAGAAAGTATGGAAGAGTTACAGTATCTTGTAAGTATGGTATATGAAGGATGTATAGAGAACGGACTTAGGATGAATGCCAGCAAATCAAAGACAATTGTCTTTGAAAAGAGTGAAAGCAGAACAGCGTGTAAAATAAGAGTAGAGAACGAATGGCTCGAGCAAGTCGATGAATATGTATACTTGGGAAGCATATTTCAACGGAACGGACGACTCGATAAAGAGATCGAAAGAAGAGTTATGGCAGGAAACAGAGTGAATGGAGCACTAAGACCAATTATGAATGATCGCAACATATCAAAGGATGCCAAAGTTGCCATTCATAACGCCATCGTAGTGCCAACCTTGACGTATGCAAGTGAAACCTGGACATGGCAGAAGACGCATGAAAGTAGAATAAATGCAGTTGAAATGAGATCGTTAAGAAGGATTTGTAATAGAACGATGTATGACCGGGTAAGAAATGAGGACATAAGGAAAGAATGTAAGATGAAGAAAGATGTCATTACTAGAATGAAAGTGAACACATTGAGATGGTTTGGTCACATGGGGAGAATGAATGAGGAGCGCCTGACGAAGAAAATATACAGAGCGGAAAGGAATGGAATGAGAGGTCGGGGACGCCCAAGAAAGGGATGGCACGTCCATGTGAACGAAATTTTGAAAGACGGAAATGTTTGAAGTGTGAGCAATAGACGAACATGTATGAGACGATGCATGAATGTGGAAGAGGCGCGAGATGCATGCCAGGATAGAAAGATGTGGCGTTCGGTTCTCTCTGCCTATCCCGCAAGGGACATGGCGTGATGGTATGTATGTATGTATGTAAGAATTATTCTTTTGTCTTCCTCTGGTCGAGTCTAGTCGAGGAAGATGCAATTTAGATCGCTTGGTTTACAATATGATCTAGTGGTCTGCGTCCAACGTGTCCATGCCATCTCAATTGGCTTTCAATATATATAAGTCAGTAACATCTACCACTTGAGGGCATATATAATATAACCCAAGGACTCTAGCAGAGTTCTGGGATTATTGGAGAGAGCAAGCTGATACTAAGACGAACCAATTAAATGGTCACAGTGCAGGGACTACAAAAGAACATTTTTTTTTATTTTATGTAGTTTCTTGGGCAAGTAAAAGATACTATAATTAAATAATTATTTAACACGCACGCAATAACAAGTTGCCACATTCTGGAGTCTTGCGATATTGACCGTCTCACAGATTCAGACTGAAAACACAATTAAAAACTGTGTTTCCACCGGGAATCGAACCCAGGAACCTCGGATCAGCAGTCAAACTGAGCTGCGAAGGCCGACAATATAACTATTATGAAAAATATCTATTAAGAACTTTTAGAAAAATATAAAAACAATTTTGCGCATTTTTTTTATGAACGTTGCGCAAGCGCATAAAGTGATCACGTAAACCAGCCGATGACAGGTCGTAAGCCCTGTAGGTGCCTTGATTTCCCGGTTCTCCTACAGTAAATATTTCAACTTCGTCTCTATTGAGATAATTAAAAATCTGTTAAAAAATATCTTTGACTCCCGACAGGGAAAAAAATTCAATGTTTGCGCATATGCAATAATGAAAATATTCGAATTTAAAGTCTTTTTAGGACGTGGAACATCATCTGTTCATGTTTTGGGCAGTCTTTATGAAAGCCGGTAGATTGTGAGCAACTATGTTGACTATTCTGGCCCTGTCCATTATATTCACGTGGTCCAGATCTGATCCAGATTGAAAACACAAATAAAAACTGTGTCTCCACCGGAAATAGAACCCGGGAACGTTGGATCAGCAGTCAGATACCTAAGCAACTGAGGCACGAAGGTTGACAATTAACGCTGATAATTAACGCTTACATATGCTTCCACGAATGCGTGAAGTTATTATTTCGTCTCGTAAGGACACCCAGCTGACCATCACAACATACTCATTGATATCATCACAGCATAGTGTTTGCAGATTCGCTTTCTGTTTTTAGAAAAAAGTTAACTCGTGCGTGTTGTTTTAAGAAGGTCTCAGTGCTATTTACATATACCTATATGCTATTTGATTGTAATCTGTTTGAAATTGTCTTTTCTCTAACTTTTATAACTTTTTTATCTTCTTATGTACCAATTATTTACTTCTACTTATATAACTTGTGTAACTTCTATAACTTTTTATTTCTTAAATTTTTTAAATTATGTAAATATTTTTTCTTCTTCTTTTTTTACTTAACTTTTGTAACCGAATTTTATGTAACTAATTTATGTAACTCATACTTGTGTAACTTACGTGTGTGATTGAATATGAGCTCATGTAATTTTGTGTGCATCCATAATTGGACGTCCAGCACTCATAATAATAACCAATATTATCTTAAATATATTTTAAAATAAATTAATAAACTTTGTTTGTTTTCACTAGTTATATTTTTTAAAACACAACATGTTTCGATAACCTCCGTTATCTTCCTCAGGTGAGAGGTGAGTTAATACTAACTATTAGTATTAACTCACCTCTCACCTGAGGAAGATAACGGAGGTTATCGAAACATGTTGTGTTTTAAAAATATAACTAGTGAAAACAAACAAAGTTTATTAATTTATTTTAAAATATTTTTAAAATGAATTTTCACAAAGTGAACGCCTCTACCTTAGAATATTATCTTCTTTTTATGAAAATTGTAAGCTGGAAGTCTGTCGATGTACCCTTTTAATAAAATAAATAAATAAAAAATAAACAATCGTTCATATAATAAAAACCGACTTCAAAATGAATGAATGTCAATAAAGAAAAATGTGGTGTTCATTTTTCAAAAAAAAAGGACATGGCGTGGTGGTTTGTAATAATATTATGTTTAGTACAATTCGCCTACACAATAATTTGCAAATCCTTCGTAAATTGACGAGTTTCATGTTTTCTCATGATTCCCATCATCAAACCTCTTGGTTTAGTTCAGATGGAACCACCCCAGAAGTAATCCCTTTCTAATAAAAAAGAATCATCGAATTCTGACGACGCGGTAAGCAATTAAAATTAATTGCAGACGACTTTGCAAATTGAAGAGTTTGATATTTTTTTCTCATAAACTCCATCATCAGAACTCGATGATAATCATATGAATGTGATCATCTCTGAAGTACCCCCTTCCTATTGAAAAAGAAATCATTTAAATCGGACAGTGGACAATTTATTGAAGAGTTTGATGAATTTCGCATGAATCATTGAAATCGTTTAACGTGGTATGAAGAAATCGGTGAATATACAAAATGAGTGGGTTGTGACCAACGCTAAACTTTTCACTAACAAGTCATTCTATAAAGTATTCAAATTTTTTATGGAAATTTTTCAGCATTTTCATGAAATGAGTAGGTATGTTGAATTATTTTTTGATTTAAATATTTTATTATGAAAACTTGATAACTCTTCAATACCATTTTATGAAAGTGATGTGCCTTTTTACCTTTGAAAATAAATTTTTCAAATTTTAAGTTTCCTGAGCTTGGGGTCGCTTTGAAATATTTGACAGTTAAAAAAATTGAGAAGCAATATTGAGATATCCTTCAAAATCTAATGGGGTTAAAGCGAGTACTAGATATATATACAAAATTTGAAAATAATCGAACGAGTACTTAAGTCTATAATCGATAAAGTAAATTCAACACGCCGCACATAGCACACACACACAGATACATTGTGATGAAACTTTCAGAATACAATCTCAGCATGATACTAGTTGATAGTCTGCAATAAAAATATCTTAAAAATTGCGAAATCATAACCCCCCACTATATCCCCTTGGGTTAGTGAGGAGTAAAAACGAGTGGTTTAAAACAAGGCCCTCTGGATTCGTTCGTTTTCCTATAGACAGGCCGTAACGTAGGAGAAAAGGCAAGTTTGAATCCTACTTCGACCGATTTCGTTCACCTATAGGTGAACATTTATGAACACAAGCGTTTATGCCTCTTGGGTAAGTGAGGAGTAAAAAACATTAACGTCCAATTGATAACCACCTCGGTTTTTGGATGTCGAATAAAAATACTTATTTAAAACACAGAGAGCCTTTCAACACAATTTTTTATCCGGAATATTCCAATTAAGCCAAGATGCGTGAACGAAGGAACATTTTGTATGGCGTAGTGGACTTTTTGCATGCTAGAAACACCAACTTAGAGGCTTCGCAGCATATATATTCCCATACATGGATTTATTCAGAATTCAGAGTAGAACATTTTACGTGAGTTTTGTGTGTCTGTTTGTCCGCCCCCCCCCCCCTTATAACTTTTGATCCGCTCAATTTACAGAGCCCAAAATTTCAGAATATATAAACAGTTATAGGCCTACAAAACTTTTATACTCAGAATTTTGAATTTTTGTTTCAGTCAGGGGTTATCAACTTTTATATTATTTTATTTTTCCATATATCTCAGAAACCATAAAAGATAGAACGCTGAAAATTGGTACAAACATAGACAAATACAAAATCATCTCAAATTAATTAAAAAAAATCTCTTACAAAATCTTACAGAGTTTCTCAAACATTTTTTATTAAGAAAAATATTTTTTTATGATAAATTTATGTGTTTAACTGACTATATTTCAAAGTTTTTAAAAATATCGGAAAAAGCGATTTTTCTATAAAAAATATTAACATTGTATTAGCACATCCCAAATTTTTTTAACAATTTTTATAAAAATTGAATTTAGTGACGACATCACTTCATACAATTTGTATGGCAGTCGCCTACACACAATATCTAAGAAAACTTAATAGTTCAATACTAATCTCCAAACATACATACATACCATCATGCTGTTTTCATATTCTGGGTAGAATCAAAGGACTGACCTCCATACTATCCTATCTTGACATACATACCTAGGTACATGTGTTGTATAGAAAACCAAATATCTTAAAATCTAAAGTAATAAAGCAATCAAAATGTTAGTGTCTGTGTGTGTGTGTGTGTGTGTGTATGTGTGTGTGTGTGTGTGTGTGTGTTTGTCTCATGCCTTCTGAAAAACCAAGAGCATCTAAAAATCTAATTTATGTGCGAACGTGTACCTGTATACCTGATGCAGTGTCACGCTAAAAATAATGCGATAAAAATGCTGAATTTTAAAAATATTTCAATAATTATTTTTTTCATACAAAATTTTCCAAGTCGTATCTGTCAAAAAAGTGTACATTTTGCACGCAAATATCTGTTAATTTAAAAGTTAGAAGTACGTATTTACACGAAAAAAAATTACTTTCAAGTATAACTTAGCGTTTAAGTGAAAAACATGGTGAATATTTTGTATAATTATAATGTTTAACTTATTTTTAAAGTAAGCGTTTTGTACATAAATGCCGCCATTTTAATATCTTTTCATACAATATTTCATTTTCCTACCGAATGAATATGTTCTTGAAAATAATAAACCTTTGAAATAAATATAATTATGAAATAATAAAATGAAACACAAGACATTACAGCAAGTTTTAAGACGTATATTGTAAAAGTCTGTTAATTATTAGTAAAGATATAGGCATAATAAAATTGCATAATTTGTATATAATATTTGATATTTCGGACAATTTTCATTTTTATGGCATCGAACAAACCAATGTAGGTACCTACATATTATTCAAAAAATGTCTACAAACCATTTGATATTTTTTACATGTTCTATGGTTACTATGGTAACGGACACATTCTGATATTCAAATAAAATTTGTTATAAATCGAATTCGAATTAATTTAGAACATCATTGTAGGTAGGTACCTACATACCTAATGCTACTTAAAAACCAACAATATACTAATTTCGTATAGGAAAATTATTAAACTATCTTAGGTTAACTACAATACACATGTCATTCAATCTACAAACTATTTCCTATAGTGAAATTATTCTTTTATTTAAGTAGAATGGGATGTGACCATCACTAGAATCTTCTCAATACTTTTTTTCAATCGAAATTTACACCATTTATTATATCATCATATATTGTTTAATTTTCAATAACTACATATTTGATTTTGATGACAATATAATAAAAAATCGGGGTTGTGGCCATTACTGGACTCTTCACAACGTTTATATTCAAATTAAAAACTATTTAAGTCTTCTTCTGTAATGTAGATCAGTTTTATTGTGCAAAATTATAATAATCTATAGGTATGCACACTTGACGAAAAATATAAAAACGAATGGGATGTGACCAACACTAGAATCTTTTCAGTAAGTACTTTTGTTTATTTAATTTTTAAGCCATTTCCCATCATCCAAAATTACTAAATATTTAAAACACATTTGCGTTCGATGACAATATATAAAAATAGGGGTTGTGGCCAAATCCAAACTCTTTACAACGTTGTCTCTTTATAATCAGTCATATTTAAAACCATTTACCATAGTCCATGCGTGCAGAAATTGTATGTACCTACTTATATATAAAAACAAATGGGTTGTGGCCATCACTTGAACATTTTACATCGCTTAAACTCAATTAAATTTCAAACTACTTTTCATACTACGAATTAGCAAATATTTTTTGTGACAATATTATATAAACGATTGCTTATTCCTTCACTAATTTACATTCTTGGCCAACGGCGGGACATAAAAGCTAGTATTAAATAATTTGGATTTATGGGTTTATAGTTTGGTACTTATTCTTCAACTATACATACTATCGCTATCGACAGTTGGATCTCATGTGTCACATGCAACTAGTTTTATTTAATTTTTCTCTCGGTGTAGGATAGTCAAAAACATCGTATCATATAATATATATGACGCAATATATAATTGAAGATGCAATTGAAGATATTAGATTGGTACCTACTGTGTTAATAGATACAGTTTTGAGGCCAGGGTCCATGGTTCAGTATCTGGGTGCGAGTGTGACCTTGATGATAATCCAATCTAGGCGGTTGCAAGTGCCGTATGACACAGTATGAGGATATTATCATAATAATACATGTACATATGACAGACACCTCGCATTAATCATCATTTGTACACGTTTTGGACTCGTCTATAATGGAAGGTACCCATCGTAGTTTGTGGCGAATCTGAAATGGCGGCTCGCATAGAAAACGAGTGGGTTGTGGCCAACGCTAAAGTATTCAAATTTTCATTCTATGAAGTATTCAAATTTTCATTCTATAAAGTATTCAAATTTTCATTCTATAAAGTATTCAAATTTTCATTCTATAAAGTATTTAAATTTTCATTCTATAAAGTATTCAAATTTTTATTCTATAAAGTATTCAAATTTTCATTGTATAAAGTATTCAAATTTTCATTCTATAAAGTATTCAAATTTTCATTCTATAAAGTATTCAAATTTTCATTCTATAAAGTATTCAAATTTTCATTCTAGCGCTGTGTTTGGACATGATATATGCTACGCATCTCTCGTTGGACTGGGTGAGCGATTCGAGACAAATAATTCTTCCTTACTGCCCCCCTAGATAACGTGTCATTAAGCTCAAGAAAAGAAACAAGAAAAGATATGTCAATGTAAGGAAGTGACAGTTGCCAGTCACGTGACAACTGTCACTTCCATACATTGAGTTATCTTTTCTTGAGTTAAATGACACGTTGTCTAGGGGGGCAAGTAGGTGATCTCCTTTCTTGATCCATTTCTTCTTCTTCCTTTTCATAGATCCGAAGATCTGTATCAAACGCTATTCTGTCTCCTGCGATGTGGACTGCCAACTGTCTCGCCATCTCTTTGGAGGTCTTCCTGGTGGTCTTCTTCCAACTGGGTTCTCCTGGAGAGCGATACGTGGGAGTCTATTTTCATCCATTCTGTTAACATGTGAGCTCCAATATCGCCTCGGCTGTCTTCCCCATATGACGATGTCTTCCGTACTACACTTTACTATTTCAGTATTTCGAATTCGGTCTCTTAGTGTGTTTCCGGTTATACATCTCAATGTCCTCATCTCTGATGTTCTCAGAAGAGATTTTGTTCTCGTTGTGTTTGCTCTGATCTCTACTCCGTAGGTGGCAATGGGACTTACAGATGTTTTATATATCCGGACTTTGCTTTCGATATTCATGTACTTATTCCTCCATATACTTCTCTTTAGGCATCCTGATATTCCATTTCTTCGTATCCCGTTATTTACCTTATCGCCGCGAATAACAAAGCAGTGACCAAAGTGTAATATTTATATCATCATTATCCAGTTCATTAATTTCTATTGCCAACTGTACTCGACAATTTTGTCGCTAACAATCCCTGTTATTCGGATAGTGGTAGCTGAATACCTTAAATATAACCATATGGACGTAATACCGTTTTTAAGTTTGAGAATCCGGACGATGTGCATCGGGGACATAATGGTAATAATGTTAAACAGTTTGTCATTGATGACTGCCTCTCGCAGTCGCTGGATCCGACCATGTGACCATGCACCAATTCGTCACTCCAATTTACACCTATACATCATACATACCTACAAAAAGACACTGTTGTATATTATGTATACAGAAAGGATCACCTCATTTTGTAGATAATTTAATTATTTATAAACGCTTAATATTTTTTACTATTTAAATAATTTTATATAAATCATAAATTGTCTTACATAAATATATAAAAATATCTAAAGTAATAAAGCAATCATAATGTTGGTTATAGTGATTATCAACGCGTTTCGTGCAAGGCACATCGTCAGAATAAATAATTTTTATTCTGACGATGTGCCTTGCACGAAACACGTCAATAATCAAATAAATTCAATAGAACTATAACCAATTTTTTATTTTTAT
The DNA here is from genome assembly GCA_963576475.1 of Molanna angustata. NCBI lineage: Eukaryota > Metazoa > Arthropoda > Insecta > Trichoptera > Molannidae > Molanna > Molanna angustata. Next base: position 1,392,765 of record OY754972.1, read on the forward strand.
ATTTGAAATATATCTACATTAATATGTTTTGTTATTTTTTTATCATAAATTTGGGAAGGACAAGTCCGGTAAACCAGTAAAATCAAATCCCTCGTCATTACCAATATCATGAATATAATTATCATATGAAGTTCTATTATATACTTAGATATTGTATTCCATATGGTAATCATGAGGGTTTTGATTTCATCGTTTGACCGGACTTACCCCCAGGTCCAGTGACTTTCAAAACTTGAAAATTTAATGAATTATGGTCGAATTTTAAACTTGGAATAAATTTGAAATAGCTTTTAACGAGAAAGATAGCGCTGTCATGGTATTTAGCATTATATGACATCCCTACAAGAGATGAACAGGAGGTGACAATACAGTTTTCTTTATTAATGTGTGGGTAGGCGTTACTCTGATACTTTTAATATGCATTTTATGCTTACTTGACATAAAATGGCAACGACTTGCACAATTTTCTTGTGACAGGAATTAATTTGTTAATCGGACGGAATTATTATTATTTTTTGTACTTAACATTTTGTACAAAATATAAATAAATAAATTGGCTTTAGTGGCTCAGTTGGTTAGGTATGTGACTGCTGATCCAAAGGTCTCGGGTTTGATTCCCATCATCATCATCATCATTATTGGCGCTACAGCCCTGTGTGGGCCCTGGCCTCCTCCAGAATCCTTTCCAGCCGTCCCTGCCCTCCACCGCTCTCCTCCACTTTGCTATTCTGATTGCCCTTATGTCGTCTTCTGTGTCGTCCAGCCATCTTAACTTGGGTCTGCCTCTGCTTCTTCTGCCCTCTGGATTGGTATTGAGAACGTTTTCGGGGATACGATCGTCTTTCATCCAGCTGACATGTCCCAACCACTGCAATCTACGTACTTTTATGACTTGTACAATGTTGGATTCAACAAGCTTCCGGTTGCGCAGAGCGCAAATTCGTGTATTATTGCTTCGTTGGTATACGTGCAAATCGCCCCCCCTTCTCAGCTAAAAGTTCAAGAAATTTGGCGTCAACTCAACTATCTCTTTTTTGCTTAAGGGGGGGACTGCTGCCAACGTACCTATTTTTCAATTTGATATACCATCATTATTTCTTATCAAATCGTTTTGAAAACAAATAATCTAGATAGTTTGGGTATTAATAAAGAAAAATATATCTTTACTTTTTGATAATGTTCTCTATAAATTCTTGTAGAAAAATATTGGCATACCCCGATTTTCAACGTTTATCTTATATTTTTAATAAAATAAAAGGCGTAGTTCAACATATTTTTATTAATTAAAGAAGACAAAAATATCTAGATAAATATGATGTGACGTTGCATTAATGCTTCAGGTTTAGTAAATAAACCTAAAAAAATATTTATTTTCCATTCAGCGCCATTGCGAAATAATAGTTTTTTTGGTTTATTAACTTAACCTGATGCATCAATGCAATGTTACTTCGTATTTTTCATGATTGATTTTCTTTAATTTATAAAAACATTTTTTTTTGTTTTTTTTTTTACAATATAATGCTCTATACCTTATAGTTTGTTTAGAAATTTAAGATAAATGTCAAAAATCGGGGTTTGTTTATTATTTTCCTACAAAAATATAAACAGAACATTATTAAAAAGTTAAGGTATATTTTTCTTTATTAATATCCAAACTAACTAGGTTATTTTTTTCAAAATGATTCGTTTTGTAGTAATGATGTAAATTCAAATCGAAAAAATAGGTACGTTGGCAGCAGTCATCCTCTTATGGCCAGTTTCATAAAAATTAAAGGAGACTTAATGTCGACTTTAAAATAAATTGCGTTTCATAACAACAAAATGTAACTTAAAGTCCACTTTAATTTAAAGCCCAGTGTCTTCGTACTTTAGTCACTAAAGTCTTCTTTAAGAGCAGTTCATTTTTTTGCCACCAGAGTGTGCTGCAATATGACATAATGTTCAAGTCAGTTCTTGTTGATGTCAATATTGTCAATTGAATGTTGACGATCATGTGCATATCACTTACCAATATTCAATAGTTTTGTTATTATTTAAACATTTTTTTATAAATAATATTAAAAAATGATGTTTTCAAAATGAGCTAATTAGAAGATGCGTACTGTGATACAGCAGTGAAAAGTATATAAGAAAAAAAAACATGGAAAAGTAGAATTAAGAAGAATTTTTTGATAGATTTAGTTCCATAAACATGTCCTATACATCAATGATCAATTCAATGACAGAAATAACATATTATATATATGGTAGTAAACAGAAAGATTTACCTATGCTATGAGCTATGTTTCCATACATTTTGTTCCATAAACATGTCCTATACATCAATGATCAATTCAATGACAGAAATAACATATTATATATATGGTAGTAAACAGAAAGATTTACCTATGCTATGAGCTATGTTTCCATACATTTTGTTCCATAAACATGTCCTATACATCAATGATCAATTCAATGACAGAAATAACATATTATATATATGGTAGTAAACAGAAAGATTTACCTATGCTATGAGCTATGTTTCCATAGATTTTGATAGCAATATTGCCAACTTTCAGGTATTTTGGTGACATTTCTGCCTTTTACTAAAGTACGCGGCATTATTATTTATGAAACGCAACGACTTAAAGGCGACTTTAATTTTTTAAAAAACCTTTAACTAAAGGGTCCTTTTGCTGCTTTTTATGAAACTGGCTGTTAATGTTTTCTGTCCTGTGCGCTCTTTTCTTGGTGATATTGTATGAATTCGCTAAACTACCATTGTTGAATGGTGTTTTGTTCTCATATAACGTGTCTATATATAAAATGTCATTGATGTATGTATATTTTCGGGATAGAATGATATGAAAACTATTCAGCATTGGTGACATAATTAAACTTTGTTATTAATAAAACAACAAAAAATCACTCTGAGCTATAAATTGTAGTCGCCTTAATGGACAACTATAAAAACTTTATCTACCGTGTTTAATGTAATATTTAGATGTGTATCTATGGACATTTTATTTTTGTTTCGGGTCAGTTTATTACATTTACATCAAAATAAAATATAAATACATATAATAAGTACCTACATCATACCATCACACCATGTTCCCTATTGGGGACGAAGAGAGATACAATCGAATCGACACATCCAGTGACGTAGCTAGAAATTTCGGGCCCTTATGCAAAAGTTACATTAAGGGCCCCCCAATTAAATAATGTTAACTACTTGAATACTTACTTACTTTCCGTGTCCGATAATGTAAAATGCTACGCCATCGACCTTAAGTTTGGCGTAGTATTAAGTATTTAGTTAGTGATTTCTCTTCAACGCAATTGCTAACTTAAGAATACTAAATACTCCAGTGAGGTTAGGAGTTAGTATTTAGTTACGTAGGACTGTGCATTCGGGATATAGTTCTAGCTGAAAAGACGAAGAGAAAGAAGTATCTTTAATAGCAATAAATTTGTCTCTATTCAGATAATGAATACGTACTGTACACTTATTAACAAAATTGAATATAAATTATACATGTCTTTTTAATAAAACAAAGTCTACACAAGTAAATATAATGGATAAATAGTCGTTATCATGTCTGTGTTGACATTTATTCTGTAAAATTAAATTATCTTTGTATACATATTTACTCTATGTCTACAAAAATATTATTATTGATAATACATATGTATACCTAGTCGGCCTTTACATACTAGCAAAGTGATTATATTACCCTTTACTGACATCTATTGACATAAATTAAAACATAATAATGTAAAGTGTCATTTTGACATATTAGTATTATAGAGGATATTGTAAGATGTTCTGGAACGAACACGTGTCAAGAATGACAGTCTCAAGTACCGTCAAAGTGGCCATGGATTATAATGTTCTCCAGGAATGTTTAGCACAACACAAGCATTAATGATTAATTTAGGGAATATAGGAACTTGTTTAACAAGTACACATTCATTTAAAAAAAAGAGAAATCCTAATATCCTCACCATAATATTTTAGAAAGTTATATGTGGGTATTTTTTAGTGGCCTTTTCAATCACCAACTAGAAAACATTAAAGGTTAAATATTCTGCATGTCGCTTCCTTTGCGATCAGTGAGTAACTTAGGCAAATGAAAAATAGACTTTTTAATGTTTTATTATGTTATTTTTCATTTTTACGTAAATTTTCCTACATATTTTGTTACGAATGAATTGTCAAAATATGTACTTTTTCGTAAGCAAATATTTGTTTATTTCAATTTCAGAAATGCGTTTTTACACGAATAACATACATTTTCTACTCATTATGAATTTATCATATCAAATGAACAGTTCAAAATTACGAAAACGATTTTCTCTTTTCGATGGCACATTGCTTCACATTTATCTTCTCAAGCAACGCCGGTTATAAAAAAACTATTGATTTAATATTTTTATGATAACATATTCACAAATTTTCGATTTTTTCCCAGCCGAGATTTAATTATATATTTGCCAATTTTTTGATATATCAATATATATACGAAGGTGGATTATGTAAATTTTTATACCATTTTAATCGACTTTCCTTATTATCCTAAATTATAATAATTGATAAAGGTTGCGCAGGCGCCTAAAGTGATCACAAAAATCAGCCGATGACAGCTCGTATGTGCCTAATTTTTCCGGTCTATAAAACATACATACATGTTCCCGTAACTCAATGAATATACATCCTGCTCTATGTCTCAAATTTTCATGGCATTAGATTTAATTAAATAGAATAATATACTATTGTATACATCGTTTTTATATGTTTATTTTTAATTTAATTATAGATCAATAACCTAGATTTTAAGCTTTTATAAACATGAAAAACTAATACAAAGCGCACTTGAGGTGAGTTTTCACGAAAACGGTGCTATATAAATTATCCAACAATATAATTATATGTAATGTGTATGAAACGCGAGCAGACACTATACGAACCAAGGGGCTCCTAAGGACATCGTAAATGAAGGTTCTAAGGTCAATCACTGGAAAAACTCTCCGAGATCGTGTCCGGAATGTCGAAATAAGAAAAACATTTGGAATAGAGGACATCGTTCGGTGGAGTAGATCCAGAAGAAGACATTGGAGGGACCACGTAGCCAGGATGGACAGTGATAGACTTGCGTATATAGCGGCAAATGAAATACCTTCTGGTCGCCGTCTTCCCGGAAAAAAACAGCCAAGAGATGGAAGGATAGTTGGACTTCGTCATCACGGGAGTCATAGTTTTTGTATTACAGACCAGCAGGTCTATTAAAAGAAGTAGAATAAGATCTCTATTGAGATATTAAACAAATTTTCAAACAATACGAACTTGATTTATTCAACCAATTATTTATTTCCTTAAAATGAATTGATTACCTTTTAATTTTTTTTTGAAAATATTTTGTCTTCCATAGATCAATATAATCATTTCATAATATTTATTTATTTATTTATGCAGACAACAAAAGAACACTGGCATATACACATACAAATCAAAAACATAATGACAGACGTCTGTCACATAGCCAAAACTAAATAATTACAAAATATAAATAATCATCGACTGAAATCTACAATAAAAAATATACTACTCTACAATAAAGAAAAATAATAAAAATATATTCACAGTAGTGATGTAAAATAAAAAACTCACCATTCGATGAAAGATATAAGATTGACTTTTACAAAGTATTAGAGAAATAATAGCCATATTCACCTGAAACAAGAGAAAAAATAATAATTATTCAATTGAACGAATATTTTTTTATTGCAAATTTATAATTAACATTTACAATTTATAAATAAACCAATTTCTCAATAGATGGCGTTACAAAAAGGTTTCTTCGTTGATAGATGGCAAACAACGTCCTATTTTCAGGTGATTTGTTACACATTATTCAAATATATAGAACTTTCGAATATTCTATTAATAAGGGAACTCAATAAGAAGGCATAATTGGTAAACGTTGCGCAAGCGCATAAATTGATCACGTAAACCAGCCGATGACGGATCGTAAGCCCTGTAGGTGTCTTGAGTTCCTGGTTCTTCTATAATTTCCCAACTTCGTCTCTATTATGATGTTAAAAAGTTTGTCAATAAAAATATTCAATTGACATTTGTCGATTGTGTGATAAAAGGGTAACTAGGTACCTACTAAACAAGCAGATTTCACAGTATGCTCAATGAAAAGATTCTGCACAACTGCATTACAATGAGAAAAATTCTGCATCACATTGTATGGCGGTATACACTACACAATATCTACGAGGACTCTCAATAGTTTGATACTTTACATACATACATATTCAGGGTAGGAAAAAAGGACTGACCTCCACACAATCCTATCCAAACATACATGTTTTGTATAGAACAAAAAATATCCAATAATTTGGATACAAGGGTTTATGGTTTGACCCGTATTCTTCAACTATACATACTATCGCTATCGACAGTTGGATCTCGTGTACTAAAAATGGACTTGCAATGTCATCTCAGACAGAGTCTACAATGTAGACATGATATTGTGTAGGTATTGAGACTTATTTTGTCTTGTTTCAATATTATGTTAGTTAGCCAGTGTGTCTGGTCTGTCATTGCCAGAAAGGTATTGGCACATGACATGGGTTGAAAAAATGCCAGCAAAATTATGACAACGATCATCTCACTATTGCTTCTCATTCAGATCTTCTTTTTCTTCTTTCTCAGCCATCTCTCCACTGCTGGATGTAGGCCTCTTCTAAAATCTTCCACTCGTCTCATTCAGATACAAACATAATATATCTACTAGTATATATGTCTGTACATTCACCACCAAATCCATTACTTCCATCGAAACGTTCATATTATAATATTTGTCTACTTCCTTCGATTATATAACTTTTTAAGGACGTTCCTGCTAAAATAAGTACGCACTTAGTCTAGGTTGATATTCTGTAACGCTAAAATAGGATCGTTCTTAATCCAAGTAATTAACGAATAATTTTTTCTTCTTCTTCCGCTTTAGTTAGGACTGGAGTATGCTCTTGTGAGGTGGATGTCCAACTATCCCTCCATCGCTTGGGCGGTGTTCCAGGGGGTCTGCTATTTGTTATCTCCTCATCCGCTGCTATCGTCACCATTCGATCTGGACCTGCTCTCCCCACATGACCTCTCAAGATTCGTCTTCGTGGTCTTCTCCATCGCACAACATCTTCGACATCACAGATTCTCCTTATTTCCGAGTTCCTTACTCTGTCACGAAGTATTACGCCTGCAATGGTCGTAGAGTCAGGGTGTCCATTCATTATTCTCCGCTAAAGGCTTTATCTATCTCGTCATATATCCTGCACATTGCCACTGCAGTTTCGCAACACGACCCGTGGCATTCGTGACTTTTCCTTGGTGATAAGAAATTTCCCTAACAGTTGTTATTCCATGGATTGCAGTAAACATTTCAATTTGTACTTCAAAAATTTAAAAATTAACAAAAAAAAAATTGAAAAACGAGTAAGTTATGGCCAACGCTATTTTCCTCACTACCAAGTATACAAATCTTGAATGGAAAATTTTCACCATTTCCATGTTATAAGTTTTTTTAATTATTTTTGTTTTAAATATTTTATTATAAAAACTTAATAATTTTTCAATTCCATTTTATGAAAGTGGTGTGCCTTTTTGCCAATTTGAAAATAAATATATTAAATACTTAGTTTCCTGAGCTCGGGTCACTTTGAAATATTTGACAAAAAATGGGAATCACTGATCAGATATCCTTCAAAATCAGAAGGGGTCTAAGCGAGTATTAAATATACAAATGTGCAAAATTTGAAAATAATAGAATTAGTACTTTAGAGCAGTGATTCCCAAACTATGGTACGCGTATCACTGGTGGTACAAGACAATTATTAAGGTGGTAGGTACGCAAGCAGCCATGGCCATAGGACATACACAGTAAATGAGTAAATAATTAGAACGATAACTGAGTACAACTGAGCCAGATATTTCCTATCTTGTCTCGAACATGCAGTACCATTTTTATAATTAATAAAAAATGATAATGTTTTCATAAACAGTTGTTGCAGTTTTTATTACTTTACCATTTTGAAGGTTTTTTTAACGGTTACAGTTCAGTGGTACGCTACTGATTTATAATTTCGTGTGTGGTACGCGAAATTAAAAGTTTGTGAACCACTGCTTTAGAGTATAATGGATAAAGTAGAATAAACACACCGTACATAGTACACTGAACACACACACACACACAAAGATATGTACATTGTGATGAATCTACTTTCAGAATACAATCTCAGCATAATACTAATTGATAATCCGAATGGAATGAGAGGTCGGGGACGCCCAAGAAAGGGATGGCACGACCATGTGAACGAAATTTTGAAAGACGGAAATGTTAGAAGTGTGAGCAATAGACGAACATGTATGAGACGATGCATGAATGTGGACGAGGCGAGAGATGCATGCCAGGACAGAAAGATGTGGCGTTCGGTTCTCTCTGCCTACCCCGCAAGGGACATGGCGTGATGGTATGTATTTATGTATGTATGTAATCTGCAATAAAAAATAACCTTAAATTTGGGAATTCGACACATCCCACTATATTCCCTTTGGATTAGTGAGTAGAAAAAAACCTGTAAGAATAGAAGTAGATGCTTGTATACAAGTCTCAATGGAATAATATATATTATGATGTTCAGGTATGTATGGTTTAGATGTTGTGGTGCATATTTGAAGACCATGTGGTTTTGAGCTATTTTCGACTCCATTTTCACGCCGTCTGGACAAATCAACATTGGAGTGCTATATGCACATCACAACATACATATATATATATGTGGGTATGTATTATTTTCAGTTGACATTGGAGCCAGTCTAAGGTAAGAATTCCCATTGACTTCTGTTCCACTTTACGTACAATGTCTAATGTCTACACTTAGATCAATGGCGGATGCCAGATGGCGGCCTATACATCATATTATGAAAATAGCAAAATAATTATCTGAACACATCATACGTACTATTGAATATAATCCCAAATACAAATTTTGGTTTAGAAACTACCTTCCTGTCGCCTAAGGGGACATAATATAGTAACTGAAAACACGATATATTAATGAAGGGTAACAATAATTGTGTACGTTAAAAACGGTTTATACTTTCATTTCAAGTAACAAACCTTACTTGAAATGAAAAATCTTTATCGGCCATTCACTTTGATTTTGTGTACTCTTTAATCATACAAAATATTGATTTCTCCACGACACATAGTTAAGGAGTTATTGAAAAAAAAAAACGAGTGGGTTGTGGCCAACGTTAAACTCCCCACAAACAAGTCACTCCATAAAGTATTAAAATTTTGTTTGGAAAATTTTCAGCATTTTCATGAAATGAGTTTGATTAATTCTCTTTCCCCTAAGCTCTTTTTGTCCCGTTTCTATCGGGGTACGCTTTGACCATGATCCTGGAATTGGCGAGTCTGGTTATTACATTGAAGCGACTGCCATCTGACCTTCGTAACCCTTAGAAAGGGGAACCAGACAAATTGGATCATGGCTACACATAGCTAGTGATATAAATCCGCACATAGATTTTTTAAAAATCCATAGGTGCGTGCCCCGCCCGGATTCGAACCATCGACCTCACGCATGTGAGCCGACGACCTTACCGCTGGGCTATCACTGCTTGAAATGAGTTTGATTAATATTTTTTTTATTTAAATATTTTATTATGAAAACTTGATAATTTATTATTCAAAGCCATTTTATGAAAGTCATGTGCCTTTTTACTTGCTTGGGGTCACTTTAAAATATTTGACGTTTAAAAAAATTAAGAAGCAATATTCAGATATTCTTCAAAATCTAATGGGGTCTAAGCGAGTATTAGATATACATATTTGAAAAATTTGAAAAGAATCGAATGAGTACTTTGGTCTTTAATTGATAAAGTAAAATGAACACGCCGTACATAGCACACAGCACTAGTACACATCACATACCACACACACACACAGATACATTGTGATGAAACATTCAGAATACAATCTCAGCATGATACTAGTTGATAATTTGCAATAAAAAATAGCCTTAAAAATTGCGACACCATAACTCCCCACTATATCCCCTTGGGTTAGTGAGGAGTGAAAACTTTAGTATGTGCGTGAAGGTTTTGACAATGAGCCTTGCAAGACCTGGTGTGAATTACAAAGGCCAAACGCCGAAGGAATTCCTCGTGTCCTAGACATTCGAGGATTGAGCCTTTCCTAGATCTTGGCCGACTGCATGTGACCATTGTGATTCTTCTATTAGGCACAATTCCTGGTAACCGCTGAGTGGTGGGTGACATCATCGAAAGGAGGTCAACGCCTTCTCCAAATCAAAACGAGTGGGCAGTGACCAACGCAATACTCCTCACTACCGAGTCATTCCACAAAGTCATCAAATTTTGTATGGAAAATTTTCAGCATTTTCCATTTCAGTAGAATGATTGCAATAAGACAGTCAAAAAATTATTTAGTGTTGATTTTAGGCGTCAAGTTTTTCGGCTTCTATAACCAATTCCGCTACTGCTACATATCAGACACATATACTGAATCATAGTGATGAAACTTACAGAATACAATTTTTTTTATTAGCTAGGCAGTTTGCACTATACTTATTTATTTATTTATATATTTATTTATTTATTTATTTATTTATTTATTTTATTTATTTATTTATTTATTTATTTATTTATTTATTTATTATTTAATTATTTATTTATATATTTATTTATTTATTTATTATTTATTTATTTATTTATTTATTTATTTATTTATTTATTTATTTATATTTATTTATTTATTAATTAATTTATTTATTTATTTGTTTATTTATTTATATACTTTCATTCATACCATCACGGCATATCCCACAATGTGGGGTAACCAGCGAAAGGTGTGCGGATGTGCATTGCCTTATAAAGGAGAGAACAACACATCTATGTATACCCACACACCATTCTCGTTTCACCAAAAAAGGCACTACATTCAGAATGGGTGGTGAACCTCATTGCTGAACTATGTGAGATGTTATTGTTACCTGCTGTATTTTCGATTACCCGGCTCTTACGGGACACTCGAAAACAATGATTTAAAAGAATGGAAGCACTATTCTAAGCCGGTGCCTCACAGCTAAATTTATATACTTATTAATTTATTTATTTATTGAATGATTTGTACCATAATTGTATTCATAGAACACTCAAACTTAAATGTAAACAATACATATATACACTATGAAAAGTAGCAGAATACAATATTAGCATGATACTAGTTGATAATCTGCAATTAAAAAAATTACCTTAAAAATTGCGAATTCCTAACTCTCCATTATATCCTCTTGGGTTAGTGAGGAGTAAAAAAGATAATGCATCAATGAACCCATACACATCACATAACTATATATAATATGGAACTGCATACACATTGAGACGGTTTGGCCACATGATGAGAATGAATGAGGAACGCCTGACGAAGAAAATATACACAATGTGGACAGGAATGGAATGAAAGGTCGGGGCCGCCCAAAAAAGGATGGCTCGAAAATCAAGTATAAAAATTAAGTATAAAAATATTTCATGCTAAACCATACATTGTTTCCTTTCATAATGTCAATGATAAACACGTTATGTCAAACGAAATTGTTTAAAATTCAAATACAGAACATGTTAAAGAAAAATACACAATCTACTGGGAAACAATAATTCAAAATTAAAATTATTAACAACATATGTATCTATGCCGTATTGTGTTTGCGATGCTCTTTGAGGAACACATAACAATATTTGATTTGATTTTAACTAGTCTCTTTCTATGGCTCTGAAATAAAAAGAGAAGTTGGTGTATTTGTAAAAAATCAAAGCAACAGTCCTTATAAATGAGGTGACAGTGTTCTCGCACAGATGTCACCCCTGAACTGCGCCAGAAATATTATTTCATTATGGTTTGTTTACCTACTTGTACCAATGTGTATGTAAATCGAATATTTTTTTTAAATGCATATACACAGACATTGGAATTTTTTCTCAGTCGGGAGTCAAATGATATTTTTTTTGGCAAACTTTTTAACATCTCAATAGAGACGTTGCAATATTATATTCACATTTGAAGAATTAGAATAGACACTGTTGTTCTCTTAGGTCGATATACAATCAAACTGCAAATACTATTTTGCAACAAAACGCGTTTATGCATGCATTCAGTTGTGTATGTGTGTGAGACGTAAGCTTGGCGTGAACAGTACCTACACACCAGTGAGGCTAGTACAAATTGTAGACATATAGATATTTAGGTATTTCAATAGATAGCTTAGTGAGTAGGTATAGACAATCTATCAGACATAGACCAGCCGTGCAAGGCCAGCCCGGTTGCTTCACTAGGGTCATAGACAAATTTGCATCATACCATCGTAACACTTAGACATGGGATGGGACATACCACCCGATATGGTCGTTCATTTTATTTTACCACCCGATATGGTCGTTCATTTTATTTTATTAATTAAAGATACTTTAATTTAATTTAACAGAATAAATGCAGTTGAAATGAGATCGTTAAGAAGAATTTGTAATAGAACGATGTATGATCGGGTAATAAATGAGGACATAAGGAATAAATGTAAGATGAAGAAAGATGTCATTACTAGAATGAAAGTGAATACATTGAGATGGTTTGGTCACATGGGGAGAATGAATGAGGAGCGCCTGACGAAGAAAATATACAGAGCGGAAAGGAATGGAATGAGAGGTCGGGGACGCCCAAGAAAGGGATGGCACGACCATGTGAACGAAATTTTGAATGTTAGAAGTGTGAGAAATAGACGAACATGTATGAGACGATGCATGAATGTGGACGAGGCGAGGGATGCGTTGCAGGATAGAAAAATGTGGCGTTCGGTTCTGTCTGCCTACCCCGCAAGGGACATGGCGTGATGGTATTATTATTTAATTTTTATTCTTAAAAACAATAAATACAAGAAAAAAATGCAATTCAAATAAATTATAAATATCATTAAGTATATAATTTATTTACTCCTTACTACTTGTATGAATTCCTATACAAAGAATTCTAAAATCCATCGGATGCGCACCGTCCACTGCGCCTGTATTAACGCTAGCTTTTATAAATTATTATCAGACCAAGTTTGTATCGCACTAGACCAATACTGTTTTTGAACATCACCAATGGTGCTTACCTAATTGTGTTGACATATTACATTTTTATTGTTCGATATATTATACTACATACATACATACCATAACGCCATGTCCCTTGCGGGGTAGGCAGAGAGAACCGAACGCCACATTTTTCTATCCTGGCACGCATCCCTCGCCTCGTCCACATTCATGCATCGTCTCATACATGTTCGTCTATTGCTCACACTTCTAACATTTCCGTCTTTCAAAATTTCGTTCACATGGTCGTGCCATCCCTTTCTTGGGCGTCCCCGACCTCTCATTCCATTCCTTTCCGCTCTGTATATTTTCTTCGTCAGGCGATCCTCATTCATTCTCCCCATGTGACCAAACCATCTTAATGTGTTCACTTTCATTCTAGTAATGACATCTTTCTTCATCTTACATTCTTTCCTTATATCCTCGTTTCTTACCCGGTCATACATCGTTCTATTACAAATCCTTCTTAACGATCTCATTTCTAAACTATATATTAATAAATCTACCTAATGTACATACAAATATTATACTTAGGTAGTATATATATATATATATATATATATATATATATATATATATATATATATATATATATATATATATATATATATATATATATATATATATATATATATATATATATATATATATATATATATATATATATATATATATATATATATATATATATATATATATATATATATATATATATATATATATATATATATATATATATATATATATATATATATATATATATATATATATATATATATATATATATATATATATATATATATATATGAAATTATTATTATCTTTGGGGTTATCCCGCGTCAAAATCAGATCCTTGGAAGGATCTTTCGTCAACCGACGTTTCGCCTGGATCACACCAGGCATCTTCAGGGCCTTGTTGATAGATTCTCGCTTCGTGTGTCAGTGCAAGCACGTCCGTTCGAGCCGAGAACCTAGCACCAAGTGAAGATTGGAAAGTTAAAGTTTAAACTGTTGGGGTAGATGGGTTTTCCCCGCTTTTGTTCGCCTTAATGGCTTTTGACTGGCTTCTGGTGATTCGCCTCACGCTTAATGATGTATCTATTGTATTAATTTTATTTGTTTGGCGTTTAACATTTAATGGGTTTACTGTAATGGGATTTTTATTGCTGTCAATTTCTGAGGTATTTAATGAATGTTTTATAATGTTATTTTTATTTTTATTGTCGATTCTATTTTTATGTAAGATATTTTTCCAGGCCAGCGGGAGACGCACACCATCATCTCGATTATTCACGACATTCTTCCTTTTGTAAATTTCGATTGCCTCTCTATAAATTCTTACTGTTTCTGTGTTAATACTTGCAACTACGCGTGCATTATCGAAATCGATTTGATGTCCTTCGTTCAGAGTATGTTGGACTAGTGAAGACGTTAATTTTCTATTGTTTGAATCCACTCTATGCTCCGCGACCCTGGCTGATATTTTTCTGTTACTTTTTCCCACGTATGTCTTGTCGCATGATTTACATGGTATTTCGTATATGCCATGAGACTCTAGAGGGATTTTGTCTTTTACATTTCGCAGAAGGGTTGATATTTTATTTTCTGTTCTAAAGACTGTTCTAATATTATGTTGATTAAGAAGGCGACTGATTTTATCTGTGGTTCCTTTTATGTATGGTAAAAAAGCTGTAGCTAACGGTTTTTCAGAAATAGTTTTATCAATTTTTATGACGTTTTTATTAGTTTGAACGAACGGCTCGAACGGACGTGCTTGCACTGACACACGAAGCGAGAATCTATCAACAAGGCCCTGAAGATGCCTGGTGTGATCCAGGCGAAACGTCGGTTGACGAAAGATCCTTCCAAGGATCTGATTTTGACGCGGGATAACCCCAAAGATAATAATAATTTCATATTTTCAAATACCCGTGAAAACCTTTCTAGTAACATTATTAACCTCTACGGGGAGGAATTTTTTCGTGATACAAAGAAGTTTGAAAAGTTAAAATGTAAACATGCAAAGCTTCTGTGTGATCTCGCGTTTCTCAGTCGGTGTCGTGATAAAAAAGTAGTGCCTGTTAGTTTTCGAGTAAGCCGACAAGTAAGCAGACATTCGGTGAGTCAAATCCTTAATAATACTAGTTTTGCTTTAATCAGAGATGAAATTAAAAATATTCGTTTTAAACTAGATTATATAGGTAAAGAAATATTTCAAATTCATTTAAAACTTGCTAATACTTTACACCCATTGTTATGGGACATGTTAGATAATGTCATTGAGCTCCGAATTCAAAATAATACGCAAATAAATACCGACCGGCAAATTAATAAATTCAATCGTTTTCAAAATAAAATACAGAAACCCCAACCGACACTAGATTCGAGTAAACTGATTCATAATTTAACTGATTTTCAACTAGATGACGACATGACTTCGGTTTTGTCTAAAGGATTTAATTTCGGCGTAGTACCACCCAAAATACCCAATGAAGAGATCATTACAGGAATAGAATCCGCGTTACATAAATTAAACGAAAATATGGCTGAAACTATTCGCCAAGAAACATGCCACATTCTTAGAAAGTCACTTCCACCTAAAAATAATATTACAAGAAACGAAGCCCGAGCTCTCAAAGAATTACGTTCAAATACAGATATAATTATACTTCCAGCGGATAAAGGCAATGCCACAGTGATTATGAAAAGCGAAGAATATCACTCTAAAATGACTAATATATTAAATGATCCGGCATACAAACTTCATAACAAAAATCCAATTACATACCTAGAAAAAACAACAAAATCTAAAATAATAGCATCAAAACTAAACGAAGACTTAAAGAAATCATTGATACCGCGCGAAAAATCATCCCGCTTCCCCAAATTGTATGGTTTACCAAAAATCCATAAAGACAATGTTCCACTTAGGCCCATAGTGAGTTCAGTAGGATCGCCCCTCCAATCGCTTTCAAAATATTTATCGAAATATTTACAACCGGATGTAGAACTAGCAAACTCTTACGTAAAAAACTCGGAACACTTCGTTAAAATAATAGAAGACCAAAAGTTAGAAAAAACAGATATTCTTGTTAGTTTTGATATTGTGTCACTTTTTACCAACATACCTACCGATGAGGCACTTTCCGCAGTAAAAGAAATTTGTGAACCATCAAAAGACATAACTGAATTGATAGAACATTGCTTAAATAATACATTTTTCATTTATGACGATAAAATATACAAACAGATTAAAGGAGCACCAATGGGTTCGCCTCTTTCACCGCCGGTTGCAAATCTTTTTATGACAAAATTTGAAATAGACGCCTTAGAAAAATCACATTTGAAACCGAAACTCTGGATTAGATACGTGGATGATACGTTCATAATATGGCCCCACGGATTGGAGGAACTAAACAAATTTCTAATTTATTTGAACGGGCTCCACAGCGATATAAAATTTACAATGGAATTAGAAAATAATAATCAAATACCATTTTTAGACGTCCTAGTTATTAAGAAGGATGACGGTAGCCTTGGTCATACGGTTTACCGGAAAGCCACACATACAGATAGATATCTACATGCATCCTCTAACCATCACCCGGCACAAATTGCATCGGTAGCTAATACATTAGTTTCCAGAGCTATAAAAATAACCGACTCCGACCACCAACAAAATGAATTAAATAACCTCAAAAAAACCCTGCAATGTAATGGCTTCTCCAATTTTGTTATAAATAAAGCAGTCAAACGTCAAACTAATAAAAACGTCATAAAAATTGATAAAACTATTTCTGAAAAACCGTTAGCTACAGCTTTTTTACCATACATAAAAGGAACCACAGATAAAATCAGTCGCCTTCTTAATCAACATAATATTAGAACAGTCTTTAGAACAGAAAATAAAATATCAACCCTTCTGCGAAATGTAAAAGACAAAATCCCTCTAGAGTCTCATGGCATATACGAAATACCATGTAAATCATGCGACAAGACATACGTGGGAAAAAGTAACAGAAAAATATCAGCCAGGGTCGCGGAGCATAGAGTGGATTCAAACAATAGAAAATTAACGTCTTCACTAGTCCAACATACTCTGAACGAAGGACATCAAATCGATTTCGATAATGCACGCGTAGTTGCAAGTATTAACACAGAAACAGTAAGAATTTATAGAGAGGCAATCGAAATTTACAAAAGGAAGAATGTCGTGAATAATCGAGATGATGGTGTGCGTCTCCCGCTGGCCTGGAAAAATATCTTACATAAAAATAGAATCGACAATAAAAATAAAAATAACATTATAAAACATTCATTAAATACCTCAGAAATTGACAGCAATAAAAATCCCATTACAGTAAACCCATTAAATGTTAAACGCCAAACAAATAAAATTAATACAATAGATACATCATTAAGCGTGAGGCGAATCACCAGAAGCCAGTCAAAAGCCATTAAGGCGAACAAAAGCGGGGAAAACCCATCTACCCCAACAGTTTAAACTTTAACTTTCCAATCTTCACTTGGTGCTAGGTTCTCGGCTCGAACGGACGTGCTTGCACTGACACACGAAGCGAGAATCTATCAACAAGGCCCTGAAGATGCCTGGTGTGATCCAGGCGAAACGTCGGTTGACGAAAGATCCTTCCAAGGATCTGATTTTGACGCGGGATAACCCCAAAGATAATAATAATTTCATATTTTCAAATACCCGTGAAAACCTTTCTAGTAACATATATATATATATATATATATATATATATATATATATATATATATATATATATATATATATATATATATATATATATATATATATATATATATATATATATATATATATATATATACCAGACGTTATGACAGACTTTTATTTTAGTATGAAGGAACATCTCAACTCAATATAAGAAAAACCTGTCTTCACAAAACGCATTTGTGTTTACGACAATAATATATTCTAACAACAATCCTTACTCCTCCCAATGCTTGATTGTGTTGACGTCTGTTAACTGGATGCTAAAGAAGAACCCCTTAATAAACTTAACGATTGCCGACCGCCGTGGCATAGTTGATAAGTTGTTTGGTTTCTGTGCGGGCGACCTGGGTTCGATCCCCAGCAGAGGAGAAATTTATTTAAATTAATTTATCTTATTTAGGGCTATGACATGAGTTTAGTGTGACCCAAAAATGCCAATAAAACTAAAAGGAAAAATATATCAGACAATTGTCAGACCTGCGCTACTGTATGGCTCCGAATGTTGGACGATGTACAACACCTTCCATAGGCAAATGGAAACCACCGAGATGCGTACCTATGCTAAGATGGTCAGCGGGGGTGTCTCTAAAAGACAAAATAAAAAGTTCATACATTCGCGGAAGCTTAGGAGTGACAGGCATTAACAACAGATTAGAAGAAAGACAATTGAGATGATATGGTCACATATTAAGAAGACCCGAGGATCACATTGTGAACCAGGCTATGGCCGTAGACATCCCCCGATCAACGAATAGGGGAAGACCAAAAAATACATGGATGGCGCAAAAGAGTTCACAGTTGATGAAACAAGAATTGACATCGGAGGCGGCCCAGAACCGAAGAGTGTACAGCTTGAGGACGAGGAGAGTTGACCCCAACAGTCTTCATCGACGATAAGTTGGGAAGAGGCCAGGAAGAAGATACAATACTCCACTAGACCAATGCCATTAATATATGACAAAAAGTCTTAAAAACTCTCAAGATGTTTCAATAGGTCCAAAGGAATTCCTTCGACCATCATTGCAGAAGAAACGATAATATATTTTGAAACACCGATAGCTATATTAGATAGATAGATCAGTTTTGCTAACGAAACTTCATATCCGCCATAATTTGTACCAACAAAGTGAGGATGCTGAAACGCCACGGGCGAAACCAGAGTCTCCTTAAACTAAAGCACCTATATACATATATTATAATAATCCTAGGATATTATAAGCGTCTATAGTAGTCTGTTACTTTACATGTATATAAAAAATATTGTATGCATATATATAATGCTCACCATTCTGGTAAACTTTGTCTGTGCAGTGTCAAAGCACTGAACAGTCGCGTCTGACAGGAGTACGTAATCTTTTGGTGAGACGAAACATTTTTCTAACAATTTAATAAATTTATGTACCTACAACTTGTGCAAATAGCCAGGATTGCTGCCATCAGGAGATCTTTTCCAAGCAACTTAACGACTCAAGTATATTTGATACAATCGTTTGTAGAAACTAAGAAAAAAAAAACAATACAACTTTGGCGGCGCGCTCCTGTCAGTTGTGCAGCCAATCAGAAGCGCTCGTTCGCTCCGTCCAATCGTTGGTCTTGGAACATTATAGACACCAAGCAAATGGAAGCATAAAAGCCATTTTTTTTGACATACACGCCATATTTCTCTTACTTTACATGCATTATCAACATTCATGCAGCGTTGTTTGTTAAAGTTTCATACGTTTCGCTCTGTCAAGATGTCTAATCTTCTACTTTTGTGATAGGTTGTATTTGTCACCCGCCGATGTGATGTGATATTTCACAATAAAACAAACTATTTATAATATAAACTCAACGTAGTTTACACCACTTAACTATGAGTACTAACTTCTACCGGTTTCAAAAACTTTAAATGTTTTCTTCTTCAGGAAGACTTACGTACTAAAAATTAAAAATAAAACATAGACTGTTGTTAGGTATTAAGTTGTGGGAGGAGTCAATTTTAGAAAGTAGTGGGGCGGAACAGTAAACATAAGTGACACTGGGTGGTTCAAATTTTTTTTTTTTTTTGTTAGATATAAAAATATTTTATATTTTATTAATTAATCGGAAATGTATTTAGAATCGGGTTGTTTGGGAAGTTTAATTGGTTATTTATTATACTTTGTTTATTATTTACACTTTTCCTTATTTCAACAAATTAGATAATTCGGGAGTTTATAAATTATCGTGTAAAGATTGTGATCATTTTTATATAGGTAAAACTAATAGAAACATTCAAACCCGAGTCAAAGAACACTTACGTTGCTTGAATAATAATAATTTTTCGGAATTTGCTGAACATCTTATAGAATTCAACCATCATTTTGACATAGACACGGGATTATGCATACAGGTTATTCAAATTTAAAATAAGCAGATTTAGAAATTTTAGAAATAAGGAAAAGTGTAAATAATAAACAAAGTATAATAAATAACCAATTAAACTTCCCAAACAACCCGATTCTAAATACATTTCCGATTAATTAATAAAATATAAAATATTTTTATAACCAACAAAAAAAAAAAAAAATTTGAACCACCCAGTGTCACTTATGTTTACTGTTCCGCCCCACTACTTTCTAAAATTGACTCCTCCCACAATTTAATACCTAACAACAGTCTATGTTTTATTTTTAATTTTTAGTACGTAAGTCTTCCTGAAGAAGAAAACATTTAAAGTTTTTGAAACCGGTAGAAGTTAGTACTCATAGTTAAGTGGTGTAAACTACGTTAAGTTTATATTATAAATAATTTATAATGTCGCCACAAAGTTATTTTCCTAACATTAACGAAAAAAACTATTTTTTTAATTCATTTATATAATATAGAACCAACAGTTTTTACAGTATTAAAAAGGGTATTTTTAATTACAAAATATGTTTTAAAGCATTTTAAGGTTCTTTTCAGTAGATACAACTAATATACAAGTATGTAAACAACCTAAGAAAACTGATGTAGCATAATATTATATAGTATTTCAAAATTTGGATTGATAAGGGAAGTCATTAAAAAGGCGTAATTGATGAACGTTGAGCAAACGCTTAAAGTGATCACGTATATATTTTTATGCTTTTATTGTTCTATTGAGATTTAAAAAAAAAGGTTAAGGCTAATATAATAATATGTTTTGTAATATACCGATGGTTGAGTGTTCCTGTCGTAGACACTAAATCTCTCACAGAGAGTTACAAAAACCAGTCCATGCAACAATTCGCCTACATTTCTATAACATACCTCTACCGCTTCACCTCTTGCACTTCTTTCTTACTCCTCTTACATACAGCAGCCACCTCCATCCATACAGGCCACTGCTGCATCGTCATTATATAGACTTGACACAACTATTGGTAGGTACAACCTATGTGTGTATATATATTTCGTCTAGTTCGTCTAGCATGACTTCCTCAAACTGCGGCTCGTATGGAAAAATGGGCAATGAACTGCTAAGAATCACTTTTTTTCATTTTTATAGGCTAAATCGAAAGTATACAAAGCAGCGAAGCGGGTTGGGGCCAAAGCTATACTCTTCATTACCAAATCATTCTACAAAGTATTCAAATTTTGTATGAAATATTATTTATATTGATTTGAATATTTTATTATTAAAAACTGCCAATTCTTCAATGTCATTTTATGAAAGTGACTTGCTTTTTTAGCAATTTGAAAATAACAAATGTTAATCGAATATTTTTTAATTGCATATACGCAAACATTG
Organism: Molanna angustata; assembly: GCA_963576475.1. Classification (NCBI taxonomy): domain Eukaryota; kingdom Metazoa; phylum Arthropoda; class Insecta; order Trichoptera; family Molannidae; genus Molanna; species Molanna angustata. The sequence goes on from OY754972.1 coordinate 1,414,461, forward strand.
GATTTTCTTCCCTATCACTACTGGGAAACTAGGATGACAACTGGGAAAAGTCTGTACGATGAGGAGTTCAACGTCACCTACATACATACATACATACATACCATCACGCCATGTCCCTCGCGGGGTAGGCAGAGAGAACAGAACGCCACACTATTCTATCTTGACATACATTCACCGCCTCGTCAACATTCATGCTACGTCTCATGCATGTTCTTCTATTGTTCAGACTTCTAACATTTTCTTTCAGAATATCGTTCACATGGTCGTGCCATCCTTTTCTTGGGCGCCCCCGACCTCTTTTTCCATTCCTGTCTGCCTCATATATTTTTTTCGTCAAGCGTTCTTCATTCGTTCTTTCCACGTGACCAAACCATCTAAGTGTGTTAACTTTCATTCTAGTTACTACATCTTTCTTCATCTTACATTCTTTCCTAGTGACCTCATTTATAACTCTATCATACATCGTTCTATTACAAATTCTTCTTAACGATCTCATTTCCACTGCATTTATTCTACTTTCATGCGACTTCTGCCATGTCCATGTTTCACTTGCATACATCAAGGTTGGCACAACAATTGCGTTATGAATGGCAACTTTAGCTTCCTTTGATACGTTACGATCATTCATAACTGGTTTAAGTAATCCATTCACTCTGTTTCCTGCCATAACTCTTCTTTCAATATCCTTATCAGGCCGTCCATTCCGTTGGAACATGCTTCCCAGATAAACAACGTCACCGAAACCTGGAAATCTAGATGGGAGGAGGTCTCGGGCACAGCGGTTCGCAGTTTGCCCTGTATCACGAACAAACCCCCTGGATTTGACCAGCCCCGAAAATTATGGACAGCACTTAATAGAATCCGCACTGGCCACGGCAGATGTGCCGATTTCTATTTTAAATGCGGATGGCTGGATTCTCCCGAGTGCGACTGTGGGGCGGAGAGGCAGACTCTGAGCCATGTCGTGTCCGAGTGTACTCTTAGGGCATATGGGGGTGAAACATCTGATTTTATGTGCCTAAATGAAGCGGCGATAACATACATAAAGACTCTCAATTTTAAACTCTGACAAACAATTATATTGTGCAATTTATATGTAGTGTGTTTAATGAACATATTAATGTGATGTACTTTTATATGACCATACGATAAATAAATAAATGTTTCCTATCGGGAGTCAAATGATATTTTTATTGACAAAATTTTAATAGAGGCGAATCTTAATAGAGGCGAATTTGGGATGACAGGTCGTTAGCTCTGTAGGTGCCTTGATTTCCTGGTTCTTCTATAATATCCCAACTTTGTCTCTATTGAGATATTTAAAGTTTGTCAGTACAAATGTTAAGGTTTCTGGGCTTAGGGTCACTTTGAAATATTCGACAGTTAAAAAAACTGTGAAGGACTGATCGGATATCTTTCAAAATCTAATGGGATCTAAGCGAGGAGGTTTTAAATATACAAATGTGCAAAATTTGAAAAGAATCGAATGAATACTTTAGTCTATAATCGATAAAGTAGAATAAACACGCCGTACAAAGCACATAGTACACTGCACACACACAGATACATTGTGATGAAACTTTCAGAATACAATCTCAGCATGATACTAGTGGATAATATGCAATAAAAAAAAATAACCTTAAAAATTGCGTATTTATAGGTCCCATCTATATGCCTTTTCACAAACACAAATGAGATAAGCATTGGGATAATGCCTCGAATCCAGAGCGGCACAAGGAACAGTCTCCAAATTCATATCACGAAGAGTGAAACTCCGGGTCTATAAACCGGTTTTCTTGTATGGTCCCGACTCCTGTTGTATGACACTCGAGGACCAACAAAGAATGTAGACATTCAACAGAAAACAGGGGGGGCAAGTCTGGTTAACTGGCGAAATCAAAATCATCCATGGTTACGCATATCATGGATATAATTATCTTATGAAGTTCTATAACATCTTAAGATATTATAGAACTCCATAAGATAATTATATCAAACTTAAAATTTCATCCTCATAATCAAATTAAACACTTAATTATACTGACACATTTATATGTGCAATTTCACACATCATTCACACATTATCTCACCATAATATGTAACCATTCCTAATGTATCTTAATATACTACAATAACTTCAGCGACAACCTATAATTGGCTTTATTATTAATCAAATTATCTTTATGTTATATAATTTATTATATGCTGTATGTTGTCCTTTAAATAAATAAATAAATGTCAATGATATGGGTAAACATGGATGGTTTGGATTTCGCCAGTTGACCAGACTTGCCCCCAGGATATTATGGAAAATATTAGGCCCAAGAGACTAAGAAGCGATGAGGGAATTCGCGCATTGATAAGACATTCCTTTATCACTACTGACATCGGGTCAAGAAAATTAGCTTGGATTGGACATGTTGTCAGATTGGGAAAAGAAAGAGCCACAAAACGCGTCCTACAAAGTAACCCTGTGGCCAGGAGTCCTCTGGGAAGACCAAGGCTGAGATTGATGGACAATGTTACCCGAGATCTGAATGTGCTGAATGTTTGTGATGGCTGGGAGTCCGCTGCTACTGACAGGAAAGTTTGGCAAATCATTGTTCAGGAGGCTTTTGCTCTACCGGAGTTGTACAGGTACAGCCATCGGAAAGTTAGTATGTAAAGATAAAATATATATATTTCATAATACTTGATTTCTTCTTCAACTTATCCCTTTTGTTTTCCTATTATGAACTTTTTTGTCTTTTTCACCACGACAATGCACCATCTGGGCCGCGTTTGGTAAATTCTCCTACATTCTAAAGTATCCAAAGTACGCCAATTATCTTTGACGTATGATTCTGTTAGAAATAAACAAATAAAATGAAAAAAGACATTTTAAATATTGAGGTGTTAAAACGAAAATATTTGAACATCCCAATTACGGAGACCAGATGATTTTCTAGGCGGGCGGAGCGGTGTGTATGAAGGCGATTTATGGTTATGACTCTGAAATGCATCGACAGAGTTTCACACAAATAATATCAAGAGCATAGAGTAAGGAATAGGTATATAAAGAACATCAATACTTGCCTAATATTTAATCATAAATACCTGTTTTGTTTTTCTTATAATTTATAATTGAACTAGTCCACCATGCCAATATGTCTACCTACGTCTATGAAGATAATATGGTACCGTATTATTAGAAAAATTATACCATAGCAAATTTATTTCGGAGATCTTGGTCACTTAAATTTTTAATTCGGATTAAAAGCAGAACTCTAATGGCGCGATGCATGAATGTAAACGAGGCACAAAATGTACACCATTATAGTACTAGTAGTTGTTACATTTTTTTAGATCTAAAAACATACCTATTGAAAATGAATATATCTAGTTTAAGCAAATAATATAAAAATTAAACTATACAATTTATTATGGAGAAACTTGATAGTTTTTAATTATGTGTTCAGCACCTAGCCTACGAAAGGTGACAAGATTTTTGGTTTCTTTTATGTTTGGTGGTAACTATTGTACATTTTGAGACCTTTATGGTATAAACTAATTTGTGTCTAATCCTCTCGTAGGGCGAAGGACGTATTACGGGAGTAATTGGAGTATAATGTAAGAAAAAGTTGAGGTCCAGTAAGCAGTATTCTTGCAGTACGGGACTTTACCTTTTTCTTACAATTTCTCAAATAGCTCTTGTAAAACGACCCTAAATGTGAGGTGTGAACATTTTTTTATTTGTAACATAAGAAATAATTTACACATCAAAGTTTAAAAATACAATTTATTTTTTTACAAAAAAATATTTAATGACTAGATGCGTAACGTAAACTGCTTCACTAGGTTAAAAACCTGTTCTGAAGAAGCTTATGATTACATACATAAGTATATGATTTAGGTGCGCGTGTGTGTCAGTATGCTAACGTAAAGTAGTTTATTTATCAGTGTATTGTCTGTTTTTTACCCATTTTTTAATTCCCCATTCAAAATTATTTATATTTTAAGTTTTCTTCAATTTAAATGGAAGTAAATTGAAAGTTTTTACTCTAAGGAAATGAAAAATTCTTTGTCAATAAGTCGATGTTGGTCCTCGGTATGTGTATATTTGCTTTTCTAGTATGTCTAAAAATTGACACATATATTTTGGAAGCATATTATTACTAAGTTTGTAAATCAAAGTTAATGCGTTGTATATAATGCGTTGTATATAGCAATATTTCTTTACTGTCACTGTTTTAAGTTTATTTATTTATTCATTAGAAAACCTACAGTTTTTTTTTATTTTGACATAAAATATATACAAACATAAGAAAATATCAAACAAAGAAACTAATGAAAGGTTTTCACTTAAAGTGATGCATTAAATAAATATATTTATTATAGCGACTCGCTTGAGCAAGTTGCAATATATATTGTGTTATTGCGTCATCTATCAGTTTTATGTAAAAATATAAATAACCAATACTTCAAACATTACATATATTTTAATGATAAAACTACACAAGGTATGCCTATACATTATTGAATTCGTTGAAAGTTTACAATTAAACGATTACAGTAGTATAAGCTAATAATTTCATGAAATACCAAAATTTCAAGAAATCATTAAATACTTCATGGTATCCTTTATCTTAAGATATCACTACGAGAAATATGCCAAATTTTGAGTTTTTTCAATTGTACAATAAACATGTGTTAAGACATGAGTGAGATCCGTCATTACAAAACATGAGTAAGATCCCTCTCACACTCTTCTCTGCCTCTGTCCATTAATTGGTAAGATATCTGAGTCCCGGTCCCGAGTTCAATTTCCGTTGGAGACACAGTTTAAAATTGTGTTTTCAGTCAGGATCCATGAGACGATAAATAGGTATCACAAGCTTCCAGAATGTGGCATTAATACATGACATAGTACATGTTATTTGCCCGAGAAACTATACATTAAAAAATAAAATTCCTGAGTCTCAAATCACGATTTAAGTGATTTGTCGTTAAAACACCTTTATGATTCTTCCACAGACACTCGTAAAAATTCACAAAATAGACTCAAAAATATAATGAGCCACGAATGAGGAATGCAAGTAAGGAATATTAAGTATGCTTACTTAACGGAGATAAGTGATACATGCAAAGCAAAAAAAAATAATACAATGGACTAAGATAATTTTATTTTAATGGCGGTCTGAAAATATTTTTTGTTAAAAATGCGTAACTAATGAAGAGATTCGGAGCTAGCTAAGCAAATAATGGATCTTTAGTTATTTCATATACACTGCAACACCGCGTTACGTTGAATATTACATATCTACTAGTTGCATGTAGTAGATATGAAATATTAGTTGCATGTAGCGACACTATTCATATCAAGCTCCCAGTGTTTACAATACCATCCCAGATTCTATTAAAAATATCAATCACTAACAAAGGTTCAAAAGTGAAATAACCTTATGGATCATTGAATCAAATCCACCACTATAACATTTTTCTCATTTATTATTACTTGCTGTTTGTTTACTGTATGTGTGTGTGTGTATGTGTATGTTATATGGTTCAGTATATTACGTGAGTATGGAAAGTGCCTGTGCATGTATGTTAGGAAGTGTATGATCAATTGTGCTGAATCCACTTTAAAATAATGTTGTTTAGCTTACAAAACCAAAGACTGCATCCAATATAACACAAGGATTATCCCTAGCATATTGGAGAGCAAAATCGCTAATTGACAGCAAAGCGCAAGAGAGTGTCAATGGTTTGGATGTGTATGTGTACCTTTCCATTGTCTCTGTCTGAAATATGTATAGCATTTAATCTTTTTTTATATACCTTTATTATTGTTGTCAAACCTCAGTATGTAAAATGCCATGTTTATTATAAATAAATAAATAAAATAAATACATGAGATCTAACTGTCGATGGCGATAATATGTATAATTGAAGAATACTTACCAAACTACAAAAAAAATAATACACAAAATAAATAAATATTTTAAGATTTTTTTACTATATATTATACATGTACGTATTTATTTAATTTTGAATACTTACATAAACTGATAGACATTACAATTATTATTGAATCTGCCATGCCCCACTAGGCAAATAAACCTGTACCGGGGCAAATGCATCTCGAGACAGTGACACTGTATTTTTTTATTTTTATTTTTTATTTCTTTAGAAAATTAACAGCTACACATTTATAATGCTTAATTGTTAATAAGAATACAAAAGAAATAGCCAATAAATTATAAAGTTTCACATATTTTAATTATTATAATTATTACTTGATGCCAACATCAATCGTACATAAAAAATGATAATATTATTAACAACAATGAAATAAAAAAAACACACACACACAAAAAAAAACATACACAATATAAATAATGTACTCAGATTAAAATAATGTATGGGGTAATTTAAAAAAAAAATAATTTGAGTTTTTGTATTTGTCTCTATTTATATCGATTTTCAGCTTTCTAGCTTTAATGGTTTTTAAGATATATGGAAAAATAAAATAAAAATTCAAAAGTTAATAAACCCTGACTGAAACCAAAATTCAAAAATGAGTATAAAAGTTTTTTGGGCCCATAATTTTCTCTATTTTCTGAAACTTTAGGTTCTGTGCATTCGGCGCAACAGAAGTTATAAGGGGGGAACACACACACAGACACACTAAATGTTCTACTCTGAATTATGAGTATATCCATGTATGGAACATATATGCTGTGAAGTCTCTAAGTTGGTGTTTATTGACTTCAAAGTTGAAAAAACCTTGAAAAATATAGGCCTGATATACAAATCTCGCGTATCTTCGCAATTCATATTGTTTTACTTGGTTGGTATATGCCCAAACCGCTCCACTCCTCGACGAAAATGGATTTACCTCAAACTGTACAAAACGTAATTAAGAAAAACTTTTCTGTATTAGCGAATCAGAATCCCAAAACGAGGACTGACTGAGAATATATATATTTTTTGCAATTTAATGCTTCTATGGTTTAATGTTGGTTAACGGAGCATCCGCCTCTTGCAAAATTATTAATTATTTATATAATAAGAGATATTTAAACGGATGCCTCTATTTTAAATAAATTGTTTTTACGTAATACTTAATTATATTAAAGTCATGGGTCGGTATTACAGTCGGCCCTCAACTCATTAAAATTGTTAAACTCAAGATTAATATTAAGGGGAGATTGAATCCATGTCCGTATTACAGTGCAATATGACATGTCAGTTACTAAATCTTCAATTATAGACATATTTTACTTTTTCTGTTGTTATTATCTGTCAAATGTTAAATAACCTCAAATAATACCAACTACAAAACGGGACGTTACGACTTGAAATACTATTGTTTTACTATCCAACATGGTAAATTTAATTTTTTTCACCAAAATAAAGCTTTTAAATGCCTATGTTCGTTTCAATATGGCTGTCAGTTTGTTTTGTTGTGTGGCGCCACCGTCGATACAACTAACGCCTCTAGTGATAGAAACTGAAACTACACGCGTTGCCTAGCAAATGACAGTTGATTCACCGTTAAGTGCTTTTTCTGACAGAAACATTGAGTTAAATATTTGTCGTTTTAGTGACGTATTTGAGGGAAGATTAGGCCTAAACGGACATTGTAATACGCTATATTTTTGTAAAACTTGAGTTTAGCTCTTAAACTGAGACTGTAATACCGGGCCTAGAATCGAAAATTGACTCAGCATACAAAAGAATAATTACCAAATATTTTACTTATTATATTTATTTATAACAGAAAACAACAAAACAACTATACATAACAATAAAATAAAACGAGCACCAAAACATCCATCCACAAATTAAAACAATATGGTAATAAACATTTTTTTTTTCTTTTTCTTCAATGGCGCTACAGCCTAAATCAGGTCTTGGCCTCCGTTAACTTTCGCCTCCATCCTATCCTGTCCTCTGCTGCCACTTTACAGCTCCTCTCCTGGAGAAGTTATTATTATTATTTATTTATAGGCAGGCAGCCAAGGCTGATGTGCTTATATCCGCTGTCGAATTTTATTATATATTGCGGCAGAATCAAATCAAATAACATAATATGGCATATTTTGTTTCAAACTTTTTTAATTGTTTCAGATACATCCATCATACTACTCAACCAAGAATACCTACATATCAACAATAGTTTAAGAAATAATCCCTAATATTGTAAACACAATGCATTTCACTGCCCATTAGGGCACAATACCATGTACCGTTACACCGAAAAAACCAGCCATTACCATAAATCAATTCTTTATATTCTATTTCACTAATTATCTAAATAGGGATTGGTCAAAAAATAAATAGTCTCAACCAACCAGAGTAAAGTAAATTTATTTAATTTTGTATTGTATAATATCAATAGTTTTAAATGACCAATCACAAGAACCTGTAAGCTCCTCCTACATAATTAATCTATAAATATAAGTAAAATTTGTCAAAATAGTCATAAGCTAGTTAATGCCCTAACAAGGCGAAATAGGCCTATCGCGCAGAATAAAAAATTAATGTAGAATCAAAAAGTATTTACTTTTAATTATAGATAAAACTTATAATGGAATTCTACCAAATAAAAACTTCGTCGATAATTAATAACTATTTTGCTTTGTCCAAATAAAGTCCAGTCTATTCTTGAAAATATTAAAATTTTCAGCATCCAAAACATGTTGGGGCAGTTTATTCCAAGTATTCACCACTCTATTTGAAAGAAAATGCTTTCGAGGATTTGTCGAGAACCTAACCTGAGCCGCATCCTTTCTGATCTCATCTTCCCACCGTAGCCTAGGTCTAAAAAACTTATACCGACATGAAAATACATATATTACATAAAACAAAAAAGATACGAACAGCGAATGAAGCACTAGGACAAAGAAAGATAAATTTAAATGCTAGAACCAATACGAAACCATGGTATAGCGAGGATGTCAAAATCCTAGCAAAGGAAAAGAGAGACAGCTATCTTGTCTACAGAAGCAACCCTACACCGGAGGAATATAGAAACTACAAAATAACGCGAAACAGGGTTAATAGCGAGATAGACAAAATTAAAAAAGAATACTGGCTCAAGTTCACCAAGGACATGGAAAGAGATCTTTACGGAGCGCAAAAAAAAGTCTGGAATATGCTAAGAAAGCAAAAGAAACCTATAGATGAATATAAACAAACGCACAAGATCTCTATAGAAGAGTGGGAAAACTATTTTGAAAACTTATTTAGTAATAATTTGCCAACAAGAATTGTACCACTGAATGAAGACGCAGGATCCTCTGTGACCCTTAGTAATGGCGAGATTATTTTAGCTATAAAAAAACTAAAAAATAGAAAATCCCCAGGTATTGACGAGATTCCTAATGAATTGATAAAATATGGAGGAACAAAGGTGGCTCTTGAGCTAACAAAACTATTTAACAAAATACTAGAAGAATCTACAATACCCTATGAATGGAAATTAAGTATAACAATTCCAATTTTTAAAAAAGGTGTTAAAACAAACCCAGCGAATTACAGGGGAATATCTCTTTTAAGTGCAACACAAAAATTATTTACCAGCCTATTGCGTGTGAAACTGGAAGAAATTATACAAAATAGGGACGAACAACAAGGATTTAGAAGAAATCGTTCCACCACTGACGCAATATTTGTTGTGAGACAACTTAAAGAGAAATCCTTAGAATATAATGTACCGGCTTACATGTGTTTTGTCGACCTAACCAAAGCTTTTGACTGAGTGCTCCTGGAAGATGTACTGGATATCTAAATAGAAAAGAACATACCGCATCCTATTATAAAAGCTATTAAAATTTTAAACAGCAACAACAAAATGCGCATAAAGGTGGGAGATGACCTCTCAAAGGAAATTCCAGCTGCAGTAGGTATTCGACAAGGAGATAGTTTGAGCCCTTTTCTTTTTAACATCATTATGGACAAGATTATGGAAGATGTTAAAGCATTAGGAATAGGTTACAAAATGGGAAACAAAAATATAGATATAATATGTTATGCAGATGATGCCGTCTTAATTGCAAATTCCGAGGATGATCTTCAGAAACTACTGTATAAATTCCACTTATCTTCCCAAAGACTAAATATGCAAATCTCAATAGAGAAAACAAAAAGCATGGTAACCTCAAGATATCCAGTACGTTGTAAACTTGCTATAGACAATAAAACTATAGAACAAGTGATGAGATTTAAGTACTTGGGCATAGAAATATCCAGCAGCAATGATCTCTATAACGAAGTACATGAACAAGCAACCAAGGCTGCTGTAGTGGCTGGATGCCTGAGAAGTGCTGTGTGGAGAAATAGGGATATGCTGAGGGAGAGTAAAGTCAGGATCTACAAGACTTGCATAAGACCAATCATGACATACGCCATAGAGACAAGAGCTGACACCACCCGTACAAAAAGTCTCCTTAGAACCACGGAGATGAAGACTCTACGGCCCATCGCAGGAGTAACCCTCCGTGATCAAATGAGGAGCTGCGAAATAAGGAAAATTTGTGATGTTGAGGACGTGGTACGATGGGGTAGAACAAGAAGACGTTTCTGGAGAGACCACGTGGGGAGAGCAAGCTCAGACCGAGTAGTGAGGATATCAGCTGATGAACATCCTACAGGTAGCAGACCTCCAGGAAGACCACCCAAACGATGGAGGGACAGCTGGACGTCCTCCTCCCAGGAACAGGTGCCGAGAACTACAGGACATAGTCCTAGCTGAAGAAGAAGAAGAAGAAGAAAAAAGATACAGAAATAAAAAAAAAAATAGTGTTTCCCCTAAAGACGTCGTTAGATAAAATTAATATATAAATAAAAAAAAATAAATAAAACAATAAATAGGTTTATATATAATTATAGGTTTAATCCTGTTTGTTTTACCAAAATAAATGAATAAATAAATAAATTAATTAATTAATTTATAAATAAATAAATAATTAAATAATAAATAAATAAATTTATAAATAAATAAATAATTAAATAATAAATAAATAAATAAATAAATAAATAAATAAATAAATAAATAAATAAATAAATAAATAAATAAATAAATAAATAAATAAATAAATAAATAAATAAATAAATAAATAAATAAATAAATAAATAAATAAATAAATAAATAAATAAATAAATAAATAAATTTCTTTATTAATAAATAAGAAAATATATATTATCATTACACACTTTTAATAAATTTCCACTTGCCTAACTGTATTGGAATTTCGCAATCAGCTTCCCGACTTGTCTGCGCTCTGAACTTTCAGAATTTGTGTATTCCCGATGACAATGCGAATTAAACCTTCCCGACGAAAATATTCTCAGCTAGATCAATTTGAATAATTTTGTATATCATACAAAGTAAAAAATTATTACATAAACACTAGAGGGGCAAGTCTGGTCAACAGACGAAATCAAAAGCTTCATGATTACCCATATCATTGAAATAATTATCAGGACGTGGAGTTCTAAAATATCTTAAGATATTATATAATGTTTCAATATTTGTTTCGGATCAAAAACTTTAAATTCATTGTATAGATCTTTAGTGGGGTAGTCAAGGGGTTTGCTGAGTATTATCTTTATTATACATCTTTGATCTAAGCATAGTTTTTCTATAATGGTGTCGGCACACCCTCCCCAACCAACAACTCCATATGTAATTAAGACAATATATTACTTATTATGATCCTGTCATGTATGTCTAACATGTACAGAGAGCCTTAAGTATATTTGTTATACACATATTATTATATTTCATCATTGTATCTTATATAGTTCAATAATCACCGCTGTATAAAAAACAATTAGTCAAAGGTAAATAAGTACGTAAATAAATTGTTTACATATTAAATACTTTACCAATCATGCACAGGAAAGATCAGAAGAAATCCTGTCCTCAGTGTCCTGTATTAACACTACAACAAGACCAAGGAGAAGACTTCTCCAGCGAGACGGACGATAACATTTTAAACCCAGTCGACTTGTGGTACTAAAAAGTTTTTCAAAAAAATTAAATTTTTTATTGAATTGATTTTAAAATATAACCCTTTTTGGTCATTTTCTTTCTCAGCACAAGCATTTTATATTCTTTATGAAAGGGGAAAAAGCAAAGTACTGACATTTAAAGTGTTAATAATAAAAATACATACTTACCAACACCCGCGCAAGTGGCCATATGGCAATTTCTTGCAAATAACCAGTGTTTCCAGCCTAGAGAAGCAATAATTTCGGGAGAAATTAATTTGAATGCCATTTTATGAAAGTGATGTGCCTTTTTAGCAATTAGAAAATAAAACTATCTAATTTTAAGTGTTCTCAGCTGGGGCTCATTTGAAATATTTGACATTAAAAAATTGAGAAGAACCGATCAGATATCCTTCAAAATTTAATGGGGTCTAAGCGAGTATTATGTAGGTATACAAAATTGAAAAATTTGAAAAAAAAAATCAAATGAGTACTCTAGTTTACATAAATAGTACATATGTACATACACAGCACACACACAGATACATTGTGACGAAACTTTCAGCATAATACAATCTTAACATGATACTAGTTGATAATCTACATTTAAAATAGCCTTAATATAAATAAACAGTAACATATGTCATAAAAATATTACTGACTCCCGACAAGGAAAAAAATCCAATGTTTGCGTATATGGAACTATAAAAATATTCAATAGGTAGATGATCTTGGACAAAGTTAGTATATTTATCCCCAAAGATCTTGACAATTATCGGTGAGGAGGGGATGATCAAAAGGAACAAGCGAAAAATCCAAATTTGTTTCTGCGCACTCACGCGATTTTTCTATATGTTTAGCGATAACCATACTTATCAAACAAAACAGTCACAAGTCAACTGTGTCTGGTGGTGTTTGTATGGTGCTCAGCGCGCCTCGTGGGTCAAGGAACGTAAGGTCGCCAGACGTCCGCCACGCGGGGGGCTGGTCCGGTCTGGTATTGAGGTGGGGCTGGTCCCGTGAGGGGGGGGATACTGAAGCAAGACCAGGGAAGGAACTGGTCTTGCTCTTCCTCTCTTCATATTTCTCTCTCTGTCTCTCCAGTCCACTGCGGATGGAGGATGTCCGACCAGTTCGACTAGACATCGTTTGGCACTGTCCTTCCTTTATTCCACAGACATCGGTTTGGTACCTACCTACACAACTTAAAATATGTGGGATTTCCACCAACCAGTGTGTCTGTAGATGAAAGACGTAATTTCTAATAGTTTTCCGTAGTAAATATAATACCGTAATACTATAACAACTGATATAAGAATGCCATCTCTGAGACCCTTAGAGGTTTACGGTAGCTGATTCCTGCTTTGTCCTTTTTGACTGCGAGTGCCACAACCTTCCTTTCTCTCTTTTTGTCCTTTTTATTCTGAATTTTAAGTACCTACTAAATTCTAAATAGATATTTGTTTTACACTGTGCAGCTTAAAAATATAATGTAATATCCGCAAACAAAATTGGTCTATGATATATTGTTAAAATTTAATTTGTTGTAATATTTGTTTGTATGACTGTATGTTTGTTAGGTTTAAATAAAATAAAAAAAACTGACGTATTAAAATGTTTTGAAAGCTGTTATCTCATAAAGCCACCACTACTCATATTATCCAATCTTCGTTACCTTCTGTGGTATCCTTCTACAGAAAAAAAACAGCCTTAATACAATGACATAATTCTGGCGGTCGATCTTGGTCTACAATATTAATTACATATAAAAAAATGTATAATGCAACTCGTTCGCGCGAGTCGCAATATTTGCATACTAACATAACAGACCTTATCTAAACAAATAAAATTATAAATAATGAATCAATATTTAATTTTATTTTTATTTAATAGGGAAGTCAACAGCTTCTATATATTTCAAAAAATATATAAACATAGGACGGGTAATATATAGAAGCCACTAAGTGGATTCCACGAAATTATCATAAATAATTGGCTATTATGTAATTATTGTGACTCGCCTGAGCGAGTTGCATTGAAGACCTCCATCATAAAACTCCTTTTCTCTTTTTATATATTTCATTAAAATTAAAAAAAATATATAAATATCCTTTTAAATAGAAGGATGCCATTGCGTGAGGAATATACAGAGCTGATATAAGCTACGACTTTAGTCCAGGGTATTGGTACACAAAATGAGGTGGAACGGGGATATTCTCAACACATTCAACGTTTAAATATGAATCAATTTTAAATCCCTTTGTTAACAACATGAACTTTTTGATATCAGTGTTGAGTACTGTTTCAATTTTTATTTCAAAACATTCAGAAAATATTCAAATACGTTATATTGATTGCCGCCAAATTGGTGTGTATAATACACGCATGTGTTGTGCTCCCTTCCTCTCGCTATCACCTGTCGCTGGTTACCAAACATTGTGAGATATGCTGCGATGGTATGAATGAATGAAAATCAAATTTTGGTGACACAGCCCGTATAATTTCTTGGTGCTTTGTGTGCACCAAGAAATTATGCGCATGCCATGACGTGTCTGTGATGGATCCAGTTATCGGCGCTATAAATAATGTATCGCGTTTTGTTACTGTTGTATCTAATAAAAAAAATTGTGTTTGAAGTTTTCTGCGCATGCCCCGAACAGCCGATTAATGATGGAGGTACAGTGCTAAACAACGCCCAGTCGACCAGTCTTGTCTCTGGTGCAGGCAGCATACTGGCACACCACACAGTATGATTACCTGGGCTGTGTTCGGATACAACACTCGACGTCGGGTGTCGGATGTACCCTGAAGTTGCAGATTATGGCGTTTTTCACACCAATCTCACTCAACTCCTTCGAGCAGCGTTTACATCTGAACGCAACGTCGAGCGTTTTAATATGTTAAATATCATTTATTATACAAATGTATTTTTAGGTTATATTTTCATCAAAAGACAACAATTGGGCAGTGGAGTAAATAATGCTCTCTGACTTTTTATTTGAAAATTTTAAATGATATTATTATACATTAAACTCTCTGTGAATGCATATTCTCATCATAAATAATGTCAACTGACATAATATATACCACATAAACAAATAGAAGCCATTTTACCACAGATAAAATAGAAGTCAACAGATACTATAACTGTCCATAGATTTTTATTATAATATACTAGATGTCGTAGTTAGCAAATTTTGTATGAATCGAAATGAGGCATTTTTCCGTGGGATTTTTGACGTTTTCGTTCCAGACCACATCGTTTTTCTATAGAGAATAACGACTAATGTGAATTTTTTCTGATTTATTTGTCTAAAAAAACATTTTAATTGTTAAAGTTTAGAGAACAGTTATCTAGGATGTGTTGAAATGTAAGGAAAACTGAAATATGTTGCCAACCAAAACGTCAAACGCGCGATATTCCATGACTGACTTTTTGCGCTGAGTACTACATCTAGTATATTATGTATAATAAAAATCTATATAACTGTCAGAGCGTTTTTCACCCGACAATATTACAGAGCGTACACTCGACATTCAATCTGAACGCGACATGGTCTTTCGAGCGTTTGTTTCCGGTCATTATGAACGGCTTAGAGCTTCACTAAGTGCACTCGACGTTCATTGTGAACGCATCCCTGCATTGGTCGGAGAGGAGAGGAGAGGTGAACATACTCTTGGATGACAGTCCAGAAGTCAATGATGTGTTTTCGGGATAATTTGAAATATCCACTTTTTAACCTAATTCACACTAGGTTCATTCATTCACTCGATACCCAACAGAGGAGAAATTTATTTCAATATCTCACCTCAACGTTCTTTTTAGACAAAAAAAAAATACTCTGATCAACCATTTTGAAAGATTTGGCGGTAAAAATCATATTATTGATACATAAAAATATTCAAGAAGAAACTAGGTGTTCATCTGTTTGAATAAATTGTATATCTCAATTAAGAAGAGAGAACTGGAAGGTAAACTCTTCTTTTGACAAAATTACCCTGAGAGCTCATATGTATGTACAATGCTGAGATTCTTGACGGGGGTATGCAAACCTTTACTATAAGAGGACACCATTGGGTGGCAACAATCCCATAGGATATGTTCCCAAGTTTGGTTCGGGTATTTACAGAAAAGACACGAGGCAATGTTAAATCGATGAAGATAACATTTGAAGTTTCCGTGTCCTGTGAAAAATTGGGAATTCCAAATGTCTAGGACAACCCACGGCAACAGGGAGATAAGAAGAGATAGATTTAACTAGTTTATCCTGAAACAATCAAGTTTGGTCTGAAATCGGGTTTGGCCGGTAACACATATATGTAACGCAAAGTGCATACATAATTGGGGGGTGACTGGAACATGTCACGACATTTTTTAATACCCTATTCGTTCTCTGTCGAGACGTAATAAAACGACGCTGTAGAGTTAGTTATTTCGGACATTAATTGCTATAAAATACTGTCCAGATAAATGTGTCTGTCCTGTGTTATGTGACATTTTTACTGTTCGGAGGCCACTAAAATATACATTCCTGGGGGGCCTTGCCCCTTCTTATAACGACACTGGACACACACACACTGGTGTTCGGGGAGGCTGGCATTGGTGTATCGCAAACTTGAAAACTCTTATCTTATTATTTTTCGTTAAAAGCTTACTAAACGCGCAATTAGATAGTTACGACTAAATAAGTTAAGATCGGTATGAAAAAATCTTACTTTTAAACGTATACTAAGATATGACTAACTAGTTCACCGAATTGACTTCGCAGATGTCAGAAAATAGATAAATGCTTGTTATCTTTGGATAACTGACATCGAAAAATGAAAAGAAACACAGCGTTGAGCCATGTTGAGTCAAATTAAATACAATTACGATGAAGAATAACAAGGAAAAGCGTTAAACGGATTAAATTTTTCTGTCAATCTCAAATATGCTGCGGATCATATGTGAAAGATCCGCCATTTTGAAATATTTGGTATGACGCGTTAGTCAAGCTTTAAACAACCTCTCGACCCGTCCTAACTTGACGTCCACTAAATAAAGGCGTAATAAAGATAGTCACGGTTTATAAGTAAACTTTTTCGTTAATCACGCTCGATTAGCAGGTAAAAAAAAGTTTACGTTTATAATTAAGAACGTAATGTAATTATAGCGGCGTACCTTCGAAGAAATCAAATTGTATATTTCTTGATATGTAAGAATTATTAGACTTATATATATCGCATCATGAGTGCAAAACCGAAGTATTTGCAAATACTATAGTTGAAGATTTGCAACTAATCCCATAATTATCAGAAAGTAAGAGAAGGTTGTTTCTGAAATCTTGAACAGCGTTGAGGAGATGCAATGACCAGAGAATGTTTTGATATCTCAAGAGTTTTGGTAGGAGTATGTGCAAACTATCGTATTTGCACATACTCGACTTACGTGTATGTGTCACTGAACTCCTCTTTAACGGCTGTACCAATTTTCTTGATTTTTTTATGTGTGTTTAAGTGTGTTCTTAAATGGTTTAGATTAGGGGTTCCCAACCTTTTTGTACTCTAGAGCACATTCTAAAATATCGGTAGGGTTGTGGGCACCACCTATTTTTAATCGACAAACTCCTTCCTTAACTTCTCATTTTCCCGTAATTTATTTTCTTAAATTCAAAGTTATTAAGAAGAAGACTGTCAGTTTGGCTGTCGGGGACACTTTTATTGGTTTCACTGACAGACCAATCATACTACATACAATATCGCAAACATACGAACGCATTTAACAAACAAAATTAATTGAAAATGTGAATAATTAAAAATAATTCACATTTTTAATTAATGTTTATGAAAAAATTCTGTCTCTGTCGAATAGTAGCGGGCACATATGAATCGTTCCGCGGGCCCTATGGTGTCCGCGGGCACGGGGTTGGGAGCCTCTGGTTTAGATAAACTCTCTGGTTCAAATAAAAAAATTGTAACATTGAATAAAAAAACATATAAAATATGTCAAAAATATATGCCTGGTAATATGCACAATAATATAACTTTTGGCATGTACTATAGAAATCGAAACCGGAGATTTATTATTTATCTTTAAATATATTTTTTTGTACGTGTGTATGTCACTGAACTCCTAAACGGTAGGTTTTTTTACGAAAACTAGTTAAAACCGATGAGATATTCACAGAAGTAAAATTTTTCATCATAAAACCTTAACAACTGATAACATTCTGTATAGGATGAAATACTGTATTGATAAGGTTCTCGATACTTTTATAGGCTAACTTTTAATATCTCAATAGAGACGAAGTTGGTGTTTAGATTTTTGCAATTGCAACACTGGGTTTTATGTCAGATTATTATTTTTGTTGTCTGTTTTTATTTTAATCTAGTTTTGTTGTATGTTCTGTTCATTTGTGCATGTAACTTTTTATTTGTGAATATTAAAATCAGATAGGTACTCCACGAAACTCACTGCGTAAACATTAATCAAGCCTTTAGTCCCATCACCGGTAACCTCATCAGTTGGGATATTGTATTAGAACCAGAAACTCAAGGCACCTACAGGGCTTACGACCTGTCATCGGCTGGTCTACGTGATCACTTTATGCGCTGGCGCAACGTTTACCAATTATGCCTTCTTATTGAGTTCCCTTATCAATGTAATTTTTGAAAGTACTATAGGTATATTTATTTATTTATATTTATTTATTTCAGTGCCATGTCTGAATTTATTTGTTTGTGTTAATTTGTTTATTTGCTGATTTTTTGGTACAGATCATCCAATAGGATACAATGCCTTGAAAATAAAAAAAATAGTTATTTTTGAATAATGTGTAACGATTTATTTGAAAATAATGCATTATTACTATCGCCATCTATGAAGTAACGAATAAACCTTTTTATAACGCCATCTATTGAGAATTTGAATGTATTTATGTATACTTTATTTAGATGTAAAAAATAAATGTACTATCTTACATCTAGAATAACCAATAAGCATTTTTTTTTTAATTTATCAAGGAAACATACAGTTTTATTAATAAATTGTAATGGTACAAAATAATAATTAAATAAACCAGCAAATTTTCCATAAATGGTTAACAATAAAATACTTTATGAAGAAAAAGAACATTAGCTGTAGCAGGAGGAAGAATAAACAAGATTGAAATAAAACATAACATAATAAAAAACAAAAATAATAAAATAAATAACCAATTAACCACTCAAGAAATGAAAAAAAGGAAAACAGATAATACGTAAAGTCTGATTTTTTTAAAGTGCCAATTCTATACATAAATAAAAAAAAAATGCATAGTATTTACGCATGTAAATGTATTAGTAGACTCGTGGTTGCTGATTGGTTTACACCATTTGGTGTCCTTAACAACAAACATCAACAAACCCGACAGTACGTATCTATCTCTCGAAGTGAGCGTACGTTTGATCTTTTATGGTGACCATGTGTTCTAAATTAAGAATTTCATTTTTTATTTCTAACTTATGTATTTTATTTTTTGTTTAATATCGATATATAATTATTATTATAAACATGTGTTATCACCGTCTTAGTATAGAATAAGTGTCCATTATTTATTTGTATTAGTTACATAGATATATTATTTATGTATGTGTGTTTGCCTCAATGAACTATTATGTAAATATTTTGTAAAATATAATTTATTATTTTGTAAAATAATATGTAACTGTTTATTATTATAAGGATTAATTACTTCATAATGTATTATTTTATTTTCCTAATAAAAAGTATCAAATAAATATTTTGTTTAAATATTACTTTCCCAGGAGATGCCCATTAACATTTGCAGAAAATACCTAAAAATATAGACCCATTAAAGCCGCATGGTACCGGGAGTAAGAATAGGTATGAAAAGATTTGAAGGTTTTGAAGATATATGCATGTGAAAGTTACAACCGTTTTATATCATGAAAGGATAAAAAAAAAATCCCATAATATTTTTTTCTTTTACACCATGGTCACTCTATGAGCTTTGGCACTCTTAAAAAAATCAGACTTTACCCACATATAAGTTAAAAAGATTTCTTTTCACACAACATTATAAAATTTTCTTTTAAAAGCTGCAAAATCGTCATTTAGAATATTGATTTCAGACTTAATGACAGAATTATACAATTTACAACTACGTCTGACAAAAGAGTTCTGCGCATAATTAATTTTACAAATAGGAATAGTAAATAATTAATTCGATCTAGTACTGCGTAAAGGGCAACGAAAGGCAAATTTCTCCAACAGATATGAAGAATCCACAATGCAATTCACTATTTTAAATAAAAATATCAAATCAAACACCTTTCTACGCTTATTTAAACTTAATAGTTTGCATTGGTTTTCCCCAAAGCGATATGTTATGTTAAGCATATTTACATGAAAAAATAAAAAGTTTTCACAGTATGAAATATATAAAAACAACAAAAAATAAGAAAATATTCAAATTTATATAAAAATACAAATGAAGCACACAATATCTTACAACTTTTCCTTTAACTGTTTGACTGTTGCTTTCATTGTAAACAATGAAAGCAACAATGAAAGCAACAATGAAAACAATGAAAGCAACAGCCTTATAAATGAGGTGACGGTGTCTCGCACAAATGTATAAAAATGTCACTTGACTCCCGATAGGGAACAAAATCCAATGTTTTCGTATATGCAGTTAAAACGAGTGGGTTGTGGTCAACGCTAAACTCCTCACTTATAAGTCATTATATAAATTATTCAAATTTTGTATGGAAAATATTCAGCATTTTCACGAAATGAGTTTGATAAATTGTTTTTTTATTTAAATATTTTATTATGAAAACTTGACAACTCTTCAATGCCATTTTATAAAAGTGATGTGCCTTTTTATCAATTTGAAAATATAAATTTCAAATTTTTAATTTCCTGGCCTTGGGGTCACTTTGAAATATTTGACAGTTTAAAAAATTGAAAAGCACTATTCAAATATCCTTCAAAATCTGCTGGGGTCTAAGCGAGTATTAGATATACATATTTGCAAAATTTGAAAAGAATCGAATGAGTAATTTAGTATATAAATAATAAAGTAAAATAAACACGCCGTACATAGCACATAGCACAGATACATTGTGATGAAACTTTCAGAATACAATATCAGCATGACACTAGTTGATAATCTGCAAAAAAATAGCCTTAAAAATTGCGAAATCATTACTCCCCACTATATCCCCTTGGGTTAGTAAGGAGTGAAAATCGATTTACTCGATACTTATTGGAAAACAATGCGAATATGTTTTTAATAATATATTATATGGAAAGAATCGACGTATACCTGTCTCGCTCTGTCACATTAAACACCTCCGCCATAGTCTTGGCAATTAAGATTTAATTTTGACTGTAGTTAAACGTTAGTCAGGAATTTCTCCAAAGTGTGGGTGACTCATTAGAAAAAGTTGCCAGGCGAATAAAAATTAAACCACCAATGTATAGATTTAATTTTTTGCCATTCCCTTAGAGAGAGAGAGAGCGTCTGGTTGGTGGCCCAATTCAGGGTGTGAGTAAGTAGGAAGAGAGTAGTTGTAGGGGCCAACGACACTCGGTCTGTCTCAAGGCCAACCATTCCAAGTGGTGGTGTTACGTAATAGGGTAGAATGCGAGGGCCAGGGTTGACACCCTTCAGGAAAACCAAAGGAGAAAAAACCTACTCTACATAGAACATATAATATAGATTTTTTTTATATTGCACCACGTACATTTAAAAAACTGCCATCGGCACGTAAAGTGTTAGAAACGTTCAAAATGTCATAAACAAAGTGGCTACTCGAAGTAGGCAGACTCCAAAATAAAATGAATGTATCAACAAAAATAAATAAATTAATTTCTTACGGTTTCTTCTGCATATTATATGTTTTGACTTTTGTATCTTTTTTTGTGAACTTTTTACTATGTAGGTTGATATATTATTAACATTTTACTGTGAAATTTTTGTTGTTAAAGTTTTTATATTTTTTTTTATCTTTTATTTTGTATCCCTAAAATGTATGTGTTATATTTTTTTGTATTGTAAAATGTACTACCTTTACAAACTTTATTGACAATTGCTTCGGAACAGACTCTGTCTAGTGAAGCAGTTATCTTTAATATATTTTGTTTTTAATATTGTGGTACTAAATAAATAAAATAAATAGATAGATAGATAGATAGATAGATAGATAGATAGATAGATAGATAGATAGATAGATAGATAGATAGATAGATAGATAGATAGATAGATAGATAGATAGATAGATAGATAGATAGATAGATAGATAGATAGATAGATAGATAGATAGATAGATAGATAGATAGATAGATAGATAGATAGATAGATAGATAGATAGATAGATAGATAGATAGATAGATAGATAGATAGATAGATAGATAGATAGATAGATAGATAGATAGATAGATAGATAGATAGATAGATATATAGATAGATAGATAGATAGATAGATAGATAGATAGATAGATAGATAGATAGATAGATAGATAGATAGATAGATAGATAGATAGATAGATAGATAGATAGATAGATAGATAGATAGATAGATAGATAGATAGATAGATAGATAGATAGATAGATAGATAGATAGATAGATAGATAGATAGATAGATAGATAGATAGATAGATAGATAGATAGATAGATAGAGATAGATAGATAGAGATAGATAGATAGATAGATAGATAGATAGATAGATAGATAGATAGATAGATAGATAGAGATAGATAGATAGATAGATAGATAGATAGATAGATAGATAGATAGATAGATAGATAGATAGATAGATAGATAGATATATAGATATAGATAGATAGATAGAGATAGATAGATAGATAGATAGATAGATAGATAGATAGATAGATAGATAGATAGATAGATAGATAGAGATAGATAGATAGATAGATAGATAGATAGATAGATAGATAGATAGATAGATAGATAGATAGATAGATAGATAGATAGATAGATAGATAGATAGATAGATAGATAGATAGATAGATAGATAGATAGATAGATAGATAGATAGATAGATAGATAGATAGATAGATAGATAGATAGATAGATAGATAGATAGATAGATAGATAGATAGATAGATAGATAGATAGATAGATAGATAGATAGATAGATAGATAGATAGATAGATAGATAGATAGATAGATAGATAGATAGATAGATAGATAGATAGATAGATAGATAGATAGATAGATAGATAGATAGATAGATAGATAGATAGATAGATAGATAGATAGATAGATTGATAGATAGATAGATAGATAGATAGATAGATAGATAGATAGATAGATAGATAGATAGATAGATAGATAGATAGATAGATAGATAGATAGATAGATAGATAGATAGATAGATAGATAGATAGATAGATAGATAGATAGATAGATAGATAGATAGATAGATAGATAGATAGATAGATAGATAGATAGATAGATAGATAGATAGATAGATAGATAGATAGATAGATAGATAGATAGATAGATAGATAGATAGATAGATAGATAGATAGATAGATAGATAGATAGATAGATAGATAGATAGATAGATAGATAGATAGATAGATAGATAGATAGATAGATAGATAGATAGATAGATAGATAGATAGATAGATAGATAGATAGATAGATAGATAGATAGATAGATAGATAGATAGATAGATAGATAGATAGATAGATAGATAGATAGATAGATAGATAGATAGATAGATAGATAGATAGATAGATAGATAGATAGATAGATAGATAGATAGATAGATAGATAGATAGATAGATAGATAGATAGATAGATAGATAGATAGATAGATAGATAGATAGATAGATAGATAGATAGATAGATAGATAGATAGATAGATAGATAGATAGATAGATAGATAGATAGATAGATAGATAGATAGATAGATAGATAGATAGATAGATAGATCGATCGATCGATCGATCGATGGATGGATGGATGGATGGATGGATGGATGGATGGATGGATGGATGGATGGATGGATGGATGGATGGATGGATGGATGGATGGATGGATGGATGGATGGATGGATGGATGGATGGATGGATGGATGGATAGATAGATAGATAGATAGATAGATAGATAGATAGATAGATAGAAATAGTTCCCTCATCATCATACATTACATTATGAGAATATAGAAATAGTTCCCTCATCATCATACATTACATTATGAGAATATAGAAATAGTTCCCTCATCATCATACATTACATTATGAGAATATAGAAATAGTTCCCTCATCATCATACATTACATTATGAGAATAAAGAAATAGTTCCCTCATCATCATACATTACATTATGAGAATATAGAAATAGTTCCCTCATCATCATACATTACATTATGAGAATATAGAAATAGTTCCCTCATCATCATACATTACATTATGAGAATATAGAAATAGTTCCCTCATCATCATACATTACATTATGAGAATATAGAAATAGTTCCCTCATCATCATACATTACATTATGAGAATATAGAAATAGTTCCCTCATCATCATACATTACATTATGAGAATATAGAAATAGTTCCCTCATCATCATATATTACATTATGAGAATATAGAAATAGTTCCCTCATCATCATACATTACATTATGAGAATATAGAAATAGTTCCCTCATCATCATACATTACATTATGAGAAAATAGAAATAGTTCCCTCATCATCATACATTACATTATGAGAATATAGAAATAGTTCCCTCATCATCATACATTACATTATGAGAATATAGAAATAGTTCCCTCATCATCATACATTACATTATGAGAATACAGAAATAGTTCCCTCATCATCATACATTACATTATGAGAATATAGAAATAGTTCCCTCATCATCATACATTACATTATGAGAATGTAGAAATAGTTCCCTCATCATCATACATTACATTATGAGAATATAGAAATAGTTCCCTCATCATCATACATTATATTATGAGAATATAGAAATAGTTCCCTCATCATCATACATTACATTATGAGAATATAGAAATAGTTCCCTCATCATCATACATTACATTATGAGAATTTAGAAATAGTTCCCTCATCATCATACATTACATTATGAGAATATAGAAATAGTTCCCTCATCATCATACATTACATTATGAGAATATAGAAATAGTTCCCTCATCATCATACATTACATTATGAGAATATAGAAATAGTTCCCTCATCATCATACATTACATTATGAGAATAGGGAAATAGTTCCCTCATCATCATACATTACATTATGAGAATAAAGAAATAGTTCCCTCATCATCATACATTACATTATGAGAATATAGAAATAGTTCCCTCATCATCATACATTACATTATGAGAATATAGAAATAGTTCCCTCATCATCATACATTACATTATGAGAATATAGAAATAGTTCCCTCATCATCATACATTACATTATGAGAATATAGAAATAGTTCCCTCATCATCATACATTACATTATGAGAATATAGAAATAGTTCCCTCATCATCATACATTACATTATGAGAAAATAGAAATAGTTCCCTCATCATCATACATTACATTATGAGAATATAGAAATAGTTCCCTCATCATCATACATTACATTATGAGAATATAGAAATAGTTCCCTCATCATCATACATTACATTATGAGAATACAGAAATAGTTCCCTCATCATCATACATTACATTATGAGAATATAGAAATAGTTCCCTCATCATCATACATTACATTATGAGAATGTAGAAATAGTTCCCTCATCATCATACATTACATTATGAGAATATAGAAATAGTTCCCTCATCATCATACATTATATTATGAGAATATAGAAATAGTTCCCTCATCATCATACATTACATTATGAGAATATAGAAATAGTTCCCTCATCATCATACATTACATTATGAGAATTTAGAAATAGTTCCCTCATCATCATACATTACATTATGAGAATATAGAAATAGTTCCCTCATCATCATACATTACATTATGAGAATATAGAAATAGTTCCCTCATCATCATACATTACATTATGAGAATATAGAAATAGTTCCCTCATCATCATACATTACATTATGAGAATAGGGAAATAGTTCCCTCATCATCATACATTACATTATGAGAATAAAGAAATAGTTCCCTCATCATCATACATTACATTATGAGAATATAGAAATAGTTCCCTCATCATCATACATTACATTATGAGAATATAGAAATAGTTCCCTCATCATCATACATTACATTATGAGAATATAGAAATAGTTCCCTCATCATCATACATTACATTATGAGAATATAGAAATAGTTCCCTCATCATCATACATTACATTATGAGAATATAGAAATAGTTCCCTCATCATCATACATTACATTATGAGAATATAGAAATAGTTCCCTCATCATCATACATTACATTATGAGAATATAGAAATAGTTCCCTCATCATCATACATTACATTATGAGAATATAGAAATAGTTCCCTCATCATCATACATTACATTATGAGAATAAAGAAATAGTTCCCTCATCATCATACATTACATTATGAGAATATAGAAATAGTTCCCTCATCATCATACATTACATTATGAGAATATAGAAATAGTTCCCTCATCATCATACATTACATTATGAGAATATAGAAATAGTTCCCTCATCATCATACATTACATTATGAGAATATAGAAATAGTTCCCTCATCATCATACATTACATTATGAGAATATAGAAATAGTTCCCTCATCATCATACATTACATTATGAGAATATAGAAATAGTTCCCTCATCATCATACATTACATTATGAGAATATAGAAATAGTTCCCTCATCATCATACATTACATTATGAGAATATAGAAATAGTTCCCTCATCATCATACATTACATTATGAGAAAATAGAAATAGTTCCCTCATCATCATACATTACATTATGAGAATATAGAAATAGTTCCCTCATCATCATACATTACATTATGAGAATATAGAAATAGTTCCCTCATCATCATACATTACATTATGAGAATACAGAAATAGTTCCCTCATCATCATACATTACATTATGAGAATATAGAAATAGTTCCCTCATCATCATACATTACATTATGAGAATGTAGAAATAGTTCCCTCATCATCATACATTACATTATGAGAATATAGAAATAGTTCCCTCATCATCATACATTATATTATGAGAATATAGAAATAGTTCCCTCATCATCATACATTACATTATGAGAATATAGAAATAGTTCCCTCATCATCATACATTACATTATGAGAATTTAGAAATAGTTCCCTCATCATCATACATTACATTATGAGAATATAGAAATAGTTCCCTCATCATCATACATTACATTATGAGAATATAGAAATAGTTCCCTCATCATCATACATTACATTATGAGAATATAGAAATAGTTCCCTCATCATCATACATTACATTATGAGAATATAGAAATAGTTCCCTCATCATCATACATTACATTATGAGAATATAGAAATAGTTCCCTCATCATCATACATTACATTATGAGAATATAGAAATAGTTCCCTCATCATCATACATTACATTATGAGAATATAGAAATAGTTCCCTCATCATCATACATTACATTATGAGAATATAGAAATAGTTCCCTCATCATCATACATTACATTATGAGAATATAGAAATAGTTCCCTCATCATCATACATTACATTATGAGAATAAAAATAGTTCCCTCATCATCATACATTACATTATGAGAATATAGAAATAGTTCCCTCATCATCATACATTACATTATGAGAATATAGAAATAGTTCCCTCATCATCATACATTACATTATGAGAATATAGAAATAGTTCCCTCATCATCATACATTACATTATGAGAATATAGAAATAGTTCCCTCATCATCATACATTACATTATGAGAATATAGAAATAGTTCCCTCATCATCATACATTACATTATGAGAATATAGAAATAGTTCCCTCATCATCATACATTACATTATGAGAATATAGAAATAGTTCCCTCATCATCATACATTACATTATGAGAATATAGAAATAGTTCCCTCATCATCATACATTACATTATGAGAATATAGAAATAGTTCCCTCATCATCATACATTACATTATGAGAATATAGAAATAGTTCCCTCATCATCATACATGACATTATGAGAATATAGAAATAGTTCTCTCATCATCATACATTACATTATGAGAATATAGAAATAGTTCCCTCATCATCATACATTACATTATGAGAATATAGAAATAGTTCCCTCATCATCATACATTACATTATGAGAATATAGAAATAGTTCCCTCATCATCATACATCGCATTATGAGAATATAGAAATAGTTCCCTCATCATCATACATCGCATTATGAGAATATAGAAATAAAATTACTAAAACATAATTTCAAAGTTTTTTCGTTAACACAGTGGAAGTTCATAGATATAAATTAAATATTTATAAAAATAAATAAAAAACACAGACATAAATCATTTGTGGATTAAAACTGTGTGTTTTTTATTTATTTTTATACATATTTTATTTATTACTAAAACATATGTAAGGGGTGTCGGTCAGCCACAGAAGAGATGGGCCGACGATATTGTTGCGATCGCCGGAAAGAAATGGATTGAAGCGGCACAGAATAGATGAAAATGGAGACAGATGGAAGATGCCTACATCCAGCAGTGGAGGGAAGGCTAGGAAGAAGAAGTAAACATATGTAAATAGTAGAGTAAAATTGAAATTGATGATATAAAAAAATGCAATAAAAATATATAAAATGCAAACAAATAAAAAACATACATAAATAAAGAAAAAATAATTAAAGAAGTTCACACGAGATAAATAATTAAAAATATAAAAAAAAACAATTGGGGGGAGTGGTAAGGGATAAAGGAGCTGGGTATTCTATGCCACATATCACTGCGTCATTGCCGATATACTCCTGAGATATTGCGGAGAAAAGTCTGTATCATACAAGAGAAATTTCGATTCAAAATTCTATTATAGTTTCGCTATTTTTTATTGAATACAAAAAAGATGCCATACGATTGATTTTCTTAGCCAATATCTGACAGAAAACACTTTTTCTTTTCCAATATCTGACACATAACAATTTTTCTTTATGCATTATCGCCTTCACTGAATACAGAATATATTGTGTATAAAAGAAAACAAAATATTGCTCAGATAAAGCGAAAACATTTCGTAAATTCTGTCGATTCATCAAATATTTGTATGTCCACAGGGTTTCGTCAGCGTTCACCGAAACACCCTATCGATTTACTTAGTCAAAAAAATATCTGTCGCCATGAAAAGAACAAACTACAAGACGACCAGAAAATCGTTATTTTTCTTTTAATTTTGTATTGATTCAAGGACAAGTAGTTACTATGAGACAAAGAGCCAGTGACTGCCAATTTTACGTCATAGTATAAAGGCTGATTTTTTTTTTGAAAAGGATACCATAGTTGCTAACAACTATTGGATAATATGAACTTTGATTTTTTTTTGTATTTACAACGGAAGACTATTCGATCAAGTCTTCTATTAACAGACACATTTAAAAAGACATTACAATTTATTTAACTTACATATAATAGTTATTCAACACGCATCCAAAAATAAGCTGTCACATTCTGGACACTTATGATGCTTTTTTCTTTATTTGTAACTTATTGTATACTTATATAATTTGTTCACTGGCGGTTTATTGCCAAACGGCAATATAGTCCAACCGACTAGAGTTAACGTAAATATACAATACTATGTGTACTATAGGAATAAGAAAATGACATGACAACAAAAAATAAAGATTAAGTAATATGCCAAAAATGAAATAATATTTCTGGCACAGTTCAGGGGTGACATCTGTGCGAGACACCGTCACCTCATTTATAAGGATTTCATTGTTTACAAATAAAAGTTGTGAGGCACCGGCTTAGAATAGTGCTTCCACTCTTTTCTATTATTGTTTTCGAGTGTCCCGTAAGAGCCGGGTAATCGAAAATACAACAGGCAACAATAACATCTCACATAGTTCAGCAATGAGGTTCACCACCCATTCTGAATATAGTGCCTTTTTAGGTGAAACGAGACTGGTGTGTGGGCATACACAGATATGTTGTGCTCCCTTTTATAAGGCAATGCAAACCCGCACACCTTTCGCTGGTTACCCCACATTGTGGGATATGCCGTGATGGTATGAATGAATGAATGAACTAATAAACCAATTTCTCAATAGATGGTGTTACAAAAAGGTTTCTTCCTTACTTCATAGATGGCAATAGTAATAATGTCTTATTTTCAGGTGAATTGTTACACATTATACAAATATATAGATTTTTCAAAAATTACATTGATAAGGGAACTCAATAAGAAGGCATAATTGGTGAACGTTGCGCAAGCACATAAAGTGATCACGTAATCTAGCCGATGACAGTTCCTAAGCCCTGTAGGTGCCTTGAGTTCCTTGTTCTTCTATAATATCCCAACTTCGTCTCTATTGAGATATTAAAAAGTTTGTCAGTAAAAAAAAAAAAAAAATAAGAATACAAAATAAAAAAAATATAAAATCATCTCATATATCCAGAATGAAAAAACAGGAAAAAACTGTACCTCCAGCGGGAATCGAATAAGTGTCCTTTGGCTCACAAGTCAATAAGCTGTCCATAAACGTGGATTTGATTCTGTGGAGTTCTATATCGTTAGAATAACGCTTCGCAGTGACTAGGCAAAGTCCAAAGTTACCCGAAGCCGAATGACTGTCGGAAGACTTCGTCCCACACGAAGACGGTCTCTGTCGCGCCTGACTAATTGAAATGTGTGCGAGTGAGATAAGAAAGAGACGCGTCCAATTTGAATGGCTATCGTTTTGTTGTTATCACCAATGTTAAATATTATTTTTCTCTCAATTTCTACTAATATCATTATGATCTTCCATTCTGTGATCTAAATAACGTGAAACCAAATTGATAAATAAATATTTAATGTAGGGAGGTACTTATTTATTGTCTGGGTGTAGAGAGGGGCAAAACTACGCCAATAATCAATTCACTATTATTTATTCAATTGAACGTTTATCTCAGTATATTATTCTCTCTTTTCTTCTCCTTCAACTCCACGAACTTTTCATCATTCACCCCTTTATAGAACTAAAGCCATTCCTCGTATTGTATCTAAGTTAGTAACGGCGTAATATAATGCATGGCGGTGGGCGTTGGATTACCCAAATACCGACTTTATTATTCGAGAGCTAAGTAAAACACAATACTTGAATATCTACAGTGCCCATAATCCCGCACTTGACACGATGGATCTCGAATATCCAATATCGAAGATCTCCAAAACCTTACGCGACTATATTGAACAATTCATACACATTCTCAGAATTAATAATTTCTAGATCTACGTGTAATTAGTCGACATATTTGTGAATAAAACCAATAAAATAGCATCAAATGAGAATAATTTACATATCCAGGTATTTCCGTATTTCTTTTTTAACCGATCATCATAAAAAGCATTTTTATTATTAAGTGCTTTATTGACACTACTCGCTTTGACCTTTATACCTGACCACACCGCTAATTAAGAATTCATTATTGTTTATTTCTGACTGTGAAATCGAGGAAATTTTACAATGAAGCTGAGGCAGGAAAAGGTTCTGGTGAGACCACATAAACAGGATGGAACAGCCTCGAACCCCATGTGTATATTGCAGTCAACGATATACCACCAGGTTTCGTCTGGCCAAAATACCCTCAAAAAGATCGAAAAAAAGTTGGATCACAGGCTCCCAAGAGATTAAATATTATATCGAAATAAATTCCAGACATGCTCCTCAATTTAATGTACAAAAATCTATGACTATCTTAAATAAATTTATGACAGCCTACATACATTACGAAAATAACAATGATCTAGATATTTTTTTGTGATTTTGTTGAGACATTTAAAGTCAAATTGAAAAAAAAAACTCTAGATATTATGTATTTAAGTTTATTTTTACAGTACTTTTTGGGCAACTAACAGGTAGGTACTATGTCAAATATTAATTTTACACGCACTTAATGACGAGTTGCCACATTCTAGAGACTTACGATATTAATCGTATCACAGATACATACTGAAAACACAATTAAAAACTGTGTGTCCACCGGGAATCGAACCCGGGACCTTTGGATCAGCAGTTAGATACCTAACCAACTGAGCCACGAAGACCGACAATGTATATTATATCTCTTCCTCACATTTTTTTTTACTCTTTTACCATGACTAGTGATTGCACAGAGGTCAAAATTATGCCGTTATTCGTTAAATTTTCAGTTTGAAAAGTTTTTTAGCCCGATATAGGTGTTAACATTGGCAATATGAAAGTGAACTATCAATGGTTTGACGTGAAATTTTTCTTCTTCAATACTATGGAATAGTAGAGTATTTTTTTACTAGTATTTTTTTAAATACTCCACATACTATCAACGAATCAATTAAACACCGCATTCTTCTATCTTGACCATCTCATCAACATTAATGCATCGTCTAATACATGATCGTAAAGAAGTCAAATTTTTACATCGATTTCTCGACAGGTATCATGTAGAGAGTTCATACTATGAGATTTTGTGTGTATGGTGTATTATGAAAAAAATATCCTCAGGGAAACTAATGTTTGTTTAGGAATCTAATTGAAATGTACTTCATAAAAATTCATTTAGGGATTATCAACATATCAAGAAATAAAAAATGTACACTCACTATGTGGTGGAGAGTTTAGTGTTGGCCACAACCCACTCGTTTTTTATTTAATTTATTTATTTTATTTATTTATTTATTATTAACAATAAAATAAGGAAGTTACAAATACAATTACATACTAGAGCTAGAAGTTGTGAGTGTGTACATATATATGTGTGTTATTTATTGATAAGTAGATATGTAATTGCTAGGGTATGATGAACACCTCACTAAGAAGTCCTGTGCCGAGGTGTTCATTTGAACAGTTGTGTGACATAGAAAGTACATTAAGTATAGAGTTCTTGAATTAAATTATAATTTTTGAGAATAAAATGTGAAAGTTAATTATATTTGATTAGGTGTAATTATACACATATTAAAAACGCTACACGTATTAATATATAGAAGATATGTGTTTTGATATTACATATTACATAAGAGGTACATGTTTTATAAGTATTTAATTTTTTTTTCATTAATTGTAGGCATGGTACTGTGTACCATCCTTTTAAAAATAAAATAAAATAATTAAAAACGATTTTTTGAACAGTCATCGCGAAAATGTAAATTCGCACAAACGTCAACTTGTTAAATTTCGAGCTTTGTGCGAAACACACAGACGTAGACGGTCGTTAAAATAAATATTACCTAACTCGTGCCGCGGCCGTAGTGGGTTGGGTAGCGTGAAACCAGGTCAGCACATAGAGGCAGCCAGCCGTCTGGGCCCTTCCCTTCCTGGGTCTCCCCTGTCTCCCCTGGCCGCCCGTCCAGGGGAGGGTAATGGAGGTATCCAATTTAATGGAAAATTCAGACGTCAAAGGTACCTATCCAATAATACCGCTACTCCCCAGTGAGTATACATCCTTTTTAAGTGTTTAATAAATATTTTTTCATCTCGCTAACCTTAGAAAAAAAAAAATAGGACGAATATGACAATACACAATGATTTACTCTGAAGGTGTTTTGGTATTCAAAATATATAAATGATGATTCAACAAAGACAAGCTAGAAATTGTAGCCCACTGCTAGAAATTGTCCTCCCATCTCATGCTCCACTCCTCCCGTTCCTGTGCGATACCCATTCAGAAAAAAGGAGATTTGATTGAGAATTTGACAGATCAAATCCTAAATAATAGATAATCTTTTATTTATGGAAAACAATTATATTTTATTTTGTTATTTTACATATTGGTATCATTATGAAATCCTCGATAAAATGAATTGGAAAAACATGTCGTTGTAAGAATATGAACTGACGAGATGTGTAGCTATTTTGTTATTCACAATGATGACACATAAGACACTACAATAGAAGTGTAGCCGCCAATGTTCATATAGAGAACAAGTCTCGACAAGTGTTGGGAATCAAATGTCAAGTGCTCGGCGAATGAGTGCGCTTATACGTGATATGCCATCTCTCTCTCTCCATCAGCCACACTCTTCCCACACGTACTAGTACTAGATTATATGATTATAATTAATTATTGATTTTCTACTTTATCTATCAAATATTTATTATTTTGGTAACGGATTATTGTTAAATATTGAATGCAAAAATGAAAATCAAAATATGTTTAATAAAACAATTACGCGCCAGCCGAAACGAGAGAGTTGAAAATAACATAAAAATTATATTTAGAAAATAATTTCACAGATCAATAGAATACACAAAAATATTCATTTTAGTGAAAACCAGACGTTTATAGGTTGAAATTTGACAGAGATATAAACATTTCATTGTTCTATCAATTTTTACGAGGTTTGGTCATGGCATTCGACGTTCACGCGCGGACAAACTATTTTCATATATCACCTATTTTCAAAATATATATCAAGTCATATAGATCAAATTAATTAATAAATTAAAATAATAACTATTTTATTCACACAACTTTTGAGTATCTTATGTTAACTGGTTTCAGAGCTGACCCGCTCCCTCATCCGAACAAACTTATTCTATACTTAAAATTATTATTATGTTTAAACCGTGTTTAGTGCTACTGTCGTACGTAAGATACTCAAAAGTTGTGTAAACAAAATACTTATTGTTTTAATTTATTGGTTAAAATGAACCACAAAGAAAATAAGTCAACTTTATATTAATGGACTAAATATGTTTTT
This sequence comes from Molanna angustata, assembly GCA_963576475.1. Classification (NCBI taxonomy): domain Eukaryota; kingdom Metazoa; phylum Arthropoda; class Insecta; order Trichoptera; family Molannidae; genus Molanna; species Molanna angustata. The sequence goes on from OY754972.1 coordinate 1,449,358, forward strand.
AATCCACTTGCTATAAATATCTTATAATATGTAATTATATCGAATATTTTTATTATTGCATATGCGCAAACATTGGATTTTTTTCCCTGTCGGGAGTCAAAGATATTTTTTAACAGATTTTTAATTATCTCAATAGAGACGAAGTTGGAATATTTATTGTAGGAGAACCGGGAAATCAAGGCACCTACAGGGCTTACGACCTGTCCAGCAAAACCAGCACAAAACCAGCCGATGACAGGTCGTAAGCCCTGTAGGTGCCTTGATTTCCCGGTTCTCCTACAATAAATATTCCAACTTCGTCTCTATTGAGATAATTAAAAATCTGTTAAAAAAAATGTAATAATATATTTTACAATATGAAATAATGTAATCTATTGGACTAGTTGCATGTGATACATGAGATTCAACTGTCGATGGCGATAGTATGTACATATAGTTGAAGAATATATACCAAACTATAAACCTATAAATCCAAATTATTGAATATTTGAAATATTTTATTTTCTATACAAAATATGTTTGTCAAGATAGGATAGTGTGGAGGTCAGGCCTTTTTTTCCTACCCCGAATATATAGAATATAAACAGCACAATGGTATGTATGAAGATTAAGTATTAAACAAAAAAAAAAGTATCAAACTATTGAGTCCCCGTAGATATCGTCACTAAATTCAATTTTTACAAAAATTGTTTAAAAAACATTGAGTAGTAGGTACTACTATAATGTATGTTATTCAGTGTTTTTCTAAATTTTTAAAAAATTGGAAATATAGGCTGTTAAACACAAATTTTTCATAAATAAGTTTTTTCTCAATTAAAACAGTTGGAGCAAAAAAAATAATACAAAATATAACAAAAAAGATATATATGTAAATTAATTAATAAATTAAAATCCTGGAACGTTTTTAAACAATAGGACTAATGATATTTTATTTTTCTATATTTATGCAAATTTACAGCGTTCTTGCTTTTATGGTTTCTGAGATATATGGAAAAATATTAGGCTTTATGAATCAAGTGGGTCAAAAGTTATGAGGAACATATACACACACAAAGCGACAATGTTCTACTCCGAATTCTAAGTAATCCACATCTGTTAAGAGAAATAAATTCTCTTGAACAAAGCGACAGTTGGAATAGTTACAAAATAATACCTTAATGAAAAATAGTTACAGATTTATCTGTGCATCTCCCCTCACGATGTCTACGCGGCGTAGATCTTCGTAGAGGGGAACTCAGGTATCTCTACGCAGTAAATATTCCTTTATACGGTACCGACATACAAGTGTGTGATATGGAGGAGTAAGTAATGCTTACATGATAGTCATAATATAAAGAGAACCCTTGCTTCAAGTTACACGTAAAGTACCATTAAGCCATACACTTCATATCTAAATAAAATTGTTTTAAAGACTGTTTTGGCTTGTGTATGTTACCATCACGCCATGTCCCTCACGGGGTAGGCAGAGAGAACCAAACGCCACTTACTTCTATCTTGACATATACATTCATCGCCTCGTCAACATTCATACATCTTCTTATACAAGTTCGTCTATTACTCACACTTCTAACATTTCCGTCTTTCAAAATACCGTTCACATGGACGTGCCATCCCTTCCTTGGGCGGCCCCGACCTCTCATTCCATTCCTGTCCGGTAATGTATATTTTCTTCGTCAGGCGTTCCTCATTCATTCTCTCCATGTGGTCAAACCATCTCAATGTGTTCACTTTCATTCTATTAATAACATCTTTCTTTATCCTACATTCTTTCCTTATGTCCTCATTTATCATTATCCCCATAAATAGTTACCAGAGGCAAAAGTCTATTTCTTTTCTATGATTTCATTGACATTTTTTATGTTCTTACTCTCCACTACTACGGAATAATGGAAAGTCATGATTTCAAATTTTTTTGCGTATTTTTTTAAATCAATTTCTCAACGGGTATCATGTAGAGAGTGCAAACTATGAGTTTCGTCGTGATGTGTTTGTGTGTATGTTGTACGCCGTATCCTTTTTGTGTCCTCTCTACAGCCTAAATCGACACTCTATAGCCTAAATCGAAGTCCGATCGACTTCATATTATACATCATTATGTGAAAAGTGCATAATAATAATAAACACTCCCTTGCACCTGGCGCAAGTGGCGATATTATTGCCGTATGGCAATTTCTTCCAAATAACACGTTTTTCCAGCCCAGAGAAGCAATATTTGCGTGAGAAATGATTTTTAAATAAATTTCTCCTCTGCTGGGAATCGAAACCAGGACGCCCGCAGAGAAACCGAACGGCTTACCAACTGTGCCACGGCGGTCGGACCTAAAACTGGTAGTTGTGCATACATAGACCTAGAACTGATTGACTAGAACATCCGTCAATTTCTCCTCTATGATTTCATCATTTACGTTATTTATTACATAGTTTTTGCTTAATCTAAGGCAAATACTTTTCAACTGTCACAAAAGAAACGATTGAATTGTATACTTTTCACAAAGACATATTATTCAATATTATTTAAAAAGAAGCTTCGTCAAATATGTATTTGGTAATTTTGTCAGCGATTTATACGAGGTGCCGAAAGTTTGCTGGAATTTCAGAAAAATTGTGATATCGAGCTGTCAGTGTGACCTTGGTTACATGTGTTTGTGTTGTTATGACAAAAAAAAACATTTCAAACGTCAGTCTAAGCCCATAGAAAACTATCTATATTATCTTTTCTTCGTACGCAATAATGTGAAATGCTACGCCATCGACCTTAAGTTTGGCGTACTATTAAGTATTTAGTTAGTGATGTCTCCGCAACGCAATTGCTAACTTAAGAATACTAAATACTTCAGTGAGGTCAGGAGTTAGTATTTAGTTACCTAGGACTGTGCATTCGGGTCATAATATTCATTTTTTTTTAAAAAGAAAGAAAAAATAGTGTTTGGAGTGAAACAGTACTTCTTTAACATTAGATACTTCAGAAACGAATTTTATTACCAGTCTAGGCCTATAATTCTTTTCTCCCAAAGGATGTGATCACCACACCAGGAGAAGCAAGGGTCTGGGTCGTTGACCTGCCATTCTACCCCAGTGGCCTGCTCCCGTCCCCTTCCAGCTACTCCGCGTCTCTCCCAACCCCGACAATACACACCCTAATGAAGCTCTCCTAAGAGATAACAGACATGGCAATGGCACCTCACCAACCGTCTCGTTTCTTCCATCCTCGCTCACATCATCTGACGTAATCACAGACAACTTTCTCAAAGAGGAGGAATGGAAAGAATGGCAGAGTTATATACCCTAGAGTTCAATCGGTGCGTAAATCCAATTACAGTCAAAACAGGACCAAAAAAATAGATACCAAACTAAAGAAAAGTAGGTGCGGTTTTTTTACCCTATTCTATTGATGAATTTATGCAGAACTTTATAATTCCATGAGGAATATTTGCAAGGGAAACTTTGAAAATACTTATGGCATTTTTTTAAAAACACAATTTTTGACATATTTGAGAAATTTGATTTCAAAATACGATGTTTATATGCCACCTTTTGTGCCATTAGAAAAATTTCCTCGAAACGTACGTGTTATGGTTGGTTAGAAGATATTGCCATTTGGCAATATGCCCGCCATTGTGCACATGTGCTCTAAATAAATAAATAAAATAATTTCCGACGGTAAAAATAAATTCTCGATATGTATAAAATAATTTCTGCCGATCGAAATATTTTCTCGACATGCGTAAAATAATTTTGTGCCGATAGAAATATTTGCTCGTTATGTGTAAAATAATTTCTGCAGATAGAAATATTTTCTCGACATGTGTATAATTATTTTGTGGCAATAGAAATGTTTGCTCGACATGTGCGAAAAAATTTCTGCAGATAGATATATTTTCTCGACTTGTGTAAAATAATTTGTGTTGATAGAAATATTTTCTCGACATGTGTAAAATAATTTGTCGATAGAAATATGTTCTCGGCATGTGTAAAATAATTTGTGTTGATAGAAATATTTTCTCGATATGTGTAAAATAATTTCTGCATATAGAAATATTTTCTCGACATGGGTGAAATAATTTCTGCACATAGAAATATTTTTTTGACATGTACAAATAATTTATGCCGATAGAAATATTTTATCGATATACGTACATGAAATCATTTTGCCAATAGAAATATTATCTCGGTATACATGAAATAATTCCTGCCGTTAAAAAAATTCTCGATGTGTATGAAATAATTTCTGCCGACAGAAAATATTTTCTCGATATGTGTGAAACAATTTCTGGCGATAGAAATATTTCCTAGCATGAAGAGAAAGAGAGAGAGAAAGATATGTCGTCGTTAGGATTTTTTTCTGGCTTACATTGGGAATATAATTTAGAATAACGTTTCGCCTCCGACAAAGTTTTATTTCAATTGGAGGGTAGAATGTTAGTTGGGAGAACCAAGATGTTGGGCGGGGAAGTAGGGGATGAGGTCATACATACAAAATACGTAATATAAACAACACCCTTGTGTAGGTTTAGAGTTCAGGATTTCTCCATCGCTAAAGAGGAGTAGGACGGGTGCCCCAAAACAATGCGAGTTACTTTATCACACCAGAGATTCTGAAACAGGGCTGTCCACCATTTTTTATTTTTTACAATGATAAAACTGTTCAATTGTCATAAATGAGATTATGGCTGATATATAATTAAATATATTAATATGAACCAAGATCAGTTTATTAATTTGTTAAACGGATTGAGTTCTTTTTTTTTTGTAATTTACAAACTGGGAAAAATCATCATTTTTTTAATCAGGAACCTGTTAAAAAGATCTTGAATCAAACTGAACTCTTTTAAAAAATCAAAAATAAAGATTTTGAAACGTATTTTTAAACGGAATATTATTAAAAAGTCAAGAATAAAGATTTTTAAATGGAATATTATTAAAAAATCTAGAATAAAGATATTTGAACGGTAGGTATTCTGTTAAAAAATTCAAGAATAAAGATTTTAAAACGGAATATTCCTCATAAAACAAGAATAAAGATTTTTAAACAAGTCTTGTCACCTTTCTTAGGCTAGATGCTGAATATATAGTTAAAAATATTAATTATAATAATAATAATGAACACTTCCTTAAACCCTGCGCAAGAGGCGAGCTTATTGCCGTATGGCAATTTCTTAATTTCTAAATGAAAATTAATGTTCTGCCTAGTTTTACATGGTTTTATAATTGATTTTCATACTTTGTACCATAATTATTGTTAAAAAAAATTGTATACTTTTTGTTTATACTAGATGTATTAATTTTTATATGTTTTTACGTCTAAGTAACTATTATTATTTTTATATTATAAACTGAATATTTTAAACTGATCGTCTGCCTTATCTGACTCTTGTGCTACAGAAGTAACCAAAAACAAAAAAAAAGTAATGTTCATTATCAGAACCAAAATCCAAAAAATAGAAAGGATTCCACGACCTATACTGATGTTTACTTTTTCCTGCTAAAAATTCTTCATTTCTGACAAAAACATCCATGAGTGGTTCGGTTGGCCTAGGAGGAAAACCACCATGACATCATGTTGTGGTTGGTACCGGCCCAGCCTATGGGAAGTTGAGCGGAGCGGAGTATGACCTCGAGACAATTTTATGGTATGTGCCAATCTCGCGGAGTTTGGGGGATAGTCGTAGAGGACGATGATCCCCGATTGGTGGGGGGGAGTGGAGCTCCCCCAATCATCCCATTCACATTTAGCTCGGCACGCGCCATTTACCATAATTTGATTTAATCGTCTGGCGGGGTTTTTCAATTCCTCCTCATGATTCTTTCCCGGCGAGATCTTGTCGGATGGGACCCTTCCGACTGTCGAGTGAAAAAAAAATGCAAATTCCTTTGTGCGAAAATAAATTCGTATTGAAAAATGTACGTAAAACTCTTTTTACGTATCATCGCCACCATTTTGGATTGCGTAACAGATGAAAATTCGATGTTCTACATTATACAGTAGTGATGATAAAAATCAGTCCAAGACTTGATCCTGAATTTGTTCAAGACTGCACGTGTAAGACTAAACTTGCAAAACCAAAAGTATCGCGATCTTTTTTATTTTGTTTTGAATTCCTTCTCAGACAACTAACAGATACTAAATATTTATTTGACAAGCACTCAATAAATAGTTGCTCTGGAAACTAAAAACACAATCAAAAACTGTGTCTTCATCGAGAATCAAACTTTGGTTCAACAGGTAGATATCAAACAAACTGAGCCATGAAGGCTGATCCTATATAGATATAATTAGCAATATCAGTGTGACATATATCTAGATGTGGGAAGGTGTAATGTACATATAGAGAAACCATTGACATTTTACGTATAGACACGTTATATGAGAACAAAACGCTGTACACAAATGGTACATTTTAACGAATTCTTACAATATCACACAGAAAGAGCACACACGACATAATACATTAAGTGAGAAAGATGTAGTATGTAAAAGACACACACTGCAGGCGTCTTTTCGCTTTTACTCCAGTGCAATCACATTAAAATTATCTCTCATACCAAATAATTGCTGTAAAAGAGAAGAACTTATATTAAGTTAAAGATGGGTGAAAATACAAATACAACAGAATCCCTCTGCAATTCTGCATACCTCCAAGCGAATATGAGTATATCGTTTACTCAAAACAAAAATAACTGCACTTTTAATTTTGTTTACACTGACAGCGTTTACTATGTAGAATTCCATTTTTAAAATAAATTAAACACTTGTTTTTCTTTCTACATTTAATTTTACTCTCCAGATAAATTTAAATATCGCTTTTAAAGTTAATAACGCACGGGGAAATAGCATTAAAAATTGCAAAACCAAGATAGACAAACTTCAAAGATCCGGAATATATAAAATTACCTGCGAAGAATGTACCTAATGCTCAATACATAGGCCAAACAGGGAGAGCCTTCAACACACGTTTTGAAGAACATAAAAGAGCGTACAAGTATAAAAAAGAAGAAACATCACAATTTGCCAAACATCTCATCCACAATAACCATCATATTACAGACGACAATAAACCAATCCCGCTACAATTTTGCAACAAAGGACTAAAATTAAACATACTAGAACAATTAGAAATTAACAAGAATCTGAACAATAATATCATCAACGAACAGATTAACACATATAGTTCTCCCTTACTTAATATTTTCAAACCTAATAATGTATAATGTATAGTTAGATATAATCTCAGTGTATATTTTATCTTATATGTTTAATCTTATATGTTCAGTAAATGGGTATCTATGTAGATTGCCAAAAGTGGGTATATCCCACAGATGAATATCCCCTACAGCTGCAACACGACATAATTGTTTAGGACTAGATAAAATATTTTAACTGTAACAACCACCCACCCCAAAACAAAAATAACTATCGAAAAATCCATATAAATATATTAGTTCGTGTAATGATATATCTGGTTGTTCCTTCAGAATTCAAGTGTAATTTTTACATGTTTTCATCACACAAGATAGCATTTCGACTATGACAATACGTCCGAACACCACAACATCTTGGATCTAAGTATAGTTTGGAATTAAGTACCTAAATTTGGTTTAAGGAATACACAAGAATGACATTTAAAAAAAAATCACTCATATCACTTCCTCAACAGTGCATTCCAGTCATACCCAGGTCCTAAGAGGTTGTATCAGTGATCTTTTTTACAATTTCCCTTTTTAATATAGATTCAGATGCAATAAAAATGTTAGTATTAAATTGGTCATTAAAGTTTTTACATATTCTATAAAGCGGTAAAACGTATCTTGCAAAATAACCCTGTGGGCAAGAGACTAAAACCGAGGCAGAGATTGACGGACAATGTTACCCGAGATCTGAACGTACTGAATGCTTGTGATGATTGGGAGTCTACTGCAGCTGACAGGAAGACTTGGAAAGCTATTGTTCAGGAGGCTAAAGCTCTACCGGAATTGTATGGCCATCGGAAGTAAGTAAGTATAAAGTGGTATCCTGAATCCGGCATTAGTTCTCGGAGTATTTGTGAAAAAAAGTTGGCGCTGTCTCGTTATTAAATTTAAAGACTAGTGATGTAGATCGAGCCAGGACTACCAAACAGCTCCTGAAATCAATAAAGATCTCAAATCTGGTACACATAATGAGAGGAGAAAAATATCACTTGCTCCATTCAATGTTAAAGGCAAGGTAAAGGGGCTGGCTGCGCAACTTTCGGGAGAAAACGGGCTAGAGAACTGCGGAAAAGATGTTAGATATGAATAGACTCTGTAATCATTAATGTTTAGATCTATGAAAAGATCTAGATTAGTAGAATTTTTTTATGGAAATCATACGATTATTTCAACATACATGTTATATTTTTTTTTTTTTTTTTATTAAAAAAAATGAATATGTCCTTGTTAAACAAGTACATATACATCTTCCTACGTTCCCTAAACTAAGCATAAATGCTTGTCCTATAGGTGAACGAGATCGGTCGAGGCAGGATTCGAACTCGCGACCACTGGATTACTAACCCAGCGCGCTAACCGCTCTGCCATCCACCCATCCAAAATTATATGTATTGAAAGGTTTAAAACCAAAGACCCAAAATCCAAACGACTCTTTCGTGAGAATTGTTAAGGATCTTCAATGTGACAGCTTGCTTAAATGGTTTAAAAATCTTTAATAATATTCTGAATTTACGTTGAACTTAATCGCTTGTTATTCGGGGTAACACAATTAGAGTATTATTGGAAATTGTTCATTGAACTGAAGAGCTCAGGGTATTGATGCCTTATTCAGTTACTAAATAAAATGCTGTGAAAGTCGGTGACAAACCCTCATCAACTGAGGCGACAATTAAAACAAGCTTTTGACAGTCAAACCGCCATCATCAGAAAATATATTTTGAATTAATTTTAATTGACACCTTCGAGGATGACGATCCGACCATCGAAACCGCCATCTACAGAATTATTGCTGTACAAAATGAAGTGAATTTAATCTACGGTTTATACTTTTGTGTTTAAGATATAAGTAACTATGTAATATTGTAATTTTAAATCTAATCGTTCTAATATTTTTTGGAAAAGACAAAATAACTATGTAAAACCGAAATGTCAAATATTTGGCTTGGTAAAATTGTAAACTGCTAGCCCTAGAACAGGGTTACTTAGTTGGGCAGCAGTAATCTTCATAATAGTCTTTGTGATAAAGGTGTGAAAAATAAATAATAAAAAAAACAGTCAATATTTAATAATTTAATAAGTCTAGGAAGGACAGCGCTTCCGAAACATGTCGCGAAGTGACTCAAAAAACAAGTGGTTTATAGCTAATTTATATTTCAAAAATGGTTTATATTAACTACCACAAAATATCCGCCGAATCATTAAATGATATTAGTCTATTTTATTTTTATTATTCACGCCATTTCCTATACAGGGTAAGCAGAGAGAACCGAGCGCCATATTCTTCTATTTTTGCACACATTCCTGACTTCCTTTGCATCCATGCATCGTCTCATACATGCTCGTCGCAAGTTTCTGATGTTACCTTCGTTCAAAATATTATTCACATAGTCATGCCATCCCTTTCTGGGGCGACTCCTGCTATTCACTCCATCTCTAACACCCATGCATATTATTTTGGTCAGTCGTTTATCGTTCATTGTTTCAATATGTCCAAACCACCTCAAGGCATTCACTTTCATTTTACTTATAATATCCTTCTGTATCTTGCATTCTCTCCTTTTGTCCTCAGTTTTTAATATCATAATATATCGTTCTATTACATACTCTTCTTGGTGATCTCATTTGTACAGCATTTATTCTAATTTCATGCGTCATTTGCCACGTCCAAGTTTCACTGGCATACGTCATTGGCTTCCTTTGAGATGCTTTTTATTTTATTTTTATTTTATTTAATTCTGGGAACAGACAGTTATATACAGCTTGTGGAAAAACAAAAAAAAAACAATACAATATATACAAAACAAGTAAAGTTCCCTAATGCTTTTATACAATCAAAATAAAAATAATGGCTAGATAATGTGAGTAATCTTTACAAAACAAAATATAAACAACAAAAAAAAAAAATTAGGTATTAATTAAGATTTTGGCGTACAAACCTCTATAGGACAGGAAGGGAGAGGGAAAAGAGGGATAGGAATAACCTCGAAGATTTTAAATTTCGCCCCAATAGATCATACCAACAACAGCCCCACCTGGGACCTAAATTAACTAAAGTTATCATGAAAGATGTCCAGGGTTTGCGAATTATTTAATTAATTCTTGAACTGATTATATGATTATATACATATGTTGTTGCTTTATTTTAATTATATTTCTTAGCGTACGTATACAAATGTTATATTTTTGTAATAAACTTATGCTTTTCCTGAAATAATTTATCATTAATGAAAAAATATCAAAGTCTTCACTTGTTTGCTCCATTGTGACATAATACGTGTAAATTACGATAAAATTGCTAAGCTAAGGAAATCGTATAGGTACATTTAAAGCCGTATATACCGTAATAACAATTATTTATTAAAATTACTTGAGTATTTTTTTGTCTACTAGCAATACCGAAAAGTACTACCTATCAATTGGCGTAATCCTCCTCCGTGTTGCTATCCCAAAAACATTTGAGGGGTCGCATTATGTACTCCAATACTTTTTGGCAGTCATTGGCTTAACACAGCTTGTAGAAATACAAAAAGTCAAGGCCCTTTATCAAATATAAAAAGGTCAAAAGTATATTTAATCAGTATTTTTTCAAATAAGCTCATGGAGCCCTCCAAAATGACAATTTCAATGGAACAAAGAAAATCAATCAACGATTGTTAATTGAATTTGTAATTACTTCGTAGTCAAATTATATAAAAGTGGAAAAATAATATATTATATTTTATTATTTTGTTTATTATGTATTGTTTCTGGAGCAGCTAACAGGTACTAGGTCAAATATTAAATAAACACGCACCCAATAACAAGTTGCCACATTCTGGAGACTTTTGATATTAATCGTCCAGATCGAGACTGAACACAATTAAAAACTGTGTCTCCACCGGGAATCGAACCCTGGACCTTAAGCTATTTATAATATACCTACATTTTATCGAATATGGTAGTCACCTCTGGAGTGGTGCCCCCCAATACCTACTGAATACCCTCGACTCGTCGGCGTGCTATACGTCTGATTGACGTATATGTCTGGTTGATCACTGACTGATGGATTGCAATCACTAGAACACAGACGCAAAGTCGGTATTTTAAGTTTATTCTATAGATACTACCACGGGAATTGCTCAGAAGAACTTGCATATTTGGTCCCTCCTCCACCCACTCGCAACAGAGTCACTCGCTTTACTCAATCACAACACCCATTCACAGTGGACCTTCAACATATACGAAACAGTCGCTTCTCGAACTCCTTTATTAATACAGCAGCCCGACTGTGGAACGATCTTCCGAATTCTGTGTAACCACCTTCGTACAACCCGGGTCTTTTTAAAATCCGAATTAATAAACTCTTTTCTAGATTGCAAACCCCTCCCAACGCTACGTAGTGCGCTTCTTCGGAAGAGTAAAATGGACCCAATTCCTAATAGCTGGTGTCCTCTACGTAGACATGTTAAAAAAACATTAAAAAGACAGTACGTATGACTAAAAACAGATTTTTATTTACATATATTACATTTTTTAAACATGTTACCACATTCAGATTTATATGCTTTTAGAAAGTAGAAGAGAATCAGGAAAGGGCTCGGAGAGTACAGAAAGCAGAGACCTCCAGACCACTTGGCAAACCAGACGATGTCGAAGGATCTTCCACTACAGTCATACAGGGGAAGACCCAAGAGATGTTGGTAATATGCAATGTTTCAGTAAAAGAATTCTGTGTAGACATTGTGTTGAGGATAACGACACCCAGAACCGAGGGAGATACAGCCCGAGGACGATATGTGCCGATCCCAACAGCCAATCTAGGTGATAATATTATGTAAGTTAAGAAAGTGCTTACATATTATGTAAGTTAAGAAAGTGCCAGGAAGAATAAGAAGAAGGAAGATCGAGAAAGAGTACAAAGAACTAACTATTTATATTTGATTATTAATTTACTTGTCGTAAAAACGAAAAAAAAAACATTTTTTTTGTATAATATCGACCCCCTTTGACCAGTGGCCTCTTGACACTTGAATCCATTTTCAATTTTGAATTTTCGCTAAGAACGTTCCTTGAAAATGGATAATAAGGCGGTAGATGGGTATGTTATAATCGAAATAGTAATTTGAATGGATATTCGCAGGCGAAAACTACGTAGGTATGTATGTTCTTTGAATTTTAGTTTCATGGGTTAGGCCGTAGATTTAGAGCTTTCCAAGATGGACAGGACCTTCAGAAATAAAAAACTCGTCCAAGAAAAAGAAAAAATGTTTTGTTTTTTGGGATCCTAGTCGTCAACAGTTGTGACCCCAATGTCGCGATTTTGCAGGAGTGGCGTGGTGCCGAGTCTAGAGCCATACCTCCTGTGCTGGGAGGGTGGTGGTTCTGAAGTGACCTCGAGACAGTTCGCTGACACACATGGCGATGGCTGCTGCTTAGGGGAAGGCTGGTTAGTTTAGGGGCAGGGGGGAGGGGGGGACGTGCGTTGCCCCCGGAGCCGAATCCGTTCCCCTTCTCTCCTTCCGTGAGTCATTCACCGTCGCATTGGACCACGGTGGAGGTGATGACGTCACAACATATATCTATATATTTGTTGTATTAGCACATTTACACAGATTACATATAACACCCCCCGCATTTCTCTCCATTACAAAGGATTCCTTTGTCTAGCTTAGTTTTATTTTCACTCTATACTATGTGGATGTATAATAACTGTGATATGTGTATATATAACTAGTTGCATGTAACACATGAGATTCAACTGTCGATGGCGATAGTATGCATAATTGAAGAATACTTACGAAACTACAAACACAAATTAATGAATATTTTATGATATTTTGTTTTCTATATACATATAACATGTAGGTATATATTATGTCAGGATATAATAGTATGAAGGTCAGATAGTCTATTTTCCTTCCCAGAATATGAAAAGTCAACAAGTCATTCTATAAAGTATGGAAAATTTTCAGCATTTTCATGAAAAGAGTTTGTTAAATTATTTTTTATTCAAATATTTTATTATGAACACTTGATAATTCTTCAATGTCATTTTATGAATATGATATGCCTTCATACCAATTTGAAAATTAAATTTTCAAATTTTAAGTTTCTTGAGCTTGGGGGTCACTTTGAAATATTTGACAGTTAAATAAATTCACATATCCTTCAAAATCTAATGTGGTCTAAGCGAGTATTAGATATAAATATTCACATAATTTCAAAAAATCAAATGAGTACTTTAGTCTATAACCGATTAAGTTAAATAAATACGCCGTACATAGCACAGCACATAGCACACACACACAGATACATTGTGATGAAACTTTCAGAATACATTCTCAGCATAAAACCATTTGATAATCTGCAATAAAAAAATAGCCTTAAAAATTGCGAAATTTTAACTCCCCACTATATTCAATTGGGTTAGTGAGGAGTAAAAAATATTCACACTAAGGTCTTCTGGATCACAGAGTAACAACTCCCTATAGGAGTTTTTTTTGGATAGAGCCAAAAAAGCGGCCTACTCTGATGAATGATTTAGTGTGAGTGGTCCAATAAAGTGGAATAGATTGCCTCCAGATGTCCGCAGTGCACAAAGCAAGGGCACTTTCTTTGGAGAGGACTGAAAACAGCTTTGTTTCGTAGAGCAACATTAGACAGAAGCGCCCTTGGAATTACCCTGAATCATTAAACGGCGCTATGTAAATTATTTATTATTATAATTATTTAAAACTAGTGAAGTAGTATACGAATCTCACCGTGTATTACATAACTGATTTCCTTGTATTGATATTTCATATTTATATTTATTGTTAACTTTTATAAGTAAATATTACAACTTTGTATTGAATCTACCTTTATTTAATTTCATTTAATTTAATATTGCTTCTAGGGCAACTAACAAGTTCTATGTAAAATATTAATTCAGCACCCAATAACAAGTTGCCACATTTTTGAGACTCATAATATTTATCGTATCGCAGTTCCAGACTGAAAAGACAATTAGAATCATAGAAACAGTGTCATGGCTGGGAATCGAACCCGGGATCTTTGGAACATAATTCAGAATCCCAATCAACTGAACAACGAAGGCCGACAAAAAAATAATAAATTTACACGAATAAAAAAGTATTCATTTGAAATACTAGTCAATACTCGTATTTATAATTGAAATCGCCATGCGAAAATAATCCACGTCGATTTGTACGACAGTAACCTAATTCAAATATTGTGAAGTCCACCCCACGCTACGTAGCCAGTCGCGACGCGGCGACCCAGTTACGAATCCTGTCTACGCCGCGCCGTAGCGTGGCGTAGAGACGTAGAGGCGTCTCCCGTAGAAAGACGCTAAGCTACGCAGACGCCCATACATAATAATACTATGATACGATACTTTCATACCTACTACATAGATTTTTTTAACTACATATGATACAATTTTTTTTACTACATATGATACAATTTTGTGATATAAATTTGTGTGTATGTTTATACATTTGTCGGCCTTCATGGCTCAATTGGATAGGTATCTGACTGCTGATCCAATGGTCCAGGGTCCGTTCCTGGTGAAGACACAGTTTTTAATTGTGTTTTCAAACTGGATCAGTGAGACGCTTAGTACCGTAAGTCTCCAGAATGTATAATAATAATTAATAAAATAAAATAAAATAAAATGAAGTTAAATGAAATGAAATTAAATGAAATGAAATGAAATGAATGAATAGTATATTTCCAACATTATAAATAAATTATTACAAAGGAACAATAATACAATTTAATTTTTTAGTTTAAACCTTATTACAATTTTACAATCATATTGCTTTTTTCCACACATTTGGAAATTTTACTGCCTCGCTAGACATAGTCTGTTCTAAGGCAGTACTAGTTTTGAATTGCTATGGCTACTCTGCGATCATATGATTTGTTTTTTTTTTTTTACATAGGTACTCCATTCACTTGAGAACATCGACAACCAGGATAAAAAAACTCTAAAACCTCTATCTCAAATAATCTAAGAGTACCGAGGCAGATCCTTGTCTTCCAATCTGCTTCAGCCAACGAGTAATGAGGTCTTTGAAATGTTTTCCCATCATGCGATATGTTTTGTTCAATATCCATCATGCATTATTTTATTATTTTATTTTATTTTTTTATTTTTTATTTTTTCAAATTGAAGCTAACAATGTACAAAGAATAGTATATATGTATAAAAATATCAAATATAACAATTATCATCTCCGTACATCAATTATTAGCTTACAATACTATCATGATTTATTACAAAATACAGTCATATATACAAGATACAAAATCATATGTGTGTGTGAGGGTGTATATGTGTGAAGGTGTGTGTGTGTATGTGTAAGTGTACATATATGTGTATGTGCATGCGTGCTGTGCGTTAGTGATAATCTTATGAAATTCCTGTTTTTAATTTTTGAGCGAGTTTATGTTTTGTATCACTGAATAGGTCTATGTCAAGGGACTTCTCATATTTTATGTATGTGTTTATAATTCTGTTTATAGTTGAGTTTTTCGCGGCATTAGTTTTGTATAATTTAGGTCGGAAGAGAGTTGTGTGTCTGGAGCGTCTCAATGGTACGTTAAAGTCAATACTCGACAAAAGTTCCGGGCAGTCAATAATATTGTTCAATATGTTGTACAGAAATTGTATATCTTGGCATTTGCGTCTTGATTCTAGTGACGGTGGAATAGGTGCAACAATACTTCGATATGCCAATCTCTTCAAATATTTACGCTGTATTTTTTCTATATTATTAATGTGCACTCGATATTGCGGGTTCCAAATAACAGAGCCAAACTATTATAAAGTCTTTTTGCCAAAAACTATAATAAAATAAAATAAAATGTATTAAAAAAAATATATAATTTTTACTCTTTTTTAATCTTCTCATGGACCGTCATTCAAGCATTAACGGCATCATTAAAGCATTAGTGGTATTAGTTCACTATCAGTAGCATTGATATAAATATTATGTAATATGCGCCCATGTTTTTAAATCATTATACGGGGCTAAGTTAATTACTTATTACTATTTTTATGAATTTAAAGGTGAGCACTTGTTTTGGGTGAAAAAATATTCATAAATTGACACAGTGCCCGAAAAGCAATATAAAAAAAATCAAGTATAAGCCGGGTAGTCAAAAATACAAAATGTTAAATAATTCAGCAATGAGGTTTAACCCTCATTCTGAATCTACATAGTAGTGCTTTTGAGAAGACTGGAGACGAGATCGATGATTAGGGATCCAAACACATTTGTCGTGCTTGGTTTTATAAGGTAATGCATACCTGTCGCTGGTAATCCTACATTGTGGAATATGCAATCGCAGCATCCATTCACAGTGGACCTTCAACATATACGAACAAGTCGCTTCTCGAACTCCTTTATTAACACAGCAGCCCGACTGTGGAACGATCTTCCGAATTCTGTGTTTCCATCTTCGTACAACCCGGGTCTTTTTAAAATCCGAATTAATAAACTCTTTTCTAGATTGCAAACCCCTCCCAACGCTACGTAGTGCGCTTCTTCGGAAGAGTAAAATGGACCCAAATCCTAATAGCTGGCGTCCCCTACGTAGACATGTTAAAAAAAAAAAAAAAAAAAAAAAAAAAAAAAAAAAAAAAAAAAAAAAAAAAAAAAAAAAAAAAAAAAAAAAAAAAAAAAAAAAAATGCCGGATGGAATATGAATAAATTAAATAATGAAACTAATAGCGTTCAGCGCTATACAACACGCTCGTTTTTTGAAGATTTTTTACACAAACAATTTTTAATATGGCTTGGTATTTTTAATAATCTATTAGGATCCCGATATAAAATCTTGAAACAAATATTAATTTCAATATGTGGCGTGATAGTGTCGAACGCACTCAGCTACCACCCGCGGAGGACGTGTCAGTGGGACACAACCTGCCTTATCCAACATGGAGAGCGCTCAATAGGCTCAGAACGGGTGTGTCCTGCTGTTACAGTGACCTCAAGAAATGAGGATACAGAGAGGAAGACATCTGCGAGTGTGGCGCCAGACAGGACAACGTGCACCTACTGTCATGTCCCATGCCATGATAGGAGCGACATGCACGCACCAAGACACAGTACATAGATAGCAAACACTAGTGGAATCCGAGTGGCCGAATATTGGGGGCTACGAATATGATGGTGTTCCGGACACGGAAAGTAAGTAAATAATATGAATAATATAATTCTCTTCTTATCAAGAATGTAATAATATTTAAGATAGGTACTCTGTATTCTCTTTGGCCATCTGGTAACCTACCGCATTGTAGAAATGTCAAAGGTTATCGACACATCGATGGATATAATTCAAAACCACGCCTCAATATCTACATTAAGTTAAAAGGACGAAAATACAACATACAGGTACTATGCCGAATATGCCTTCGTGTTTCTTTTGGCTGGGTATCTGACTGCTGATCCAAAGGTCCCGGGTTCGATTCCCGGTGGAGACACAGTTTATAAATGTGCTTCAGTCTGGATCTGTGAGACGATTTATATCGTTGGTCTCCAGAATGTGGTAACTTGTTATTCGGTGCGTGTTAAATAAATATTTGACACAGTACCTGTTAGTTGCCCGAGAAGCAATATTAGATAAATTTATATATATCAATGTATGTAACACGCACTCAATAACAAGCTGCCACATTCTGGAGATTGATGATAAATATTATACTTATAAAAATATGGTAGTCACCTCTGGAGTGGCGCCCCCAATATCTACTGAATACCCTCGATGCTGTACAAAGGCGTGCTGTACGTTTGTTTGACGACCCATCATTGACTGATGCATTGAAATCACTATTTTGTCATTGGAGGACATTATCGAGACTATATTTTTTTTATTATGACAGTATCAAGACTTTATTTCGTCGTATCAGGACTGCATTATCGAGACTATATTCCGTCGTGTCTGGACATTATCGAGACTATATTTCGTCGTATAAGGACATTATCGAGACTATATTTCGTCGTATAAGGACATTATCGAGACTATATTTCGTCTTATTAGGACATTATCACGACGGCGAAAAATAATTTATACAAGTTGTAGAATCAAAAATATAATGCTTTTATTTTTATTTAAATGTTAAATGGAGTTCTACCAAATTATCGCGAAAATATTAAGTAAAGATTAAATATTCTTTAAAAATGAAATATAGCACCATATATTACATTTTAGAATGGAATAAACTTAATTAATTAGTTACTGTTATCAGGCTCCACTAATATTCAATATTCTTCCTGACTATTTAAAATTAATCAATTCATCTCTCAAATTTAAAAACGTTAACATTCCTAAGTTGAAATATGTCTTTTTTTTAAATTTATTTACAATACTCATGGTTACCATACATATTATATTTTTACTATTTTTTTGTTATTGTATTATTTATCATTTATATTATTTAAAAAAATATTGTTATAAGTGGTTTATAAGTACCCATTATTTAACCTCGATACAGGTTTATCCTAGTGAAGTTGAATACATTATTTCATATTAATTGTACTCAATAAATTGTAAGTAAGATTTTTTATAAATAAATAAAAAAATTAATGAATGAGTTTTTTTTTCAAAATTAGATCATATTTTAAACTTCAATGCTTTGGTTAATGTTTAAAATTAAACGCCTTTGATACAAAGAGGTTTGTTTTTAAATAATTATATAATATTTTTAACAACATAATATAGTTGTTATAGGTGTAATACATTGTGTATTCTGTATAAATAGATCATACAGCTGAATGAATGGTCAATTTTTAAATAACCATAGATTATTTCCATAACGAGGGTTGGTCGAATCATCTTTGTAGAAAATAATGAATGAAACAACATAAAAGCTCATAGGAAAATATAAATGTTTTTTTCTATTCAACGCTATCGAGTAACGTGTGACCGTGGTAAATGGCGCATACGGCACAACCACAAAATATTCGATGACACCAACATCGCTAAATATACTAAGGTCGGAAGATTTCAACAGTCACCCAAAAGGATACTCCAATCAAAAACGTCCGATAAAACGAAGCCAAGAAAGACCCAAGCTAGGCTACGTTCACAATGAACGCCGAGTGACGATCTAAGTCGTTCATAATGACCGGAAACAGACGCTCGAAAGACATTCGACGTTCAATCAATCTGAAGTGTACGCACCAAACGCTCTGACAGTTATAGTATCTGTTGACTTCTATTTTATCTGTGGAATGATGACTTCTATTTGTTTCTGTGGTATCTATGATATGAGCTGACATGGATAGCCTAGTCTTCACACCATTTTTTTAAACATAACCTACAAAAGTTTGGTAAAAATACCAATTTAATAAAAATACCAATATTAATAAAAATACCAATTTTTAAAAGAACCTCTTCCAATTGCGAATGCGGAGCGGAGACTCAGACGGTGGCACATTTGGTGGGGGAGTGCACCTTACACAGATTCGAGGGAGAGATGGAGGACATCCACAGACTCGCCCCAACGGCGCGGGCGGTCGACTGGCTATTGACAGCAGAGTTTCGACTTTGAGCCAAGCAGTGCCGATGCCATACGCATAGTAAAGTAAGTACCAATTTAGTCATTTATTTTAATATTTTAGTTACTTTTGTAAAATATATAATGCAACTGGCTCACGCCAGTCGCAATTATAACTACAAACAAACCTAACCAACCTATTTTTACCAAACTTTTGTAGGTTAGGTTTACAAAAATGGTGTGAAGACTAGGCTATCCAGCTGACATCATAGATATCCATATAATTTACTAGATGTCGTAGTTAGCAAATTTTGTATGAATCTAAGTGTTTTGTATGAATCTTTTTTCCACGGGATTTTCGACAACTTGGTTGGCACACCACGTTCTTTTTTCTATAGGGAATTGTTTTCGGATTTATTTGTCGAAAAAGACACTTTGTTCATTAAGATTTAGAGAACAGTTAACTAGGAAGTGTTGTATGAAAAACTGCAATATGTTATAACAAAACGTCAAACGCGCGATATACCATGACTCACATACTGCACGCAGTACTTCATCTAGTACCTATATTATATTTATTATCGTAATATAGTTATAATTGTTATTTATATACCTAGTAATATCGTTATAATTGCTATCTATATACCTAGTAATATCGTTATAATTGCTATCTATATACCTAGTAATATCGTTATAACATACATACATACCATCACGCCATGTCCCTTGCGGGGTAGGCAGAGAGAACCGAACGCCACATCTTTCTATCCTGGCAAGCATCTCTCGCCTCGTCCACATTCATGCATCGTCTCATACATGTTCGTCTATTGCTCACACTTCTAACATTTCCGTCTTTCAAAATTTCGTTCACATGGTCGTGCCACCCCTTTCTTGGGCGTCCCCGACCTCTCATTCCATTCCTTTCCGCTCTGTATATTTTCTTCGTCAGGCGCTCCTCATTCATTCTCCCCATGTGACCAAACCATCTCAATGTGTTCACTTTCATTCTAGTAATGACATCTTTCTTCATCTTACATTCTTTCCTTATGTCCTCATTTCTTACCCGGTCATACATCGTTCTATTACAAATCCTTCTTAACGATCTCATTTCAACTGCATTTATTCTACTTTCATGCGTCTTCTGCCAAGTCCAGGTTTCACTTGCATACGTCAAGGTTGGCACTACGATGGCGTTATGAATGGCAACTTTGGCATCCTTTGATATGTTGCGATCATTCATAATTGGTCTTAGTGCTCCATTCACTCTGTTTCCTGCCATAACTCTTCTTTCGATCTCTTTATCGAGTCGTCCGTTCCGTTGAAATATGCTTCCCAAGTATACATATTCATCGACTTGCTCGAGCCATTCGTTCTCTACTCTTATTTTACACGCTGTTCTGCTTTCACTCTTTTCAAAGACCATTGTCTTTGATTTGCTGGCATTCATCCTAAGTCCGTTCTCTATACATCCTTCATAAACCATACTTACAAGATACTGTAACTCTTCCATGCTTTCTGCTAATAGAACTTTATCGTCTGCATACATCAAATCTCGCACCATTACGGTACTCAATTTCAGACCCTTGCTTTCATCCTTAAGGGCTCTTATGCAGAAATCAATGTACAAGTTAAAGAGCCATGGAGATAGCACGCACCCTTGTCTGACGCCATTATTTATAGAGAACCACGTTGTCACTGTGTCGTTGACACGAACACATGCTTCGCTGTTCTCATATAATGACGCGATTGCGCGTATTAGTTTGCTCTTCACTCCATACACTGCTAGTATATCCCATAATTTTTCTCTAACAACTTTATCATACGCCTTTTCTAGGTCTATGAAGGCACAGAAAATTTTCTGATTTTTATCCAGAACCTTTTCTGTGACCGTGCGCAGAGAAAAAATTTGGTCTATACATCCTCTGCCGCCCACAAACGCACCTTGGACATCCCATATCTTGCTTTCTGTAATCTTTCGCACTCTTTGATCCAGGATCCTTGCATACATCTTACCAACTGCGCTTAATAAACTTATGGCTCTATAGTTTTTGCAGTCGAGCTTCGATCCTTTACCTTTATACAAAGGTACCACGACTGCATTTCTCCAGTCTGAGGGAGTGTGTCCTTCTTCCCAACATTTGTTGAAAAGAGAGAGACACCACTCCAACGTCTGTTCGCCGCCATATTTTATAAGTTCAGCTGATACACTGTCATATCCGGCAGCTTTCCCCGCTTTTGCGTGTTTTACTGCTTCAAACACTTCTTCTTGCGTTATTTCATCCCTATCACTTTCGCTTACTTGCCATGTTCTTTGACTCACGTCCCCACTTACTCCGCTATCATACAGTTCCTTGAAATATTCCTTCCATCGTTCTTTCACGCCGTCTTCGTCCATAATTATTTTTCCATCTTTATCGTTATAATTGCTATCTATATACTTAGTAATATCGTTATAATTGCTATCTATATACCTAGTAATATCGTTATAATTGTTATTTCATTATCTTTGAGATTACAGAATACAAATATTAAAAAAAGGAAAAAATAATTTAAATTGAGTATTTTAGCGAAGCGTTCGCCAATCTGTTTTCGACAGTGAACCCCGACATTCTCCATATATACATAAGGGGGTAAAGTTGGGAGGAAATTGGGGAGGAAATGGTTGAGTTGAACGCACTTGTTCCCCGACCTTGACATTTTCTTTTCGTGTCTCAACCCACTGGATAGATAAGTGTACATTTTCTTCGTGTTCCAACATACTTTAAAACTTATTATAAAACAAAAACCATATATTTTGTTTTAGTTTCGGTAATTTTAAATTACGCGCCAAAATTATTTATTTATTTATTTGTTACTTCTTTTACATAAAATTTGTACACTGGTGAGTTTATTGCCAAACGATATTAATGTGTATGGCAATAAGGTTATGACATGACAAAAAAAAGATTGAATATCATAAAAGTTCATAGCAATGATAGGAAAAAAGGATAATGAGAGGAATAAGAAATTAAAATAATATCCATTTTTATTTTTTTCCGTACAACTATTATATCCCGGACTGCGGTAAAAATAACTAATGGGTAGTACGCTTCCAATTAGGTGTCAAAAATAAAACCCAATAATTAAACAAATGAAACATCAGAGTTAAAAAATTATTATTTTTTTAAATTAGGAAAGGAAACATTGATAATAATAATGTTACCACCCAACAAAAGAAGGGGTATAACAGATATATGATTCCTATATAAATTACTCAACAACCAAATAGATAGTCCGTATCTCTTAGGACAAATCCCATTCAACTGCCCCGCCAGACAAAACCGCCAGAACCTCCTCTTTTACACTAAATACTCAAGAACAAACTATGCAAATAACACTTTTATTAACCGTTGCTGCAATACATATGTACAATAACCTTAATCATAAGCCAGATATTTTTAACAATAGCCTACAATCATTAAAAAAACAACTATCATCAATATTATAATGAATACTTTATGTACCAAATTGTATAATTTTTGGTATGTCCAATACTATATTAATATGACAACTAACCCTTTCCTCCTCTCCTACCTTTCTTCATGTCCCACCCTCGCTTCATAAAATACACACACACATCACAATTGTACACTTACACCACACTTTTGTCTTTGACTTTGTAATGAATTGTCTTTATATATATATGGTTGGATAATTTATATAGCGCCGTTTTCGTGAAAACTCACCTCAAGGGCGCTTATTATGTATATTAATCTGTGGAACAATGTAATTGGCTTACTTTCCTGATTATTATTTTTTTTATTAATGTAAAATATGTAACAGCTGTTTTGTTTCCCAAAATAAAATAAATAAATAAATAAATTAAAAAAAAAAAAAAAAATAAATAAATAAATAAATAAATAAATAAATAAATAAATAAATAAATAAATAAATAAATAAATAAATAAATAAATAAATAAATAAATAAATAAATAAATAAATAAATAAATAAATAAATAAATAAATAAATAAATAAATAAATAAATAAATAAATAAATAAATAAATAAATAAATAAATAAATAAATAAATAAATAAATAAATAAATAAATAAATAAATAAATAAATAAATAAATAAATAAATAAATAAATAAATAAATAAATAAATAATAATAAACACTTCCTTGCACCCTGCGCAAGTGGCGAGTTTATTGCCGTATGGCAATTTCTTACAACTAACCAGCTAATAAGCATTAATTAGTAGTTTTTTACAACATGTATCAGTAGAGGACTAAAAGTACTATTGAATCGGAAAATTAAAAATGGAGTTACAATCGAAATATTTATGCGCAACTTTTGAGACCCCTTTTCGCTAAGGTATGTCAAAAAATACATAGACGGCCCAGCCTATGACCAGCATTACAATTTACTGGGGGCGCGCATAGAAAAACGTACAATACACGCCATCTGCACGGCGCGTTCCGCAATCATTACACATCATGTCTAGTGAAACATCATGTCTAGATGCTGTACTTGGACACATTGAAGAGTGCGGTATGTACCTATACTGCATGTATGTGTGTGTGCGTATTGTTGTGGCAGGCGTTGAGACGCCCGTCCAGCGAGTGCGTCGCAACGCTACAGGCGCGGAGGGAAAGGGGGGGGGGGGACTGGCCGTGAAAATTGTGGCTGAGGTCAGTGAACTGGCCGCCGCCGTCGCTAGGTGTCGTACGTTGTGCTCGACTTGTCGCTGCCGCCCGGAAACTTCAACAGTGAAAATTCTGACAACAGACCACGATCTTCGAGCAGGTTTCGCAAAAAGGCCCTTGAGGAAGTACTCAGCAATCCTTTTTGCTTTCAATACATTTATTACGTATTAAAATATATAATTTATCATTTTCTGCCCTATCCCTTCCGTTCTTCCATCGCGTTTTTTTTTACACTACCTAACTAAAGATAGATTCTTTATTTATATATTTATATAATACATTATATTTACATATTATACAATGATTACATATTTATGAATGACTCAACTTCAAAAAGAGAATTATCTCGTGTTGTGAAGTGAGAGTCACATTTCACAAAAACATACTAACTAACTAAAACTACACAAATCTCAATCTAGGCATCATATAAAGGAACATTTACATTGATATAAACTAAAAAAGTAAGCTAAAACTTGACAAACCAAGCAAAATATATATAAAAAAAAATATAAATAATCCAACTGTCGATTTGTTCAGGAGAACTTTGTTCTCTTAACATATCGACAATGTATCAAGCCAGAATACGCGAGAATTGTATGGAGAGGTCTACTTTTTTCACGGCTTTTCCAACTTTGAAGTCAAAAAACACCAACTTAGAGGCTTCGCAGCATATATGTTCCATACACGGATTTACTCAGAATTCGGAGTAGAACATTTCGTGTGTCTGTGTGTGTGTGTGTGTGTCTGTGTGTGTGTGTGTGTCTGTGTGTGTGTATGTCTGTGTGTGTGTGTGTCCGTCCCCCCCTTATAACTTTTGATCCGCTCAATTTACAGAGCCTAAAATTTCAGAATATATAAACAATTACAGGCCTACAAAACTTTTATACTCGGAATTTTGAATTTTTGTTTCAGTCAGGGGTTATCAACTTTTGAATTTTCGTTTTATTTTTCCCTATATCTCAGAAACCATAAAAGCTAGAACGCTGAAAATTGGTATAAACATAGACAAATACAAAATCTCAAATTAATTTTTTCAAAAAAATTCCAGGGTTTCTCAAACATTTTTTATTAAGAAAAGTATTTTTTTTATGATAAATTTATGAGTTTAACTGCCAATATTTCCATTTTTTTTTAAATATCGAAAAAAGCCGAAACACCCCAACTAGATAATTTAATTTTATATAAAAAATATTAACATTGTAGCAGTACATCTCAAATTTTTTTTAACAATTTTTATAAAAATTGAATTTAGTGACGACATCGCTTCATACAATTTGTATGGCAGTCACCTATACACAATATCAAAGAAGACTTAATAGTTTGATACTTCATCTCTAAACATACAATATACATATACCATCATGCTGTTTTCATATTCCGGGTAGGAAAAATAGACTGACCTCCATACTATCCTATCTTGACTACCTAGGTACATGTGTTGTATAGAAAACTAAATATCATAAAATAATAAATAATTTGTATTTATGGGTTTGGTACTTATTCTTCAACTATACATACTATCGCTGTCGACAGTTGGATCTCATGTGTTACATGCAACTTGTAATATAAAATTATCACAAATCTAAACGATTAAAATAAAAATAAAACAAAAAAAAATCAAATATTACTTAAGATATTCTTTTGATCTCCTAACTCTAGTGAGTGACTGGGCATTGAAAACGTGGTTAGTAATTAGAATTATTTAGTATAAAGGCGATACAGAACAGGAGGGCAAGTCTGGTCCAATCGGCGAAATCAAAACCCTCACGATTACCCACACCATGGATATAATTACTATACAATATTTTTTAACAGATTTTTAATTATCTCAATAGAGACGAAGTTGGAATATTTATTGTAGGAGAACCGGGAAATCAAGGCACCTACAGGGCTTACGACCTGTCATCGGCTGGTTTGCGTGATCACTTTATGCGCTTGCGCAACGTTCACCGATGACAGGTCGTAAGCCCTGTAGGTGCCTTGATTTCCCGGTTCTCCTACAATAAATATTCCAACTTCGTCTCTATTGAGATAATTAAAAATCTGTTAAAAAATATCGACTCCCGACAGGGAAAAAAATCCAATGTTTGCGCATATGCAATAATAAAAATATTCGATTACTTACACATTGGTACAAGTAGGTAAATAAGACAAAAATGACCTTATAAGTCTGGCGCAATTCAGGGGTGACTTCTATGCGAAAAATGCATTGTCACCTCAGATATAAGAATTGTAGCTTTCATTATTTACAAAAAACCAATTCTCTCAATAGATGGCGTTCCAACAAAATAAATAAAAATAATAAGATTGTTTTTCATAATTTCACCCATAGATGGCTGTAGTAAAAATTCCTTATTTTCAAGCGAAAAGAATTTCAGTATTACAATATATAGAACTTTCAAAATTGAATTGATAGGGATCTCATTAAAAGGCATAATTGGTGAACGTTGCGCAAGCGCATTAAGTGATCACGTAAACCAGCCGATGACAGGTCGTAAGCCCTGTAGGTGCCTTGATTTCCCGGTTCTCCTACAATAAATATTCCAACTTCATCTCTATTGAGATAATTAAAAATCTGTTAAAAAATATCGACTCCCGACAGGGAAAAAAATCCAATGTTTGCGCATATGCAATAATAAAAATATTCGATTACTATACAATATCTTTAGATGTAATAGAACTCCATATGATAATTATATCCATGTTATGGGTAATCACTAGGGTTTTGATTTCGCCGGTCGGACCAGACTTGCCCCCCAGGTGTCCCATTTTGAATACTTGGGGCGTTGGTTGAATGATGAGTGGAAACCAGATTCCGAAACGAAGACCAGGATAGAGATACGCCTTCCGCGAGATCTAATAATAATAATAATAAACACTTCCTTGTACCCTGCGCAAGTGGCGATTTTCTTGAAAAATGGCAATTTCTTCCAACTAAACAGTGTTTCCAGCCCAGAGAAGCAATATTTGCGTGAGAAATGAATTTAAATAAATTTCTCCTCTGCTGGGAATTGAAACCAGGACGCCCGCACAGAAGCCAAACGGCTCACCAACAGAGCCACGGCGGTCGGCTAAATAGATGATAGATCAAAAGCTAAGTACAAGACGGAGAGCTGTTAAAGCATACGTGTTGCCAGTACTGTTGTATGATGAGGAAATTTGGACTTGAAGCACTCGAGATGTGGCTATATAGAAGGTTGATGCGCATCTCATCGGTCAATAGAGTCTCCAATAGAAGAGTACTAAATATGATGGGGAAAGAAAGAGAGAGAGAGACAGTTTCTGACCACTGTCAGGAGACGCAAAGCAACATATTTCGGCCACATATTCCGTGGTGATACATATGCCCTTATTTAACTAACAGTGAAAGGAAAGATAGAGGGAAGGCGGAGTATGGGACTTAAAATAATATCGTGGCATAAAAATATCAGTGGTTCGCAATTCCGGATGCGACGTAACTAATAAGGTTGGCGAAAGATCGGGATGAGTTTGATGGTGTGATGGTTGCCAACCTCCGTTTGGAGCGGCACAAGAAGAAAAAGAAGAATAAGGCTGGACTCTGAATTTGGGCCATAGAAAGCACTCGCTACCTAAACGAGAAGGTGATAAAATATTTTAAAAAATGCGCTGAAAAAAATATTCTGAAAGCATCACCTCCAGTCATTCATAATAGTGGAGATTAAAAATAAAAAAAAAATGGTTTCCTGCCAATCATGTAATTAAAGAGAGATCGGTAAAGATGATTGAAGGAGTAGGTTGAGTGGATGAAGTCTTTCACTCATATGTAGTGGGGTTAGGGTTCGATTTCACAACACATAATAATAAACTATGTGCAGGGGTTGGAACACAATGGATAGTTCATATTTCCTAGTCAACTACATACAACTTACTACAAAACAACTGTGAATGCATTCAAGCGGAAATATCTGTAAATATAATGAACTCGCCTATTCTCTATTACATTTACAACGCAGAGTTCATTCACCTCTCATTACATCAGGATATTCACAACATTTTGTTTAGTTAAATCACCTAGGGGTCTAGTATGAGCGAATCGTAATATGATTTGTTTAGTTAAATCACCTAGGGGTCTAGTATGAGCGAATCGTAATATGATTTGTCACAAAAATATGTGATCCTTTATGCCAATAACTCAATCAACATAGGATTTTTTATATATAGAATTTTAAATTTTTTAAAGTGATCACATTTCACTAGATTCCCCATAACACATTTTTAGACAAGTCATAAAATTATCACAGTTCACTCATAATAGACCCCCTATAATTTTTGTTTTTTTTTTGACAAGTCATAATAATATCACAGTTGACTCATACTAGACCCTTATAATTTTTTGTTTATTTTTGACAAGTCATAATAATATCACAGTTCACTCATAATAGAACCCCTATGATTTTATGTTTTTTTGACAAGTCATAATAATAACACAGTTCACTCATACTAGACCCCCTATATTTTTTCGTTTTTTTTTTGACAAATCATAATAATATCACAGTTCACTCATACTAGACCCCCTATAATGTTATGTTTTTTTTTTGACAAGTCATAATATCACAGTTCACTCATACTAGATCCCCTATATTTTTTTGTTTTTTTTTTGACAAGGCATAATAATATCACAGTTCACTCATACTAGACCTCCTATAATTTTTTGTTTTTTTTTTGACAAGTCATAATAATAACACAGTTCACTCATACTAGACCCCCTATATTTTTTCGTTTTTTTTGACAAGTCATAATAATATCACAGTTCACTCATACTAGACCCCCTATAATTATTTTTTTAGTAATTATAATGTCACAGTTCACTCATACTAGCACTGATCAGATATTCTTCAATTTATTTGGGTCTAAGCGAGTATAAGATATACAAATTTGCAATATTTTTATAGAAACGTAGAGTAAATAAACACTCCGTACATAGTATATAACACACAGCACACACACAGTTACATTGTTATGAAACTTTTAGAATACAATCTTAGCATGATACTTGTTGATAATCTGCAGTAAAAAATAACCATAAATATTTATAATTCATAACTTCGCACTAAATCGTTTGGGGTTGTGCGGAGTAAAAAAAGACCAGCAAAGAGATGGAAGGACACGCCCAGGATATTACACCCTCACAAACAGATCAAATGACCTTATACACGATGAAGAAGAAGAATATATTTCTAAAAATAAATATTCGACATTGAACCAGCCACATAATATTATAATTCGTTGGTTGACGTTTTTCTTGTAGTTTTCATGGCTCTCTTGTACACTGCATTCAGTGCACACACTGCGCACAACACAATGGGTGAAATATCCAATTGAATAAATAATAGTCAATGCGGAAGTGAGCACACTAGAGCAACTGTGGAGTCCTGGTGTATTGTCAGAGAAAAACTCGATATCCTAAGTACCCGAGATCTATGAATAGAGAAGTTTACAGAATAACTACATAATACGGTCCAACTATGAACCTATTCAGTAGACTTAGTTTTGTCTACGTATTTCAGTATTGGTTCGGTCACAGAAAACAAAAAAATCATTGTTCCAGACCCAATTATTGAATATGGTAGTCACCTCTGGAGTGTCGCCCCCCAATACCTACTGAATACCCTCGATGCTGTACAAAGGCGTGCTGTACGTCTGATTGAAGACCCATCATTGACTATATCACTAGACCACAGACGCAAGGTCGGTATTCTAAGTTTATTCTTTAAATACTACCACGGGAGATGCTCAGAAGAACTTACATCCCTGGTCCCTCTTCCACCCTTTCACAATAAAGTCACTCTTTTTACTCGTGTCTCAATCTAAACACCCGTTCGAATTAATATTTTCCTGAGCACATATCAAACCCTCCCCAACGAATGCGATTATATTACGCTTCTTCGGAAGAGAATAATGGACCCAAATCCTGATCGCTGGTGCAGGTGCGAGTTTAGAACCTTCGGACTAGGCAAACCCTTAAAGGAAATTGGGAAATGTAGAAAATATAATGTTTTTTAAGCAACGTTGTGCATTTCAGTGGCCATGAAAAAAAAAATAAAATCACATGCCAAAATAATATTTACATTTGTGGCCCTGTAAAGCAACGTATCTACATACGGTTCAATTTTTAAACTTAGTTCTTGAATTTCTTAATATTTATAGGCAAGCCAAGATTTTCGGCTTAGCAAATCAAAATACATATGTCCCATTTTTTCAAGATATATCCCATTTTTTCAAGATAAATCCCATTTTGCCTACTACAACTTAGTCCAGTCTGGTTTTCATTATCCAGTTGAATGCTATGCCAGACGATTGCATTTATATAATTTTAGGATATTGCATTATTATAATCTCGTGTTATCATGTCTATATTATCTAAATTATAAAAAATTACGAGGGTAAGATAAAAAGATACTATATCTCCCCGTATTTTGTAACGAAACTTATCATATTACTGTTACATATCACTGGATTCAAGGTTCCCGGGTTAAGTTTAAGCCGGGATCACACGTCTTCCAAATGTTAGTGTAAACGAACCTCTCGATGCAGGATTTTAAATCAGGTGGATTTCCTACAAGCTGTTACGAAAAAATTATGGCAAGTTATAAAATATTCCGAAACATTAACACAATGGACACCAAGATATTCTTCAAGATACATACTTAGTCTAGCGCACTATTTTTCTATCCCATTCCCTTCTCAAAACATTTCTCTTTAAATCAGTAAAATAAATCAATTAAACTGTTTGTTGATAAAATACACTTTTTTTTTTTTTTTTATTTATTTTTGTAAAAGGCGAGTACACATACTACATTACAATAAAATGAAGCAATTATATATATATATATATATATATATATATATATATATATATATATATATATATATATATATATATATATATATATATATATATATATATATATATATATATATATATATATATATATATATATATATATATATATATATATATATATATATATATATATATTATGTTAACCCTATGTGTGTTATGTTAACCCTATGTGTGTGTGAGCTGTGTGTGGTACCTGTGAAATTTCCATTTGCTATTTACTGAGTAACCGTAAATCCATTTCTAACAAAAGTGAGACATTAATCACCTAAAAAGAAATACTCATGTGTGAAAGTGTTATCTCAGTGAATGGGTGAATATTAACGTTAAGAAAGTGAAAAAAAATAACAGTTTAATTCAAAAAGAACATAATACCTACCTACACTAAACTGTCAAAATTGTTACAAAAATTGTTGTTCGAAAAATAGATCAAAGATATAGTTAACGTACAGTGAAAAGGTACTCATATAAATATTATAAAAAAAAAAAAACTAAAAATGGCAGATGCAAAAAGGGAGGACATAGTTGCTAAAAGTTTAAGAAGCAGGGCGGTAACGGAGACAGAAAATGCCCAACTGATCAAATATATTGATAAGAAATTCGAAAGCCTCAAGAATGAACTAATAAATAAATTAAATGAAGACGGCAAGGAGTCCAAACAAAACCGGGAGTTTATCAGCGAACAGTATGACGACATCAATAAAAAACTTACAATAATAACAAACCTAACTGCGGAAGTGGAAAAACTGAAGAATGAAATGGCGAATAAAAATAAATTAATTCATAGCCTAGAAATCAGGCTGGCGCAAGTTGAGGTACTTCACACTAAGGATTGCTTAGAAATAAATGGAATACCGGAAAAACAAAATGAAAATTTGTCAGATCTGGTCAAGAAAGTGGCTGAGACTGCAGAAATTAGCCTGAGAAACGAGGATTTCAAAGCAACCCGATACAACCAAAAAAATAAAAGCAGTGCCTCCACACTGGACTCAAAAATCAAGGTGAAATTTCATGATTCTGACAAAAGAAATGAATTTCTTGAAAGAAGAAAAAAAATTGATGTTAGTAAAGTAAAAGAACTCTGCAACTATAGGGTGTATATTGGGGAGGTTCTCTCACCGTACTATAAAGGATTGATGTGGCAAGCTAAACAACTGGCAAGAGAAAAAGAATATAAATATGTATGGTACAATCACTCTAAACTTATGGTGAGAAAGAGTAGCAATGATAAAATTATTTATATAAATCATCTGGAAGATCTTAAAAAGATTAATTAAGCAGCGACTGAACCGCCTTTCATTCTTCTTCAAAAATATCTACAAAAATACTTCTTTATGTGATTGTCTCATTTGGGTCCT
Organism: Molanna angustata; assembly: GCA_963576475.1. Classification (NCBI taxonomy): domain Eukaryota; kingdom Metazoa; phylum Arthropoda; class Insecta; order Trichoptera; family Molannidae; genus Molanna; species Molanna angustata. The sequence goes on from OY754972.1 coordinate 1,481,942, forward strand.
TGTTTATGTGGAGTGCATATGATATACACTTTTACTATAAATTAATAAACTGTCAACTCACAGTGTATAATCTGACATTAGAAAAAGGCAAAAATACTTCTACCTACCACCATAATTAATATTTTTAATAAAATAAGAAAAATATGACCCAGTTTAAAATATGAATAAACACAATGGGATAATCATATATTATGTTCTCAACAAAATAGGCACATAATATTGTGTTACTTTGCATACTATCAGAATAAACAGTTTTAAAAAGAAATATATATATCTACCTGGGTGCTTACCATTTGAAACGAGTAGCATAAATTACATAAATATAAATCACCTTAAATTATTTCATAGACCCAAGATAAAAATATACAACTGTGTTTTACAGACATTCATTTATATACCTATGTGATAAATAATACCAACTAGCTTATTATCTCATCAATTGCCAAATTAATTCCAACCTGATTTTTCTACCCCACATAAAATATACCTTATCACGTTCTTTATGTCTTATAATGTATCGACTCATTTCTCAATAATTTCAAATGGAAAATGGTATTCTTCAAATGTAAAACTGTATACTTCAAATGTAAATTTCTATTTTCTATTGTATTATATAATTTCTTCAGATTAAAAATTTGAAAAGTATAAAAAAGTACTTAAGTGGGTATATAAAATGTGCTTTTCGGGAGGATGATGGGTGGACTCTCGCTATAAAAAAATAATAATACTATGTGTTAAATCTAAAATGGATTCATTTTTAGAAAGTTTAGATTTAAGTTTCTTAGAAAACTATACTCATACTATCTGTAACATTGAATTTTGTCGTCTCTTATTAAAAGGAGACAATAATTTGAAAATTTTAAATCAAAATATTAGAAGTCTCAATAAAAATTTTGATGACTTTGTTGTAATGATTGAAGACTTACAAACTGAACTTGACATAATTATACTTACCGAATGCTTTGTATCAAATAACCACATACCAAGTCACATAGAAAACTACAAGACTTTTACAACACAAAATAACTACACTAAAAATGATGGTGTAGTGATTTTTATCAAAAACACACTAAATGTTGACGTAACTGAACTCGCTATACCAAACGCAAATTGTCTACAAATCCAAATAAATCACGACACATGCATTCTTGCTATTTACAGAACACCTTCAATTCACAACATCACCCTTTTCTTGGATAATTTGAACTGTTCACTTGAACCTTTGACCAATTTTAAAAATCTTATCATTGCAGGAGATTTAAATATAAATACGTTAAATGAAAATCCGCATCCCCAACTTCTAGATTATGAAACACTTCTAATACACCACGGCCTACAAAGTGCAATAAATAAACCAACTCGTATAACAACAAATTCCAAAACTTGCATTGACCACATAATGATTAGAACTAAAAAAACATTCAAATCACTAATCTACGAATCATCAATTACAGACCACTACACAACTTTTATTAACATAACCCAAACACAACATAAACAAGATACAAACTTACAATACACTAAATTAAAAATTGACTATGATAGCCTTAAAACAACTCTAGGACTCCAAAATTGGGAGCATATAACCTCAATAACTGATGTGAATTTAGCCTGGAATATCTTTCAAGAATATTTACAAAAAGAAATAGGAAAACATAGTCAACTCTCATATGTAAATATTCCACATAAAAACAAACCAATTAAACCGTGGATAACCCAAGGAATTATTAAATCCATCCACAAAAGAAATAGATTACACCAGAAATGCATTAAAAATCCACATGACATGATCCTACTTAACCACTACAGAAGATATAGAAATACCTGTTCCATAATTATTCGTAAAGCAAAGCAAATATACTACACTTCAAAAGTGATTGAAAATAAAAATAATCCCAAAAGAATTTGGGATATTATAAAGGAAATTACATGTACAACAAAAACAAAACAATCAAGTATCAAAGAACTCAAGATAAATAATACTAAAACTACCTTTGCCGAAAATCCTAATGATATTGTAAACCATTTTAATTCCTTTTTTTCCACTATCGGTTCCAACTTGGCCAAAAATATCAAATTAACAAATCAAAACGACCCCATTGCACAATACAATAATCACTCTACAAATAAATTCATTCTTGAAAAGGCCTCATCGGATGAAATAAACAAAGCAATAATAAAAATTAAACCAAACTGTGCTACAGGAATAGACCATCTATCTGAAAAATCAATTAAGCTCCTTAACAATGAATTAATAGCTCCGCTTACATATCTAGTTAACTTATCTATAACTAACGGCATCTTCCCAACGTCTATGAAGACCGCAAAAATTGTACCCATATTCAAGGATGGAAACAAAGACGAAGTAAATAATTACCGCCCAATAAGTGTACTAAACATTCTCTCTAAAATCATAGAAAGAATCATAAAAAATCAACTTACAAACTACTTTGACAAAAACAATATCTGGTCAAACAATCAGTATGGTTTTAGAGAAGGAAGGTCTACCTCGGATGCTATTTCTGAAGTCACTGGATATATAACTCAGAATGTTGACAAAGGCAATAAAACAATTGGTATATTTTTGGATATTAAAAAGGCCTTTGATACAATATCGCATACTAAACTTTTTGAAAAAATGGAAAAATTAGGGATTACCGGAAATGAGTTAAAATTATTGAAATGCTATATGACAAACCGAAAACAACTAGTCAAAATTCAAGACACTCTGAGTTCGCCTTCCAATATAAACTACGGAATACCTCAAGGAAGCATACTTGGTCCTATCTTATTCCTCATCTACATGAACGACCTATGCAATATGAATATAGGAGGACAAATCATAAGTTTTGCAGATGACACTGTGTTGTTATTTAGCGATAAAAACTGGGAATCTACTTACAAAAAAGCAGAAAGTGGGATGCATCTTATTAAAAACTGGCTAAACTGTAACACACTTACATTAAACAATGACAAAACAGTATACATAACTTTTACCAAAACGGACCAGGGACAACCAAATGAAAATAGACCACTGAAAATTCATGACTGCAAAGACCAACAAAGTAACTGTATATGTACTGAAATAAAAAAAACTAGACAAACGAAATACTTGGGAATAACAATTGACCAATGTTTAAAATGGAAACCCCATATCTCAATTTTAAGCATGAAATTAAAAAAAATTAATTTCATTTTTCGCTCCATCAGAAATGTTTTACCGAAATCTGTCATTAAATTAATGTACTATTCACTTTACCAATCAATAGTAGAATATGGTATTATAGGGTGGGGTGGCACTTACAGAACAAATATAGATTCAATAGTTAAAGCCCAAAAATCCGTTTTGAAAATAATATTTAATGTACCTATTCGCACACCCTCAGCCGAACTATTCAAAAAACTTGACATCCTAGACATACCACAGTTATATGCTAAAAACATTTGCACTTATATCTATTCACACCTTAACGACTTCCAATCGACCCAAACTACACGTCAGACTAGACAGACTAGACAAGCAAATATACAGATACCGAGAACCAAATCGACTTATGGACAAAGAAATTTTCATTTCCTTGGAGTAAAAATTTTCAATTTGCTTCCAATTGAATTGAAGAAAAATACAAATATAAACAGCTTTAAATGTGGATTAAAGAAGTGGATAAAAAAAACAGACAAGACAGTGATAAATAAACAACTCTACGTTAACATACAATGACACACACGCACACCTAAACAATATACCTATATAATTATAAGCTGCTCCAGAACAGGTTTTTAACCTAGTGAAGCAGTTTACATTCCGCATCTAGTTCTTAAGGATCTTTTTTTTGTAAAAATATTGTATTGTTAAACTTTGATGTGTACCTGTATAATATTATTTCTTATGTTACAAAAAAAAAAAAAAAAAAAAAAAAAAAAAAAAAAAAAAAAAAAAAAAAAAAAAAAAAAAAAAAAAAAAAAAAAAAAAAAAAAAAAAAAAAAAAAAAAAAAAAAAAAAAAAAAAAAATATATATATATATATATATATATATATTTATATATATATATATATATATATATATATATATATATATATATATATATATATATATATATATATATATATATATATATATATATATATATATATATATATATATATATATATATATATATATATATATATATATATATATATATATATATATATATATATATATATAGTGAAACATCCAAAACGAGTACCTATCTCGACTCACCTTTGAGTATTGATTATTATGAAATTATCATACTACTAATTGCAACAGAAATAAGGAAGAAATGGAGTATCGAGGAAGTAGGGAGGAGGATAGTGTATATGTGTTTGTGTGTATGTGTGTGTGTGTATGTGTGTGTGTATGTGTGTGTGTATGTGTGTGTGTTTAAACATGAAACATGAAAACACACGAGAAGTAGCACAAGTAGAAGAAATGAACATTAAAAACATTAAAAAAGAAACAAAAATTCAGTTACAAAAGAGACTTTAAAAGATATAGTAAACTACTTCTACCTTATCATAAGGATTTTCTTTTTAAATGTAGGTCTTGACAGATGAAAAATGTCCAGGTTATCAGTTTCATTTACAATTTTTGTATAGGTATATATACACCTGTATAATGGATATATACACCTGTATAATTTTGTATAGGTATATATACACCTGTATAATATACACCTGCATAATTTTGACTTATTTTAAAAAATAAAAACGAGTTAGTACGAGACAAGAAAAAACCACGAGACGCGACCGTTGATATACAAAAGACATTAAAAATTAATTAGGAAAATATATGAATACATATTATTCTACAAAGTATCACGTATATATATGCTGTAGAGGTGGGGGCGAGAGGCCTTCCCGCAAAATCTTTATATTCCTACTTTAAAGACCTGGGTCTCCCCAGAGGCCTCAGTCATTTGGAACCCTAAATACAATGTACATTGCAATAATATAGATAGAATTCAAAATAAATTCATCTACAGAATGACCAGAAAATACAATGAGTATTCTATGTGTAACATCCCATGCCTATTGCAGTACGACGAACCATTAATGATTTACTTTTCCTGTATAATATACTAAATAACAATATTGACTGTCCAGACCAAAGACCTTATAATAATGTACCAGACCTTGTTTCATATATAAATTTGCATGTACCGACTCGACGTACGAGACACACGCCACTCTTCCATAATTATTGCTATAGAACTAACTCATCTATAGACTCACCAATTAACAGAATCCTCACCACTTACAATAAGCATCAAAGTACCCTTCAACTAGATATTTTTCATAACTCGCCAAACCAATACAAAAACTTACTATTCAATTTAAAATCAGCATAGTAAGACACATTTTACACACCTCATTACACATTTTCACTCACTAGGCATTCACATCCCAGTATGTTATTAATTATATGAATTGATTTGCCACAAGTAATTGACACTAGGTAGGGATAGTTTAAGAATTATATATTAAGTCTACTCATTGTAATTTTTTACCTAGTTTTGTTTGTGTGCAGTTTAATTATGTAAATAAAAAAAAATAAAAAAAAGAACTTTTGGACTGGGTGGTAAAAGCAGCATTATCCGCATCCTATTGGATTTGGTTGCGCAGAGGAGTGGAGTATCAGTCGGAGATTGTGAGTGGTGAGCGTGACTTGAGTCATAAAGGGGATCCTTAATCCCACATACATGGTCGCAAGCCCATGTGGCTCGCCTGTTCTGGCTGTTATTCTGGTCTCCTGTGCTCGTGGGCCTGGATTCATGAATCCAGTGAAACCACGTTTGCCTTTCTATTTTGTATCTACATATGTATATACCGAGGGATGTTACGGCTTATAGCTACTTTGTGGAATAACATGTGTACTTATTTTTTCTAATCACTGCTGTTTTTCAGGACCAACAAGATAAGCAAACACATCCTACCTGCTTTGTAGCTTTCTGCGTGGGACCCCTCCACTGGTCGTGTTGGGAGTTGGTGTGATGGTCGACAGCGTGATGTTGCGGAGTGCAGACGGTGTTGGGCAGAGCCACCAGGGCGTAGGGTGGCGGGGCCAGCGTCGAATACGCCGGGGGCGGGCCGGGCCCAGAGAACGGCACCACCTCCTGGTGTGGCGACCTCCACGGATACCGGAGGACAGTCGAGTGTCCGTTCAACGATGTCTGGGTCTCTTGGTCACGGACAACTCGCGAGGGCATTATTGCTATCACGTTCACACGGTCCTCGACTAATACTGATTGCTGTTCCGGTCGCGCATCCCGAACCATCACAACGTCCGACAATGTCTTTTCGGCGGAAGGGGAACGGCGTGCGACGTTTCGGACGCTCGTCCCTGCCGGCTCTCTTCCTTCTTGGAGATGTCTCTGTGACGGGTGCCTTATCGACAGACAACTGGTCATGCAGGCGCATCTCCCTGCGACCGCATCGGCCGACTTCAAAGGTACTCGTAGATCTATTTTCGTTTCTGCCCTCACGTCCCCCTTGTTGGCTCCAGCCTGTCCGTGAGAGGAACATTCAGGACCTAGATCGCAAAACTCCAGAGACGACAGTTGAAATTCGGAAGTTGAGGGCGACACCTCCGACGGCTGCCCGGCGACTGGGGGCGAACGCGATGGAATGAAGCAGCGATCCGAAATCGGACGGTTGGGGTTCGAGTCTCCCGACTCTGAGCGAGGTATTGTTTCTGGAATGAACTGAACGGAAAATTGGGACTGTCTGGGAAGGAGCGACGCGGACAGTTCGTCGGGAGACGGGTTAAGAAATGTATCTAAGACGCGAGGGGGGGCCGTTGTCGGCAGGTTTAATCGGACATCTGCCGAAGAACATTTTGGAGGTATTTTTTCTGGAATGATACGAACCATGTTTTGGGACGCTATGGACGATTGAGTCAAAGGTCGCGTGGTGATTTGTGGTGGGGTAGTGCCGGCGTGCGTGGACCCCGGCGGTAGCGAGGAGCGACCGTCGGAGCGGTCCTGGGACAGTGAGCGATGGAGAATCTCCGAAGAGGAAGTTGTCGCGGTCGACTGGGAGTGGAGGATCCATGGTTGCGGCAGAGACTGGTGAGGGTGAGGACGTTGTGAGGGTTGTAGGGCGGGTGATGTTGTCTGTTGGCTGTCTGTTGCGGAAGTGTTGTCAGTGGCGTTGGCGGTGGGTAGCAGCAGTGGTGTCTCCGCGGGTGGAGTGGCCTCGGTGAGGGTCAGTTTGGAGGGCGGGTGTCCGTGGTGAGCCAGTGGTGGGGGCGGAGGCGGGGGCGGGGGGAGGGCGGGCGCTGGGGGCGGGCGCGCCCTCAGCCCCCCCTCACCGAGAGATCTCCCGCGCCCTTTCACCCGCTGCCGCCCACATCGTCTGCAATACAAAACAATCGATGTAATATAGTATTTCAAATGTCAAATTTTGTCTTTAATTTTTTCAACCGTCAGGAGAAAAATATTCATTACGCTGGTATCAGGTATAACATTTTCTGTTTATAGTAAAAGCTAGGAACATATGTTATATAATATTAATTATGTAATGTAACTTCATTGTTAATGAATAATAAATAAATATTTGAATTGCAAACCTAATAATATATATTATTAAGTAACTACTCTCATCTAATCTTAAATTTCCTTGTCGATGAATTAGGTCCATCACATAAAGGTTCACACACAAATACACACCCACAATAGCATCACACGCTCACATAAACAGACACCCACCCATCACACACACATCCAATTGCATGTTGTTACTAATTAGTGACGACATCGTTTCATACAATATACCTATATGGCAGTATACACTATGTACACAATATTACGGGGACTCAATATTTTGATTTCTCCATCTCCAAACAAACATACATACATACCATTAAGTTTTTTCATATTCTGGGTAGGAAGAGAAGACTGACCTCCATATTATTCTTTCTTGACATACATACCTACATGTTTTGTATAGAAAACATGTAGGTATGTTTTGTTAAATAAAATACTTACTTAATTTAAATTAAATTATTTAAAAGAACCTTTAAAAGGTTTATAACTTGATTCAAACAATATACCTATTTGAAATTTGCAATGTAAACTGTTGATTCTGTAAATCAATAAAATAAACTAAATAAATAAATAAAATATCTTAAAATATTCAATAATTTATATTTCAAGATTTATAGTTTGGTTATTTATCGCCGTCGACAGTCGGATCTCATGTGTTACATGCAACCATCAATTGCGATCATACCACATTATCATAAAATACTTCCGTGCTTTAAAATCGTTGCAATTATTTTAACAATTAGATAAATATTTTTAAATATTGCCTAATCCTTTAATAAGTAAACAATTGACTTAAAAAGCTAATTTTTATTTTTCCGAGACTCAAAAATATACCTACTTCAAACAAACTTGCTTCAAACAATATATTTTTCAACAGATTTTTAATTATCTCAATAGAGACGAAGTTGGAATATTTATTGTAGGAGAACCGGGAAATCAAGGCACCTACAGGGCTTACGACCTGTCATCGGCTGGTTTAAAGTGATCACGTAAACCAGCCGATGACAGGTCGTAAGCCCTGTAGGTGCCTTGATTTCCCGGTTCTCCTACAATAAATATTCCAACTTCGTCTCTATTGAGATAATTACTAGTTGCATGTAACACATGAGATCCAACTGTCGATAGCGATAGTATGTATAGTTGAAGAATATGTACCAAACTATAAACCCATAGATACAAATTATTGAATATTTTCAGATATTTTGTTTTCTATACAACATATGTAGGTATGTATGTCAAGATAGGATAGTATGGAGGAAGATCCTTTTTCCTACCCAGAATATGCAAATAGCATGATGGTATGTATGTATGTTTGGAGATGAAGTATCAAACTATTAAGTCTTCTTACATATTGTGTATAGGCGACTGCCATACAAAATGTATGAAGCGATGTCGTCACTAAATTCAATTTTTAAAAAAATTCTTAAAAAAAAATTGAGATCTTCTACTACAATGTTAATATTTTTTATAGAAAATTAAATTATCTAGTTGGGGTGTTTCGGCTTTTTTCGATAATTGTAAAAGTTTTGGAAATATAGGCAGTTAAACTCATAAATTTATCATAAAAAAAATATTTTTCTTAATAAAAAATGTTTGAGAAACCCTGGATTTTTTTTGAAAAACCAATTTGAGATTTTGTATTTGTCTATGTTTGTACCAATTTTCAGCGTTCTACCGTTTATGGTTTCTGAGATATATGGAAAAATAAAATAAAAATTCAAAAGTTGATAACCCCTGACTGAAACAAAAATTTAAAATTCCGAGTATAAAAGTTTTGTAGGCCTGTAACTGTTTATATATTCTGAAATTTTAGGCTCTGTAAATTGAGCGGATCAAAAGTTATAAGGGGGGGACGGACACACAGACACACACACAGACACACACACAGACACACACACACACAGACACACGAAATGTTCTACTCCGAATTCTGAGTAAATCCGTGTATGGAACATATATGCTGCGAAGCCTCTAAGTTGGTGTTTTTTGACTTCAAAGTTGGAAAAGCCGTGAAAAAAGTAGACCTCTCCATACAATTCTCGCGTATTCTGGCTTGATACATTGTCGATATGTTAAGAGAACAAAGTTCTCCTGAACAAATCGACAGTTGGAAAAATCTGTTGAAAACATCTTTGACTCCCGACAGGGAAAAAAATCCAATGTTTGCGCATATGCAATAATAAAAATATTCGATATATTTTTCACTATTTCAATCCATCTTACAATATGGCATTATTTGTTGGGAGGAGCTTTTAAAACCACTTTAGTGCCTTTAGAAGTTTTTCAAAGAATCATTATTAAAATTATATTAAAAAAGAGATTTGATTATACAAATATTAATGTATTTCAAGAATTTAATGTTTCAACTGTTGAAAATATTTACAAAAAAAATCTCATTGTTCCAAATTAATAAAGATATTCTTTCAAATTCAAACCAATTGTCATTTTCTATAAGCAGCAGAATAAATTCACAAGGATGTATTACCATTCCTCTTTTACGAACAACTGCCTCACAACATTTCTATTTAAAGGTACTAAGTGGTTTAATGAACTCCCTTTGAGTCTTAGACTCGAAAAAAATTATAATACATTTAAAAATAAAATCAAGAAATTGTACTGATTTATTTATTTTTTGTTATTTCATTCTTGTTTTTGTCTAGCTTCATACTTTTTAGTAGAAGTACAATGTTTTGGAAAATGTAACAACACAAAATAGATACTCCCCTCTTTTAACACGAGATTTTATCTCAATTAAAGAGGGTTATTATGAATCATATGATGGAAATTGTGATTTATATGTAAACTTTGTATTGATTTGTAATAAATAAAATAAATAAAATCGCAATAGCATAAAATTGGTAGTCCATCGAAACATATTACTTCTCTCACGCTACCAAACATCAGGGAGTCATATTCTATTTGTGGTGTGTTGTCAATCCATTATAGAACTATTCATCCGATGACTTCTATTTGAGACAGACAATATACTTAAACAACCTACCAATAACGTCTAAGAATAATATTGTTAGCAAAGGTTTTCTGAGAAAGCATCGTGTGCATCATACGACGATAAGAGAATGATGTCTGAAAGTTCCTAGAAACCCAGCACAAGTTAACTGCTGTTTTGTATCACCGGTTGAAGTTCCATCGGGATGATCATTTTGAAATTTAACCGCAGAACAATAATAAATCTAAAGGTAGACTTGAAACTAATGGACGTGCCTTCTAGCCGTCAAACAAGAAACGATTAATATTTGAAACTAATGGACGTGCCTTCTAGCCGTCAAACAAGAAACGATTAATATTTGAAACTAATGGACGTGCCTTCTAGCCGTCAAACAAGAAACGATTAATATTTGAAACTAATGGACGTGCCTTCTAGCCGTCAAACAAGAAACGATTAATATTTGAAACTAATGGACGTGCCTTCTAGCCGTCAAACAAGAAACGATTAATATTTGAAACTAATGGACGTGCCTTCTAGCCGTCAAACAAGAAACGATTAATATTTGAAACTAATGGACGTGCCTTCTAGCCGTCAAACAAGAAACGATTAATATTTGACAAATTTTTAAATAAAATATCATTAACTCTCGACAGGGCAAAAAAATCCAATATACGATATACATGCACATTGGTACAAGTACGTAAACAAGCCAAAAATTAAGTTATAATTTCGGTGAGGTTCAGGAGTGACATCTGTGCGAGAACATTGTCACCTCATGGACTATTGCTTTCATTGTTTACAAAAAAATAATTTCTCAATAGATGGTGTTACTTAAGGTATTTTTCAGCTAATTTCAAATGATCAGTTTCTCATTATTAAAATATATAGATATTTCAAATTTGCATTTTTTTATTTATTTATTTAGAGAATACAACAGCTATGGTATATAATATAATATGTTATATAGATTCACGTTTTATGGCGCCAATTATAGTATTCTTCGTTCTGTCAACAGAAATATAAGTATATAATATATAAGTAAGAAACAGGAAATAGGATAGAAATGGATCCAGGAATAGGAAGGAAAATGGAGAAAGGAAGTGAAGAGCATTGATAAGGGAACTCAATAAGAAGGCATCATTGGTGAACGTTGCGCAAGCGCATAAAGTGATCACGTAACTAATGAGGTTCACCACACATTCAGAATATATGTAGTGCCTTTTTGAGAGACGAGACTGGTGTATGAGTATACACACTCCCTTTTATAAGGTAGTGCACACCCGCGCACCTGTCGCTGGTTACCCCACATCGTGGGGTATGTCGGGTGTTCATCCCGAAACATCAATTAAGAAAATATACAATAATCAAAAAATTTATGGAAAAAAAAAGAATAATTAATTAATGAATTAATAAACGCTTCGTTGCACCCTGCGCAAGTGGCGAGTTTATTGCCATTTGGCAATTTCTTCCGACTAACCAGTGTTTCCAGCCCAGAGAAGCAATATTAGCGTGAGAAATTAATTTAAATAAATTTCATCTCTGCTAAGGATGAAGTTTATTTTAATTAATTTCTGGATGATTTAAATCTATTTAAATTAATTTCTGGATCTAACCCAGGATGCTCGCACAAAAACCAAACGAAAAAAATCTGTGACAAAGCGATCAGCGAAATACCAAATTGTTATTTTTTTATTATTAGGTATTATTACACAAAACAAATACAACATAAATATAAACTGACTAATAACGCCCCACTAGGCAAAAGCCTGTTCTGGGACTGTTATTTTACATAGTTGAGTATCTTTATTCAGCTGTAATTTTCATATTTTCACATGCTATAAAAGAAGAGTAGGTAAACAAAAGTAAAAAAATGTAAAATAAATTATACAAATACAACTTGATTTTATACAAAAAACGAGTGGGTTGTGGCCAACGCTAAACTCTCCACTACGAAGATAAATAGCGTAAAAATTTATATGATTGCTTATATTGTATAAAGTATTAAAAAAAATTAAAATATCTCAAGCCAAACAAAAAATTCTCCTATATATTTTTCATACAAAATATCGATTAATAGAAACATAATTATTGAAAGGATATTGTATTTTTCTTTTAAGGTTGGCAAACTCTGAATGCAGTTTTGTGAAAATTCCTTTTTTTGCATAAATAATTCAAACAAAATGAAAATATCTCAAATTTCCAGGTCGTGAGAGCATTTTTAAAGTTTTAACAGATGAAATCATAGAGAAATAATTAACTGTTGTCTATGGAAAACTAATCAGCTCTAAGTTTATGTACTTCACACATATGGTATCAATATGAAGTTCATCAGTCTTTTGGTTTGGGCTGTACAGAGGACACAAATTTTCAAATTTGTGTACGGCATACGGCATACACACAAAAACATCACGATGAAACTCAAAGTATACACTCTCTAAATGATACCCATTGAGAAATTGATGTAAAAAAATATGCTTAAAAATTGTGAAATCATGACTCTCCACTATTCCATAGTTGGTAGTGGAGAGTAAAAATACTGAAATGTATTTCTCAAAATATTTTCTAACGTAGATTGGAATTGATCGTCGGTCACAGCGCATCTCTTTAAAATTAAACCAGTATAGTAATAAAATAAATAAATCTGTCTTGAGAAGTAGACATTTTTGGTACCACAGTAATTTTTCAAGTAAAAAACCAAGTGACAGCATGTCCTGTCAAACAGACTCGTGATATTTTCAGTAACAAAAGAGAGTATACAAACGCGATTGTATTATTTATGGCAGTGAAATGTGGACACTGCAGTGTCTGTCGGGTTTGCAAACGCACCTTCAAAATATGCGAACTTTGCGTTCCGCTTTTTTCACTCTCCACTACTATGGAATGATGGAAAATTACATTTTATTGGCCTACTGTAGAATTGCAAATAAATAAAAATATACCGTCTTATTTTAAACCTTGGCTATTTTTATGTAAAATTTTAAAACCTGTTTCTATATAAAATTTGTGGTTGTTATTTATTAAGATAAAAAAAGACACATTCAAAAATCATCACCACAACACGCGATGACATAATACACATACACATACACCACTTGTTATATTGAATTATGGCTTCTTAATTATAATTTTTAATTATTCTTATGTTTATGTATAATTATTATTTATATTCGCCCTTAATATTTTTTTATAATTAATTTCTTAACTATTTCATTCCTTAATGTTATTTTTTTTATTACTTGTTTTATCATTTATGGCCTTTTATTTGTTATTGTGTTACTCTGCATACTACATTGTGAATACTGTAAGGTTGCAGATAAACGTCGACATAACATATTGTTGGTGCCCGAACACTGCATTTTGCAACCAAAGTGCGTTAAGAATTAATGCCATGGTAATAGAATATTGGTAAGAATAATTAGTGCGGCATATGCCTTACTTTTTGTGTTCCGAATATAAAGACTAGTAACGTATCTATTATTTTTTACATATCATTGGCCACTAGATGATTTATATTTTTAGTTGCATTGGACTAGCACAGTTGGTTGAATTGAAGATACATTATTTCTTCTGCTTTGTAAAAACGATTGTTCAGAGCAAGTAGACGAATACTTGTATCTGGGTAAAGATATTGAGAGAAGAGTGTTGGCAGAAATAATGGACCACATAGAGATCTTAATATATCATACATACATACTATCACGCCATGTTCCTCGTGGGGTAGGCAGAAAGAACACAGCTTCACATAATTCTATATTAACATATTGGTACCTACTTCAGTTATACACACATTTATATTCTGTAACTGCTTGTATTCCTTAATGAATAAATAAATAATTAGATGATTCGCGAGTTCGGAGAAATTGTTACTTTTGGGGCATCTCATATTTATGCTCCCTTAGCCTGTTTTTAAAACTTCTTCAATATTCCTGTTTCGAAATTGTTTGAACGAAAATACTCGAAGTTCGTGGTTAATACAAAGTTATTGTGTATATTTTTATTTAATTATAATTTGTTAAAATGTGCATAGTAACAGCAACATCATAATATGAAGATACTGTAGAATTGCCGCTACAACGACCATCCATAAGTTTACTAAATCTCATTTTACAAATGTCGGATAAGCTGTCAATGTTGACATTAAACGCGATAATTTAAACATAAAAAAATAACAAATAGTGTTCAAAATCATAAGTAGGTAAAAATATGTTGACATATATAAATTATTTGAAAAATATAATCAAATGGCTTGACAAATACGAATTAACCTAACCTCAAACGGCAAAGATGTTGATGAAATGTTTCCTGCAACCAATTTCTATTCACTTTATAAAGCAACTCGTTCACGCGTCATTAAAAACTAAACCTAACCGAAAATTATACAGGATATATGTAATAAACTACGACAACGAAATAATAGTATGTGTACGTAAATCTCCATTCCCGTTAATTTTTTGGTTAGGTTTAGTTAGTCCTTAATGAATAGCGACTCGCGTGAGCGAGTTGCTTGATAAATTGAATGGAAATTTATTGCAGGAATAATTTTATCAACACCTTTGCCATTTGAGGTTATCACATTTTTCAAATAAATTATATTTCTCAGCATATTATTTAAGAAATTGTTACTTAATATTTTTAATACTACTTATTATTATATGTGTTGAATTTGTAATTTCTATGGCTACTTTTATTGAAAATCATCAACTAGTATCATGCTGAGATTGTATTCTGAAAGTTTCATCACAATGTATCTTTGAAGCATATCTAAACAATGCTCAATTTTTTTAACTGTCAAATATTTCAAAGTGACCCAAAGCTCTGGAAACTTATTATCTGATATTTTTATTTTCAAATTGCTAAAAAGGCACGTAGCTGTGAGGCACCGGCTTAGAATAGTGCTTAGACACTTTTCTATTATTGTTTTCGAGTGTCCCGTAAGAGCCGGGTAATCGAAAATACAACAGGCAACCATAACATCTCACATAGTTCAGCAATGAGGTTCACCACCCATTCTGAAAATAGTGCCTTTTTAGGTGAGACGAGACTGGTATGTAGGTATACACAGATATGTTGTGCTCCCTTTTATAAGGCAATGCACACCCGCACACCTTTCGCTGGTTACGCCACATTGTGGGATATGCCGTGATGGTATGAATGAATGAAATTTTATAAAATGGCATTGAAGAATTATCAAGTTTTCATAGTAAAATATTTAAATAAAAAATAATTGATCAAATTCATTTCATGAAAATGCTGGAAATTGTCCATACCAAAATTTGAATAATTTGTGGAGTGACTTGGTAGTGAGGAGTAAAGCGTTGGCTACAATCCACTCCTTTTATTATAGATCATGTCCAATGACTTTTCATACCTACTTAAAAATTTAACGAATTACGGGCGAATTATGATTTATCTTTCTTTTGATCACTAGTGAATGTATAAAATAATATACCTACATACTTTACTTCCATACATTTACCCTTTCATACATTTACCTTTTGTAAATGTATGAAAGTAGAGCAATCTAAAAATCGAACTTATAATTACTATACGATGAACAACGTCCCAATTTTTTGTCTACATACGTTTACATTACATTAATAGCGTTCTAGCTGAATAAACTATCATAAAAAATATATTATTATTATTAAATTTAGAGAGACATTCATGTGCGTATTAAACTTATTAACCTAGATATTTTCGACATGTCAAATTGAAGATTGAGGACACACTTACAAAGTTTTCTACGAGTTGAAATGAAGAACAAAAAAAATATTTCACGACATTTCGTCGAATGATATAGTTTTACGTACATTGTCATTTATAAAACACAAATTCTGAAAGTATCAAAGCTCTAACTGGTCTGGAAGTTAGTTAAAAATCAATAAAAAAATTCCAGTACAGACAGATGAAGCTAAATTAAAGTTTGTAAAAAAAGATTCTTTTGATAACGGTAGGGGTAGTTCAACTTTTATTTCCTTTAATTTTTTTATTTTTAATTAAATACTATTTTTCATATTTCATGATTTGTTTTATAGGTACTTGTGCTTTGTACGCTTTCATACACGCATATAATTACCCTTACACACACAAATATATACTTACTATACTATCCTCCTCCCTGTTGTACCTTCTTAATAACCTTCTTAATTACTTTCTTCCTCTTAGGTACCTCTTAGGTACACTCTATGGAGTGGAATCGTGGACTCTACGGGCTAGAGATAATGACAGAATAGACGCGTTCGAAATGTGGTGCTGGAGAAGAATGCTGAAAACTCCCTGGACAGCATGATGAACAAATATATCAATTCTTCAAAAACTTCGTATCTCAGTGAGATTGTCGTCTCTCTGTCTTGAACGGATACTCGAGTTTTTAGACACATAGCTCGTAGAGGGGAAGACAGCCTTGAAAAGCTCACCATGGTCGGAAAAGCATATAGATTATGTATGTAAAAGAATTCGATACTTGGTGTACGTTTTCAAAAGATTGGTTGGTATTGTCAAAACAGATTTAGTCAAAATGACATACTACTGCTTAGTGCAATCGATTTTAACATATGGTATGATGGCTTGGGGTGGAGCATTAAATAATCATATTGCACATTTGGAAGTTATCCAAAAAATGTTAGTAAAAAAAATCTACCAGAAACCAATTAGATTCTCAACATCGCAGCTTTTTGAAGATAGCAAACTCCTAGATCTGAGGAAACTCTACATACTCCAATGTCTTAAATTTATCCATAAGAGGCCTCATTTATTCAATCTATACACACAGAACAGAGTCAGCCAGCGATTAAATAATTTGTACGAAGTCCCTAATTATAAAAGGAGAAAGAAACACAGACACGCTGTATTTGTTGCACCTAGAACATTTAATAAATTATCCAACTCTTTAAAGACAATCAAGAATCATAAAACTTTTATCAGACATATCAAATCTTGGCTACTCACAGACCAATGTAATGTGCAAGAGTATTTGTTGTGATTTTGATTTTTTATTACTCGATTTTTTATTTTTGTTTGTTTGTTTATTGTTAATTAATTCATTTATCTTTCAAATTAAATTGTGATTGTTGACTGCTTGTATTCTCTGAGTTGATAAATGAATCATACTTTTTGGTTCTTGTCTCCTGACCCTGCTTCTATTATTTTTCTTTTATTTTTATACTAGCTGAGAAGCATCGCTTCGCTCAGCTTCTAAGCTAGGGCTTTCAGCCTACTTTTTACCGCTGCGCGGTAAATGGCCGCCTTCGGCGGTTCATGCAACAAAATGAAACGAAGCTTTTATGGTAGGTACTTAAAAAATATATTCGGTACAGTGTTAACCAACACCTGGTGGACGTCACAATATCTAGTGGACTTCACAAGGTGCGGGCTTCCAGTCCATTGCCAGTGTTGTTTTTGCGGCTACTCCGCATGGACACATGGCCCCAGCCACACGCCCCATGAACATGCCCATGACGATGCCAATAGTCCATGAAGACTTGGCCACGTCAACATGAGCACCCGCGAGGAAGAACGAACGCTTGCCCTTAACCGTGAGTGCCGTGAAAAGATAAATTACTCTGGATGCTGCAATTTATCGACCTGCATCTTCGCTTTGTGTCTCATGGGCATATTATGATGAGTAAAAGCACTCTATTCTCCATCATCAAAATGTAGTTAATTACCTCATTTTGATTATTTTTAAATAAGTATTTTTTTTATTTATGTTAGTCCAATTAATTCAAACTTTGGGTTGCCAATATAGAACGAATGTGTTTTTAAAGTTGTAACGTGCACAGCATACATTATTTTATAATAAATAATCAATAGTTGTTGATAATAATATTTAATTTTGATGACCTTTTTATTATTTCGATTTTATTCTCATCGGAAGAAAACTTATATTTTTAACGCATTGCAGCGCTTTTGTGATGTCATTCAAATAATACTCCATAGTTAAATAATAATTAAATTTCAAGACCTGACACGAAAGTAGAAGGTATATAAATATTTTGTAATCTTATATATTTTTAAACTGTAATCAATAATCAATAGTTGTTGATAGTAATATTATTTCATAATTAGATATTATTCTCATCGGAAGAAAACTTATATTTTTAAACGCATTGCGGCGCTTTTGTGATGTCATTCAAATAATATTCCTTAGTTAAATATGTAATAATTAAATTTCAAGACCTGACACGAAAGTTGAAGGTATTTAAATATTTTGTAATCTTATATATTTTTAAACTGTATTCCTGTTTTACAAAATTTCGTAGAAATAAAGTTGTTTTTTGTAAAAATGATTTTATATTGTGTTTCCATAAGTTTGAAAATTTACCGATAGATGTCGAAAACCAACCATTTATACTCTTTATATATTTTTTCGTATTTTTTTTTTAAAAAAATTAGGCGTTTCCACAAAAAAAGAATATTTTTCCCGAAATGTGTATAATATTGACTATCTTTAAACAAAAAATCAATATAATTGGCGTTGTAGGCCACTTGTAAAGAATCACCATTTTGACAGCTAAATCGGTAAAACAATGCAAGTAAAGCAAATCTGACCCACAATGCAAAAGGAAACACTTGTTCCGTGTAAATTGTTCCCTCTCCCTATGTAGGATTTTATAATTTCGTGCCTTTTGAGCTCTGGCTATGACGGGAACAAACAAAATTTTACGTTGGCATCAGTTGGCATTATAATAACCGTAAGGATATATTCTCATAAATCAATTTTGGCGACTCGGCGAGTAATGCAAAAAAGCATTCTATAAGTCTTATTATATAACATTAAAACATACTTTCTTTTGAAAATAACATAAAAAACATTAGCTCGCGAGGCTTTGTGTTTTTATACTGTTTCAAATGTTATATTATAAAAATGTTATATTATAAGATTTTTGCTCTACTGTAAAATTGACGATTTTGACATAGTAAGATTTCAAACGAAAGACAGACAGACAGACTGACATGAATTTAGCCGTGCACAAACATGTGCAAATCCAGAACGACAATCTTACCAGGTCTACTTTATTTATATGCAGATAAGTATTTTTTTCTACTACATATTTACTTGTTGGTGTTACAACTCTATTAAAAAATATTCTGAATCTATTAATATTAATCTACTGCTCCTTATTATAATTTGTATTTATTTGTTTCTTACTTGTTAGGTTTTCAATTTAGTGCACTTATGTCTTTCTTTTTCTCAATATTCTGCTCTTGTGTAAAAGTTCAATGATGTTTTTATATTATTATTATTTTTCTTTAATCATTATTTGAAATTCTCAATTTTAACTAGAATGTGTAGATTGACTGCGACATGCATATCCTTGTACTTGCCAAGTATTGTTACTATCAACTGCGGGTATAATATTTGGTAGGACCGCTGTCAGTCTGATGATTCATGTAAACTTATTGATTTTTCGTATATAAATATGTGTATGTATATTTTTTATATATAATTTGTATACTTTATATTTTTTGCACTTGTTTCCTGCCTAAGCAATTTGCTCTATTTTATTTTTATAAATAACTAATGTTATTAACGAAATAATTTTGAATATATTTTTAATTGGTATACCCACAGACAGGCTATGCCTTGTGGGATTTTTGTGTGCACGGTTGATTTAATGTGATTGATATTACGTTTATGTATATTGTATGTTAACCATGTACCAAATCTTAAATAAATAAATAAAATAAAGCGCCTGGTATAAGACCGAGAGGAAGATCACCGATGCGTTGGTCCGACCAAATAGGGCAAAATATTCTTGCTACGCCACTCCATAGAGCCGTCCATCAGGCAGCTGATAGGATGACCTGGAGAGCAATGATCCGCAGCAGGGTACATGATGGCCACGACCTTCAACATTGAGGACGACGACTAGTAAGTAAGTAAGTTGTTTGATTGGTAGGTGTACTCACCGTTTCAAAATCAAAAAGCCTTCGCAAATTTGTAATTCAGGGGATTCTTGGCTCTGGTGTCTATTAAAACTATGAATCGTTATTGATAAAACGTCAAACTTCACCCACATACATAAAATTATTTTGTCTTGATATAATTTAATATGTAAGTATAAATAAAAAAAATGTCAAATAAAATAAATTTTTAAAATACTTTATTTTCATTTCCTACAATTTCCTTATACAAGGGTTTGGTATTTCTGAAATTCAGAATGGGTTCCGTGGCTAAATACAATGTATGAGCCACTGATGTAGACAAATTACACATTTGAAACAGTGGAACAAATTACATACCTCGGTTCCATCGTTAACGGCGAGAATGATATGAACATTGAGGTTGGGAAGAGGATTCTTACAGCTAACCGGAGTAACTTTGGTCTCATTGGACAATTGAAGTCACGCCTATTGTCCAGTAAAACTAAAGCCACGCTATACAACACACTAATTATACCAGTGTTGAGATATGCCTCGGAAACTTGGACATTAACAAAGCACGATGAAAGCAGATTGGACGCCTCTGAATGAAAAATCTTACGCAGAATATATGGATGTATTTACGGAAATGAAGATGTTGCGCTGGGCAGGTGGTGTGACACGCCTTGATAGAGTTCGCAACGAGTACGTCAGAGGATCTTTTAAGTTAGTCCCAATAGAGGAGAAATTGAAAGAGGGCAGACAGCGATGGTATGGCCATGTCATGCGAAGGGAGGATACCTACTCCGTCAAAACTGTGATCGGTATCCCCTCAAAACCAAGAGGAAGAGGCAGACCGCCGGCGACATGGTGGACGAGTATCGAGAGGGAGCTGGCGGCACAAGGTGTCCCACAGGAGACTACCCAGAGTCGCAGATCATGGCGACTGATGATAAGAAGGCCCGACCCCGATGAACTGGGATAGAAGGGCAGGAAATAATAATGATTAACGACATTAGTACATAGCGTAAAAGATATAACACCAAGCTCTATGATCTTTACCAATACATCAGCGTAGTCAAGTTCATCAAGATTTACAGACTACGCTGGTTGGGACATTAACATCGTCTGGATGACCTGGAGCTCCCTAAAACGGTGTAGTCCAATGACTCAACCGGTAAAACGTAGAGAGACCTAAACTACGATGGTTGGACGGCGTTGTCGGGCTATGGGTCTTCAGAACTGGAACGTGGCAATCAACGATTGAGCCGTAGGAGAAGATTTTTGGAGCCAGCAAAGACCCATCAAGGATTGTGACGCTAAGGATTAGCATGATCTAGAGAAAAATTAAAAAAAAAAAACTAAATAAATTTTATTTATCTAAATATTTTGAATGGTTGTTGTTTAATTCTAATTTTTCGACTGATAATACGCGATGGAATTCCATTATCAATATTATAAAATTCATCATCATCAGCTCCACATCCCAAGGTGGGACCTGGCTTCCAAAAGAAGTCTTCGCCATTCCAATCTGTCAGCGGCTCCTTGTCTCCAATTGACCACGCCCAAAGAGTCCAGGTCCCCCTGGACGCAGTCCATCCATCTCAACTTGGGTCTCCCCCTACGCCTCACACCCTCTGGTCTATGGTGAAGGACTCTTCTGGCGGGCAGCTGCTCACTCATCCTCTCCACATGTCCAAGCCACCTGAGTCTCCCAATCCTTATAAATACTCCAACGTCTATATCATCATAAAGCTGGTATAGCTCATGATTGTATCTTATTCTCCACACACCACCCTCACAGACAGCCCCGTAAATTCGCCGCAGGATCTTTCTTTCAAAAATGCTAAGTTGGTCCTCGTCTTTTTTAGTTAGAGTCCAGGTCTCGGAGGCATATGTCAGCACTGGTCTGACAATAGTTTTATATAGTGTAAGCTTTGTCTTTCTCGACAACAACCTGGACTTCATGTGTCTCTGTAGGCCAAAGTAGCATCTGTTAGCAGCAACAATTCTTCTGTTCACTTCTTCACTGATATTATTCTTACTGGTAATTATTGAACCGAGGTACGTGAACTGTTCTACTGATTCGAAGCTGTAGCTGTCTTCTGCAAGTGGTGGTGGAGGAGAATTATGACGGACAGTAGGACGTGACAACAGGTATTTAGTTTTTTGTTCGTTGACTGTCAGACCCATACTCCTAGCAGCGGTATTGAGGGCTGTGAAGGCCTCCGCAAGAGCAGGCTTATTTCTGGATACGATATCAATGTCATCCGCATATGCTAAAAGTTGTACGGATTTGTGAAATATGGTTCCAGTAGTATTGACACCGGAATCACGCACAACTTTCTCCAAGGCTATGTTGAAGAGCAAGCAAGCTAGGGCGTCACCTTGTCGGAGGCCGTTAATTGTTTCAAATTGGTTTGACAGGTCGTTTTGTATTTTTACTCTACACCGGACATGGGACATTGTCAATTCAACCAGGGTGATGAGCTTTTCGGGAATTGAGAGCTCTCTCATAGCGCTGTATAATTTTCGCCTATTGATGCTGTCATAAGCGGCCCTAAAGTCTATAAACAGGTGATGGGTTTCTATATTATATTCCTGCGTTTTTTCCAGTATTTGGCGCAGTGTGAAAATCTGGTCAATACAAGACTTCTGTGGGCGGAATCCACATTGGTAACTACCAATTAAGTCTTCTGTATATGGTAAAAGTCTATTAAATAGAATGTTGGACAGCACCTTATAAGCAGTATTTAGAAGTGTTATCCCTCTGTAATTCGAGCAGAGCAGTTGATCTCCTTTTTTATGCAGTGGACATATGATGCCTTCGGACCATTCCTCAGGCATTTGTTCATCAGACCATATTTGCAGAAGTATCGCATGCATCATTTTAATTAGGTTTTCCCCAGCATATTTAAATAGTTCTGATGGTATGGTATCAGACCCTGGTGCTTTATGATTCTTTAACCTTCCAATTGCCTGTACTAAGGTCTTAAATTAGTGGAATTAAGTTAAAAATTTGTGTTTTTACTTAATTTTTTTTTAAATTATTTTATAATATTGGTTATTTTATTTTTTATTTTATTGGTTATCTAGTTGGGGTGTTTCGGCGTTTTTCGATACAGTAAAAATATGGAAATATTGGCAGTTAAACAAATTTAATAATATTTTAGTAAAACATGAGTAAGGCAATTTAGTTCTGCTAGCCATCAAACGCAAGTATGATTAAAAAAATAAAAGATTGTTTTAAAATTTTCCAACCGACCTTGGAACTTTTTCAAAGGGCTGCTGCGAAAATGATTAGTTTGTATTACAAAGTGAGCGAGATTTTCCCTCGGTCGGCTCCCGTCGGCGATCTTCGGACGTCTTCGGTATCCGTCTAGTGACGGCGCTACACACACACAGACATACCTACAGACACCTAATAATAATACTACTAGTAGAGAAAGAGTACATCTATATATTGTCTCTTATCAGAGAGCCTGTCTCTCTCGTTAGACATTTGGCGCTCGGCCAGGGCGGTATATATAAATATAATATGTATTTTACGATTTCTACATTTTAATTTTAACTGGCAAATAATACAACATATGAATCCAAACGAAAAGAAGTATCTTGAACATAGGTAGACACGATGTGGTCCACTTTCGCATTCCGAGACACTACACTCTACGCTAGAGCATGAGGTTAAATTTAATATTTATCTGTTTAATAATGTTAATGTCCACCAGCAAAAGTGGAATGGCACGAAGGTCGAAATGGAAAGATAAGATGGATCTCCTGGGTCTTGGGAGTGAGACAAAAAAGATCCTTGGTAGAAATTTTTGTCATAAGTTCTAATACCACCGTCCTATTATATCCTGTAAGGACTAAAAATTGATAGCTTTGTGTAAAATAATGCTGTAGATGAGTGGTGGCAGAGCAGTTAGCGCGCTGTGTTAGTAATCCAGTGGTCGCGTGTTAGAATCCTGTCACCTGTCATGACTGATTTCATTCACCAAGCATTTATCCTTAGTTAAACAGAGGAAACACTATTCCAAGTCGGTGCCTCGCAGCAAATTCGATCTGTCAAAATACAAAATATTTTGAAACAATGTGTTTTTTTGTCATACGTCCAAAATCGTCCAAATTACGGATGTTGACTAGAAGACTACCTACAGAAAATGATTTTTAATGCGATAGAGCGAGACTGTCGCATTTATTCTCTCTATAGAATATATCAGTTTTTCTAAGGCAAGGGAAAACAAATTATCTATGTATGACGAAAAGTTTCATTAAAAACACGAATTAAAAAAACATTTACTTTTAAGGGGGGGACTGCTGCCAACGTACCTATTTTTCAATTTGATATACCATCATTATTTCTTAACAAATCGTTTTGAAAAAAATAATTTATATAGTTTGGGTATTAATAAAAAAAACTTTTTGATAATATTCTGTATAAATTCTTGTAGAAAAATAATGGCGTACCCCGATTTTCAATGTTTATCTTTTATTTTTAATAAACTATAAGGCGTAGAGCAATATATATATATATATATATATATATATATATATATATATATATATATATATATATATATATATATATATATATATATATATATATATATATATATATATATATATATATATATATATATATATATATATATATATATATATATATATATATATATATATATATATATATATATATATATATATATATATATATATATATATATATATATATATATATATATATATATATATATATATATATATATATATATATATATATATATATATATATATATATATATATATATATATATATATATATATATATATATATATATATATATATATATATATATATATATATATATATATATATATAAATATATATGTTATAATATTTTTATCTCGGTTTTCCCGTGTCAGTAGGTCTTGACTAAGATCATTTGTCTTCCGACGTTTCGCCTGAATATCACCAGGCATTTTCAAGGACTTAACGAAAAGCACGCGCGCGACACACGTCTACTCACACTGAAAGCTCACCGTCAAGTGACTCGTAGCGTACAAGATGGCCGCTTATGTCAAATATTGTTAGCGCGACGTGATTGGCTCCTTGTGACACGCCCACCTGCTGTCGTGTTCGTTGGTAATAATATTTTATCATTATTTTTGTGTTGTGATTTATTGTTAATTTTAGTTGTGACATTAATATTATTATTGTTGTGTTTTGGGGTTATTTTCGCTATGGTATTATTAATATTATTATTGTATTGTTTGTCATATAAAATGTTCTTCCAGGTACTAGGCAAACGAACTCCGTCGTCCCGATTGTTCATTATATCCCTTCTCTTATATATTTCTATAGCTTCAATAACAATAACAATATTTGACATAAGCGGCCATCTTGTACGCTACGAGTCACTTGACGGTGAGCTTTCAGTGTGAGTAGACGTGTGTCGCGCGCGTGCTTTTCGTTAAGTCCTTGAAAATGCCTGGTGATATTCAGGCGAAACGTCGGAAGACAAATGATCTTAGTCAAGACCTACTGACACGGGAAAACCGAGATAAAAATATTATAACATATTTCACCCGTGAAAACATCAAATATAACATATATATATATATATATATATATATATATATATATATATATATATATATATATATATATATATATATATGAAATTATTATTATCTTTAGGGTTATCCCGCGTCAAAATCAGATCCTTGGAAGGATCTTTCGTCAACCGGCGTTTCGCCTGGATCACACCAGGCATCTTCAGGGCCTTGTTGATAGATTCTCGCTTCGTGTGTCAGTGCAAGCACGTCCGTTCGAGCCGAGAACCTAGCACCAAGTGAAGATTGGAAAGTTAAAGTTTAAACTGTTGGGGTAGATGGGTTTTCCCCGCTTTTGTTCGCCTTAATGGCTTTTGACTGGCTTCTGGTGATTCGCCTCACGCTTAATGATGTATCTATTGTATTAATTTTATTTGTTTGGCGTTTAACATTTAATGGGTTTACTGTAATGGGATTTTTATTGCTGTCAATTTCTGAGGTATTTAATGAATGTTTTATAATGTTATTTTTATTTTTATTGTCGATTCTATTTTTATGTAAGATATTTTTCCAGGCCAGCGGGAGACGCACACCATCGTCTCGATTATTCACGACATTCTTCCTTTTGTAAATTTCGATTGCCTCTCTATAAATTCTTATTTTCAAATACCCGTGAAAACCTTTCTAGTAACAATATATATATATATATATATATATATATATATATATATATATATATATATATATATATATATATATATATATATATATATATATATATATATATATATATATATATATATATATATATATATATATATATATATATATATATATATATATATATATATATATATATATATATATATATATATATATATATATATATATATATATATATATATATATATATATATATATATATATATATTTTAATTAAAGATGACAAAAATATCTAGAAAAATATGATGTAACGTTGCATTAATACTTCAGGTTTAGTAAACAATTTTTTTCCATTCAGCGCCATTTCGAAATAAAAGATTTTTTTGGTTTATTTACTTAACCTGATGCATTAATGCAACGTCAGATCATATTTTTCCAGATATTTTGATCTTCTTTAATTTATAAAAAAATATATTGATCTGTACATTATAGTTTTTTTAGAAATTTAAGATAAATGTCAAAAATCGGGGTATGCTTATTATTTTCTTACAAGAATATATACAGAACATAATTAAATAGTTAAGGTATATTTTTTAAGGTATATTTTTCTTTATTAATATCCAAACTAACTAGGTTATTTTTTTCAAAATGATTCGTTTTGTAGTAATGAAGAAAAAAAAGGTACGTTGGCAGCAGTCGCCCTCTTAAATAAATGTTAAATTTGTTTTAATTTTATGAATATTACATAGGTTTAAGTATTAATTAAGTAAATGTATTTTAAATATGTAGGTTTCTAGTATTATTAACTTCTTTGGCTGGTCCTCTTGCCAATTCGTCTAGGGTCGGACCTCCTGGTACGCAGTTTCCACGTCTTTCTGTCCTGTGTCATCTCACTGGTCAGCTGGTCCTTCCTCAGCTCTCTCTCAATACTCGTCCACCAGGTGGCCTGTGGACGACCTCTAGCTCTGGGTGGTGTGGGAATATTTAGAGCCATCCAGACCACGTGATCGTCTCCCCTTCTATTTACATGACCATACCATCGGAGTCTGGTTTCTTTCGTTTTCGCCGGGATGGGCACAACCCATTACATGACCATACCATCGGAGTCTGGTTTCATTCATTTTCTCCGGGATGGGCACAATCGCCTCATTAACAGTTATTGCTAGTTATGCAATTTTACTTATAATTTCTCAACAGGTATCAGTAGAAAGTGCATACTATGAGTTTCGTGACAATGTTTTTGTGTGTATGTTGTATTGTGAAAACTTTTGTCCTCTGGGAATCTTATATACATATGTTTAAGAATCTAATAGAAATGTACTTCATAAAAATGCATTTAGATATTGTCAACCTGTCAAGAAGAAAAAATGAACGCTTACTATGGTGTGGAGAGTTTAATGTTGGCCACAACCCACTCTTTTACTTATATCATTGTGTCCTGTTTGTTTTCTAAATAAATGCGGTACGGTAAAATTTTCGCAAAGGCCACCATGACAGCTGACGTCCACATGCACGCGCAATTTTCAACCATTTAGAATAATAATATACTATGCGCCATCTTTAAAAGAAAATAATAACATACGCTCACATTTAACGAGACACGTTCAACAATGTGGTGACATTTTAAATTTATATATTTTGCTTGTTACATCCAATTCTTTATTTTTTTTTCAAACGCATTTCGATAAACAATTATACATAAATAAGGTTGGGAGCAATATACATTGCCGTGGAGGTCATATGAATTAAAATTAAATTAAATGTATTCTCATATAACTTTATTTTTACTCAACAAGCCATATCATGGTATATTTTGCGGTAAACGAATTCAAAAATATTTCAAAGAAACACATTTAAAATTTAAAGCGAGATACATATCAAAACAAATGCTGAATAGAACTTTTTAAGATGAAATGTTCATGTCTTGCAACCCTATTTGGGGGTATATGTTTTAATTATTTATTTATTTATTTTTTAACAGATTTTTAATTATCTCAATAGAGACGAAGTTGGAATATGTATTGTAGGAGAACCGGGAAATCAAGGCACCTACAGGGCTTACGACCTGTCATCGGCTGGTTTACGTGATCACTTTATGCGCTTGCGCAACGTTCACAATTATGCCATTTTAATGAGATCCCTTTCAAACTTTCAAAATTGAATTGATAGGGATCTCATTAAAAAGGCATAATTGATGAACGTTGCGCAAGCGCATAAAGTGATCACGTAAACCAGCCGATGACAGGTCGTAAGCCCTGTAGGTGCCTTGATTTCCCGGTTCTCCTACAGTAAATATTCCAACTTCGTCTCTATTGAGATAATTAAAAATCTGTTAAAAAATACCTTTGACTCCCGACAGGGAAAAAAATCCAATGTTTGCGCATATGCAATAATAAAAATATTCGATTTATTTATTTACACAAAACAAATACAACATATACAAACTAACTAATAACGCCCCAGTAGGCAAAAGCCTGTTCTGGGACTTTTATTTTACACATTTGAGTATTTTTATCCAGCTGTAATTTTCATATTTTACAAGTTATACAGGAAGAGTAGGAAAACATGAGCAAAACAAGTGGGTTGTGGCCAACGCTTAACCCTCCACTACACAATGAAGCTTCCCTGCTAATATTTCACACTTATATCAATATGAAATTTAAACTTAACATTGCCAAACATTCTCTTGTTGTGTTTATCATTCATACAAAAATCTATTATTAGGAACATAATTTTTCAAACGGTTGTGTTTTTCTTTTAACGTTGACTAACTTTGAATGCAGTTATTTGAAGATTATTGGTATTGTATATATAGTTGAAACAAAATTAAAATATCTTAAATTTCCAGTATTGACAGAAAAAAAATGTGAATATAAATATTACATGTGCTGGGTCAGAATTTTCATAGTGCCTACCTGTTAATTTGTTTGTTTATATCAGAAGGGTTATATTACAAATTTGCGCTTTCAAAAGGATTCTATTGTATTTAAAACAATATGATATTGCTTATGTCAGTTAATTAATTAATTGATAATACATAATTTATAGTGATGAGTGGTTTCAATCAAAAGAACTACTTACATGACACGGGTTTATTCAAAATAAATGTAATTACAATATAAATAATAACTTAATTAATTTGTGATGTCTCGGGTTGGAACTAATAGATAAAGATTAAACGCGACTCTAATCTATTGAACGATCAACACATGAATAAAATCTGTCGATCAGGTCGTATCAACGACGGTGGGCTATGGTTCGTTGATGCTCGTCAATCTTCGGGAGCATACATGTTGTAGCCCACAAGGCGCTGCCACAACTATCATTGGTTTAGGACAAGATCCAGCAACTGCCAGACTAACATGTATGAAGACTGATTCTCTTTCTTTTTGTGTAACAACAATTGGATAATATGAAGCTTGAGTAGTGATGGGTTTTGGAGACAACAGCCTTCAAAGAGTTTAAAATTGCCATTTTAACACGTCTTTTACCTTTTTTTATAACGATGAATTGAAAAGCCGATTGGCTCACGACAACAATTTATAATGAACATTGTTCAACATGTTCACCAACCCAGAGACAAAACGATTTATTAAAAGTTAAAGGTGTCTATCTGGAGTTTCCACCAACCAATGTGTCTGTAAATTAAAGACGTGATTTCTAATAAGTCTTCCTTGGTAATTATAAAAAATCACGCTTCATAATATAACGTTTTGTACCATAGCTGACCTGTTAAAATATCATGTTATAACGTGTTAATATATATGCGTATTATGGTATCCTTTGACAGTAAAAATATCAGCCTTCATACTACGACGTAAATTTATGATATCGTGTTATTTAAAACTATGAATTACTTTAACAGACATGATTTATGTTTGGAACAATTAAAGGATTACTGATCATTATCAAATAATAAATAGCCTAAGAAATAAATATCAAATGCATTTCTCCTCTTCCGTGAATCGAACCCGGGACGTCAGAATAACAGTCACGACTCGCCTTTATGCTACAGATGACAGCATTATTTATTTATTTTTTTAATAATCTGCACAATATACGCTACGTTAAATACGTTAAATTGGTGTCCTATTGATGTCACACGGATTGTTTATATATAAGAGAAACAACATAGGTCCAAGCACACTGCCTTGAGGTACCCCAAAGTTTAGGTATACTTAGCGAAACCAGTAGCGATCAATGAATTGTAACTTTCAAACGAATCAAAAGACACGCCCACATGACTCATAAACTGTAAATTGGAGAGATTGTGCTGTATAAATAGGTATTTATGTACAAATGCAATGTTTCTTTAATTTTTTAAAGTATTGATGTCAACGCTTGTTTCTGCTCCAAAGTGCTTCTAATCTATATTAATATAATTTATGAGCCAACAGATTATCAATTTTCAAAAAACGACGATTCATTATATTTATAAGATTTAAACAGCAGCCGAATCCGTGGAATCTTTAGAAATAAATTATTCATACATATATTTTAAACAAATGTATGTAAGTATCAATATAATCTCTTCTTCTTCGTTTAGTAGACCTAGTTGGTCTGTTCTTCAGAAACTGTGCCTCCTGGGATGACGAAGTCCAGCTATCCTTCCATCTCTTGCGTGGTCTACCGAGTAGGCGGCGGCCAGAAGGAATATCATTCGTTGCTATATATGCAAGTCTATCAGTGTCCATCCTGGCTACGTGGTCCCTCCAATGACTTCTTCTGGATCTACTCCATTGAACGATGTCCTGTATTCCACATGTTTTCCTTATTCGAACATTGCGAACACGATCTCAGAGAGTTTTACCAGTGATTGGTCAATCACTGGTGCATATAATCTCTTAAATATATATTTTGAAATTTGAATTTATCTGAATTTAATAAAAGATGTGACAAACGAGTAATATTGACTGGGTTTTCTAGGTACAATTTTGGGTAGTTACTGGTTCATAATATAATTGAGCATTCTAAGAAATCTAATCTTCATTGTTCACTTCATATTTTACTTTTCAATAACATTTATATGAGTGCTGGCAGAGCGGTAAGCGCGCTGGGTTAGTAATCCACTGGTCGCGAGTTTGTATCCTGCCATGACCGATTTGGTTCACCTATAGCACAAGCATCTATGCTTAATTTAGGGAATTCATGTATATGTAGTTGTTTAAAGGACATATTCATTCTTCTTCTTCTTATATTAGATCGTAGATCTGTTTTTTCGATAAAGCTATTCCCGTGTCCAGCTATCCCGCCACCTCTTCAGTGGTCTTCCGGTGAGGCGATGCCCTGGTGGGATTTCGTTTACCGCTATGGATGGGATTCGAGATGCGTCCATCCTGAAGACATAGTCCCTCCAGAATCTTCTAGCTCTACTCCATCGTATGATGTCCTCGGTCTCACAGTTTCACCGAATGTCTTCATTGCGAATTCTGTCCCTAAGCGTCTTCCCTGAGCCCTTAAAACCTTCATTTCCGATGTTCGTAGGAGGTATTTGGTTATGGTCGTGTCGGCTCTTGTCTCCACCGCATATGTCATGATTACATATTCATTATTTTTAATAAAAAAACATAAACTATGTATGTAGATATAATACCTAGATTTGAGCGAGAACATTGGATAGCGACGAAAAGCCCAATAACAGAGAAAAAGAAGAAGATAAATAATGAATTGAAGCTGAAAATATGTGTGGCAGGTACGTTACCCACTGGTTAATTGGAAGAATATTCCATATGATAATAAACACATAATTTTTAAAAAATATATTTAATACTAAATAATCATCGTATGTATAAATGTATTAGTAAGTGCTGTAGGTAGTTCTTATTGTTTAAACAATGAATTTTCTGTTTACATTAATTATTTTGATAGTTTCGATTGTTCTGTATTTTTTTAATTCATATTAAGTTTATGCGTAAATATATAAACGACAAAACTGTCAAAAGAGAAAAAATAAAACCAGTGAACGAAAAAATAAAATAAAGTGAATATTTCATTATTAATGGTATATAATAATTATTGTAAACTGTCAGATCGAATCAACGACGTAGCGAATTTTCATATGAAGAACATCAAACGAAATTGACCAATAGGAAGCGCCGTAGACATAACGAAAGCTTTTTGCTAAGAAAGTTTTCAAAACAAATTGTATGAATGAAAGTATGTACAGTAAATAATTATTCATTTGTGTTACATACACTTTCCATGTTTTATTTATTATTATTACACATAAACGAAATAAAATAAATATAATGATGTACATATTTTCAATATTTAAAAAAAGCTTTTATGACACGACTTTGAAAATCGTTAAGATAAAAATCACAAATAAAAATGGTTTATTATTTTATACTTTATCTATTGTTAAAGTTTCGAGAGAAAAACCAAGCACACCACATCAAA
Source organism: Molanna angustata (assembly GCA_963576475.1). NCBI lineage: Eukaryota > Metazoa > Arthropoda > Insecta > Trichoptera > Molannidae > Molanna > Molanna angustata. The sequence goes on from OY754972.1 coordinate 1,514,940, forward strand.
CCAAACACGTGTCTCTAAAACTCGAAATGCCATCAAAGTTTCCGAAAAATAATTATATTTATGCAAAAACATTTTTCCCAGGAGATTCGAGCTAACCTGAAAATAGCTACAAATGAAACGACAATTCTAATTCATAATATAATGAAGATTTCGCCTAAAAATTGGCAACATTTCTAGACTTTTTAATACGAAGGTTCGTCCAGCCACGATTTAAACACTAATTTTCAATTTCGAATCATTAAAAAATCAAAATTTAATTAGTATTTTTATTATAGCTGCATAAAATGTCTCATTTAATGATGATTATAATAAAAAAAACGCCTAAATACAAGGTATGGTGTTGATTGGATGTAGTAATTGTGTGTAAGCGCTGACAGGTAATAGAGCAGTGCATAGTTTGTACTCACTTTCAGATCAGAATATGTGATTTTGTGCAGCTTTTAGCAGAACGAACTCACGTGGGTAAACAAAACACAGGGGGAGCTTTGGAAAACAGCGGCTTAGCACTTCAAATATGGCGTGTTAACATTTCTAAAACGGAAACAAACATAAATCACACATACTTATACAGAAAACACAGCACTGTCGGCGAAATTATGAAAAAAAACTATAAAATGAGCGATAATAACGATATGAGCCACAAGCATACGACACCATTACGCAAGGCAGCGCTCTCACTGCGGGAAAATCCGCGCGCGGCGCTAGTGTAGCCCCCACGACCGCTCCAAACTATTTCGCTGATACGATTCACACGTCAAAACTGTACATTTGCAACGGGTTTAAAACGAAAAATCTCCCTTAAAATGTCGAACGCGCCGTCGAATATCACAATCCGAACTCGGAGACTGTTATTAACCGTGTTTTTTTATCGTCAAAAACATACCGCCCTTTGGTCGCGAGGAGATATTTTGGGACGGTTCAGCACGCTTCATGCCTTGCCGTCGCGACGAGCGGGGTATTTTAAAATCGGTTATATTTTGCGTGCCGCGAATTCGCGTCTGTAGAAATTTCACTATCAGTCCATGTCGTTCAAGAGACATATTATAAATAAATCATACTATTCCAGTGGCACTCAATGATTGAAACATTCCCGGGGAGATTCGCGTATCACTATCTCGCAACCAAACTGCATCAATGGAGATTTTTTTAAAACGACAGTTTCGTTACTACTACAACAACGCGCATTCTCATCTCGTCACAATAAAAAATATATAGGTATACACTTGGATATTTTCAGTTTTTAATTTAGTCTAGTGCGCCAGAACAAATTATTAATAGACGTATTTAAATATAATGTGAAAATAAAAACGGCACGATACACGTGAGCCAAATTAATATGGCGTGACATCTACGAACGAACATTCGAAACAAAATTGTTAGTATTTGGACAAACAATGGAAAAACTCCCGACAGGGAAAAAAATCCAATGTATGCGTATATACAACATTTAAAAAATATAATTATTCTGTAATTGGCTCAATATACATGAAATTGTTTTATATAAAAAAAATTGTACAGCTGTTGACTATTTTTAAAAATAAAAAAAAAAAAATAAGATTTACATACACATTGGTACAAGTAGGTAAACAAGCAAAAAATGAAAACAATATTTCTGGGGCAGTTCAGGTTTGACATCTGTGTGAGGACACTGTTACGTCATATTAAGGACTGTTGCTTTCATTGTTTACAAAAAAAAAAACAACTTCACAATAGATAGCGTTATGAAAAGGTTTCTTAGTTACTTCATAGATGGTGATAGTAAAAATAACTTATTTTTAAACTATTTGTTTCTCAATGTTGAAATATATAGAACTTTCAAAATTGCATTGATAAGGGAACTAAATAAGAAGGCATAATTTGTGAACGTTGCGCAAGCGCATAAAGTGATCACGTAAACCAGCCGATTACAGGACGTAAGCTCTGTAGGTGCCTTGAGTTTCGAGTTTATATTATTTCGGAAACAAACAGATTTGTAAAATTTGGTATGAAAACATATTCCCACTGTCGACTTGTTCAAGACAATTATGTGGTATAGATGCCGCCAAACTTCTTGAGCATTTTCGCCGTGGTCTGCACATATACCTACCAAACAGACAAAAATTTGCGAGCTGCGCACTCACGTGACGGGCTCACGTTTTTTTTGCGATAAGTGTACCTACCTGCTTATTTTTTCCTGACGTGAGGTTGCGACTGAAATCTCCTTAGGTTGTTCCAGACTTTTGGACTTCTCAATTTCTCACAGGACACGGTTACTTTAAAAGCTATCTTCATCGCTTCAACATTGCTCCCTCTTCCTGATGTCAATATCCGGACCAAACTTCGGATCACATCCTTTAGGAGTGTTCCCACCCAATTGTGTCCTCTCACAGATCGGAGCTCCTCGTTGCTATCCGTGGGCCTCTTCAAGGTCCCATTGGACTTAGTGATCTTGAAGAACAATTACAAAGCCTTCAAACGATTTTGCCATAGATACGGTGCCTTATTATCCGAAGATTGTCACTGTGCGCAGTCCATATTCCGCAGGTGTGAATCTCGACTTGCACTTTGCACCATTGTTCTTTTTGCACCATGGTGCCGAGATTGCTAATCTAGAGGGCTCCACGAGATACTCTTTGTTCCATGCATTGTTTTTTTTTTTTGTTGATCATTCTAGTGTTCTGCAAAGGGGCCGTTGACAGTCCCCATATGCGGAGCGGGTGGTGGTGGAAGTAGCGATAAGTTACCTACATTTAAAGCATTAATTTTTGGGCGTTCTACATAGGTTCTGTTGGGTTCTATACCCAACCGAGGAAAAAATATACACAAATAAATACTTTCGCAATCCTCGCTTCTCTGGACTGAAAAATCTAGTAGATATATAAAAACGAGTGGGTTGTGGCCAAACTCCTCACTAACAAGTCATTCTATTAATTATTCAAATTTTGTATGGAAAATATTCTGCATTCTCATGAAATGAGTTTGATAAATTGTTTTTTATTTAAATATTTTATTATGAAAATTTGATAACTCTTCAATGCCATTTTATAAAAGTGATGTGCCTTTTTATCAATTTGAAAATAAAAATTTCAAATTTTAAATTTCCTGAGCTTGGGGTTACTTTGAAATATTTGACAGAAAAAAAAATTGAGAAGCACTATTCAGATATCCTTCAAAATCTAATGTGATCTAAGCGAGTATTAGATATACATGTTTGCAAAATTTGAAAAGAATCGGATGAGTACTTTAGTCTATTTATTTATTTATTTATATAACACTTCTTTGTACATACATAAAACTACATAGTACAAATGACGGACTTATTGCCTGGAGGCAATTTCTTCCAGTCAACCATCTGAGATTAAAAGTACATAACATAGTTTCGGCATATACATTATAACACAACCAATATAAGACAGCAAAACAAAAAGTGAGAAATTACACAAATTCAGAAAGGAGAGGAAAATCAGAAAGGAAAGGGAGAGGATGAGGAGCGATCAAAAGGGATGGAAAGTGAAATTGGGATATATGTTCGTTATGGAATTGAAAGGAAGAGTGAGCATTTAAGACGAGATTTGAAAATTGGAAGTGATGTGGCAGTTCTAATATCAAATGCTAAATTGTTCCACAGCCGGGCAGCATGAATAGTGAAGGAAGATGAATAGTATTCTGTAACGTGAGGTGGGATGGCAAGGGTTCTTTCTTCTCTAGACCGAAGTGGGAGTCCATGAGAGGCCAGCGGTTGATATATAATCGATAAATTAAAACACGCCGTACATAGCACACTGCACATAGCACACACACACACACATATGCATTGTGACGAAACTTTCAGAATACAATCTCAGCATGATACTAGTTGATAATCTGCAATAAAAAAAATACCTTTAAGAAATGCGAAATCATAACTCCCCACTATATCCCCTTGGGTTAGTGAGGAGTAAAAAGCGTATTATTATATAAATGCAGAATAGAAGCGGCCCGATCGGCATTTTTCAAAATGAAAAATCTTCTCCTCGACGACAATATTAACTTAAAGCTGAGACAAAGAATGGTCAAGTGTTATGTGTGGTCAGTTCTGCTTTATGGGATGAAGGCGTGGACTCTCAAAGTTAATATTATAAACCGCCTTGAAGCATTTGAACCATGTGGATCCACCGCAGAATGTTTAGAATATCGTGGACTGACATGGTCAGTAACACTGAAGTACTACGTAGAGCCAACACCAACAGAGAATTATTCACCAATGTTAAGATCCGTAAAGTGTTGTACTTCGGCCATATTCTGAGAGATGAAAAGTATGCCATCCTTCAGCTCGTCATGAAGGGGAAGATTGAGGGTCGTGAGGGGTCGGAAGAAAACAGCTTTCCTGGCTGCGAAACATCCGCGAATTGACCGGTATAAGAACTGTGGAGGAGCTTTTTAGCACTGCACAGGACAGGGAGGTCGTCAACGTCGGGGGGACCTGATATGACATAAGAAGAAGATATAAATAAATACAAATAAATAAAATATATTATAGAACTCCATAAGATAATATTTATCTACGTTATGGGTTATCATGAGTTTGTTTATTTTTTCCTCTCCTTAACCTCTCATTTATTTTCTTTTCATTGCTAAGAACTGTTTTTCATACAATTTTTTTTATCATTTTTGTACTGTTTCTTCTGTATTCTTTATTAAATTTTAATATTAGTCACATGATTACCGTATAAAGCTCAGGTTGGTTGGAAGAAATTACCGCTTGGCAAGTAATAATAATAATAATAATTCTTTATTGGCTAAAATAACATAACAAAATAAGTGCAAACAAGAGCAAGTTAAAACATTAAAAAAGCCAAAAGGCGGACTTGTTAAAATAAAAATAATATAAGAATATATAAGAACATATATATCAGAACATATATATACATATACACACACATACATACATACACACATATGCATTTAGGGGGGATGGGAAGGGGAAAAAAGGAAGGGGCGGAGATAGTGGTAAGGAGGAAAATGAGGCAGGGAGGGAAGAGAGACATCAGAGTTTCACCCGCTGTTTGAAAGAGAAAAATGATGGTAAGGTTCGAGTATCAACGGGAAGTTGATTCCAGAGCCTAGCACTATGAACAGTAAAAGAATTAGTGTAGAAGTCCGATTGGTGGAAGGGAATCACAAGAAGACCGTTACTACCCGATCTCAGAGGAAGACCATGCTCCGATGAAAAATGAAACCTGTCTCTGAGATACTTTGGTGCCACCTCACTATACAAAATCTTATAGAGAAGACAGAGTGTGTGAACATCCCTGCGTTTGCCCATTGAAGACCAGCCCAGTAGGTATTCAAATTATCTGTAGGTACATCAAGTTACCAGTCTCGTCTCACCTAAAAAAGCACTATTTTCAGAATGGGTGGTGAACCTCATTGCTGAACTATGTGAGATGTTATTGTTGCCTGTTGTATTTTCGATTACCCGGCTCTTACGGGACACTCGAAAACAATAATAGAAAAGAGTGGAAGCACTATTCTAAGCCGGTGCACAGATATTTTGTGCTCCCTTTTATAAGGCAATGCACACCCGCACAGCTTTCGCTGGTTACCCCACATTGTGGGATATGCCGTGATGGTATGAATGAATGAACATCAAGTTACAAATAAATGAATTTTGCTCCCCTTCAAGCTATGTGATTAACAAATATATTTTTATAAATTAAAAATGAATTTAAAAATATTTTTAAATTATTTTAATAGATAACTCAATACATGCAAGTTTTAAATTAAAATTTATTCGCCAGTTGTTGTCCCTTTGCTCTTTAGCAATTGATGTCTTACAGCCAGATATGGGACAGCTAACCCTGATCCAAAGAACAGACAAAAGTATGTTGTCAACTTCACTGGATTGTCAACATCGAATGGAAGATTCTGAAACAAAAGTGAGAAAGTCACCTTTAAGGACGAAATGCAATTTGTAGTGAAACATGGACGTGGTAAGAGAAGCATCATGAAAGCAGAATAAATGCTGTAAAATGAAATTATACAAAATAGTGGGTATCTATGTAACAGAACAATAACTGGTCCAAGGTGATGAACATCTTCTTGTTGTGAAGAATACTTGGTTGTGGCAAATGACGTAGCAATTGCTGCTACAACGTATTGCAGTGGAAAGGCCTAGTGTGTATGTCCGGACAGCGTATTTACCTTTCCGTGTTGATTAGGAGGCAAGTACTGCCTCGAATTAGGCACTAATTTGTTGCTCTAATGCACTTAAAAACTCGTGTTGAATTCAAGAAACGTATCCATCAAATGCACACGGTTTAGCAACGTAAACTGTTCCTGCTAGGCTATGATTGTAATAAAACTTGTTTAAATTTACCTCTCCCGGGACTCCGCCATGACAATATTTTCTTCCTAATTTCTCCATTTTGCATCTTCCAACTTCAATATTAGATCTGGCTGACGTCAATAGCTTTTTTAACAGATTTGAGGAAATCACAACGGCCATGGTTCATAGGAATCTCAACAAATGAATCGCTTTAATATAGATATATACCTTATCTTAAAAAGGTTCTTTAGTCGATAAGATCTAAAAGATTTTTCTGTTTAGTATGTTGACCGCATTGACCGTTAATGACAGATGTCTATTAAAATTTTGTTTTTTTTTCTTTGTATTCCAAATTTACATTTAATGTTTGAATTATTTGAATGTTTAAGCATGTATATAATGCAAGTAGGACAAGTAAGTACTGTTAGAATATATTAAACATTGAATTTCGTTTCATAAAAACACTTACATATTTAGTTAAAAACATCCTTACACCAAATTGCGAGTTTATTTATTTTTTTATTTATTTGTAATGATATTATTTTCAATAGTTTTACTCAGTTAAAATTCGGTAAACAAAAAGTTAGGCACTTAATATTCTCACCCCACATTAGTTACATTACCTATACTCTTTGAGTTACACACGAGACGTTGTAGTGTTCGGACGTATTAGGGGAGCGGAGTATACATATTACCGTACACCTAAACTTAAGTTGAAATTATGTCATAACTATACAGAAATACATGTTCAATAAAATACATTTGCACAGCAATTCTAATTCGTTTTACAATGGTGTCTTACAAAATAAATAAAAACTTATTAAAAATTGTTTTATTAAACATATTTTAAAAAGTGGATAGTACGGTATTACCCGAAGTATTCGGGTAATACCGTACAGCGGTAGGCTAATACCGTACACTGAGTTATGGTTTACATAAACTACTGATGTAACCATCTGGGACCTCTTTGTCGCTGCATAGCATGCACCCATTGAGCACAGGATATGCAATGATACCAGAGTTCATTATCCTTGCCAAATTCTCCAGAAATAGTATATAACTCATTACCTTCGCCCAGTAGTCCTTCATCGTAGTACGCTCCATCATTATCGTCATCATGAAGAACTATTGCCGTAGTATCATCATCAGAATCGGTTGTAGAATCTTTAAATATTTGGCGTTTATAATATGAGGTTCCTTTTTGATTTTTTCATGACTGTCTTTGTGTTTTTTTTTCTTATCTTTCTTTCTATATTTTGGTGTGACTTTCTTTGCGTCTTTCTTTAGTTTGGTTTTCTCTTGTTTGATGTTCTTCAATGTTTTTTTCACAGCTGCGGCCTCTAATAAATCCTTCATAGGAGTAGATGTCAAAAATTCTGAGTGTTGCTTTGAACTTTTTCCTCTTCTCTTCACCTTATCATGAAAAGTCACCAAAACACGTTGCGGCTAATACCGTACAAAATGTACGGCATTACCCGAAACCCGGAAACCAACATATTTTTAACAAAAATATATTTAAAAAGTGAAACTTTGAATGCTAAAGCATATTAGGTTTAGTGTCAAGCTATCAAAGAACGCGAAAATTAATATTTTTTTACAAAATAACTATGATAAATGTACTTAGAGCTTAAAGATCAATCGATGATTTCTATAAGAAGATAGCTCGAAACGTCAAATGTGCTCTCAAGTAAACGATCACAGGTAAAATGGCGCGTGTTTCTGTCAAAGGCACTGGGAATGGTAAAGACTAACTCTAGACAATGATAAGTGTTTGTTTCTGTTGAGGGTTTCGCTAAAACCATGTGTACGGAATAAGCCACTGTACGGTAATACACTCCGCTCCCCTACCCCGTATTCAGTAGGTGACTATTGTAACTAAAATAGGAACATACTAAAATTGTAGATTTTAGTATGTTCCTATTTTAGTTACAATAGTTACTGAATACGGGGTATTGTCATAGTCAAAATATCATCTTGTGTGATGAAAAACATGTAAAAGTTACACTAGAACTGTGAAGGAACGACCAGATATTTCTTTTCATGCAACATATTTGACTAATATAGATATTTATATGGATTTATCAAGTCATATTCGCATGTTGCCATGCAGAAGGATTCTGTTGTTTTATTTGCTTTTTCACACAGCTATAACTTAATATAAGTTTGTCTCTCTCACAGTCATTATTTGGTGTGAAAGATAATTATAATGTGATTGCACTGGAGTAAAAGAGAAAATATGTCCACAGTGTGTGTGTCTATTATTGTATGATCACTTTCTCACTTAATGTCATGTGTGCTCTTTCTTGGTGATATTGTATGAATTCGTTAAATGTACCATTTTTGTAGAGCATTTTGTTCACATATGTCTATATAAAAAATGTCACTAGTTTTACTGTTGATTTTAGTTTAACTGTATTATTGGTATTTTATTCTACTTCTTTTCTCCGTCAGTACTCCTTCGTCTATTAATGATGGACATATGTATGCCTCCCCCTTCAATTTTAGTTATTGTTTTAATTACGTTTATTGGTAAATAACTTGGAATCAATGTATGTTTAATTATGCAGCCATCAGTGGATGTGCAACAGAAGTTCATGCATGCATAATAAAATAGTAAGAATATTGATGAAGATATTAGAGTCAGGTATAATAAAGAATGCACCAGAGGTATGATATGGAAGGAAGAAGATGTATGGACAAGTAAAGTGAGTAGAATGTGATGTGATATGTAGTGTTTGTACATATAGTAGGTACTATCCACTACCCACAGTTGGCGCTTTGATAAAATTAAACTGAAAATAGAATACATTAACCCCACGCGAGAAGGGGTGGAAGTTCAATGGATGGACATTCTCCAGGACCGGAATCGGGATGTGGAAAACTTGAACACGTTTCTTCATGTATCTCTTCGAATGGATTTTTATTTTCATTTATTCATAACACAGAGATTTGACAAAGATATTCAAGATTTCTAATAGAGATCACAATAGAAAATGGAAGGTTATAATCAACAGTACACATCCCTTACGTTGAGCTGTCAGTTAATGTTTTTGCTCTCCAAAATGCAAGGGGTTTATTTGTTTGTTTATTTTTTTATGGAGTGTTATATGTACAGTGTACACAATTTATAAAACAGACAATTTACATTGCTTTATTAGTGGACCAGTGAAAACCCCATGCATTTCAACTTACAAAATTTACAAAAGATACAAATTAAATTTACTAGTACATAAAAAAGGACTTAAATAAGACAGCTTAAATCAAAGTACTAGGAAAGATAGGAGGAGACAGCTGTCCTAAACGCACTGAGAGAGCTCGTAGAAATGTCGAGTCTATTAAAGAAATGAGTGTAGTTGTTATTACACATAGGAATATAAAAAGTGTTAGGATATCTGGTTGTTCTGCTCGGACAGTGAAAGAAAATTATTTTTAACAAGTCTGGGAAATCCGCAAAAATTAATTACCAAATTAAACAAATATAATAATATCAATAAGGGTCCGGCGCCGGCGGTTCGCCAGAGTAAACGTTCTAAATTGTGGTAATGGATTGATTCGGCATAATTTTACTAAAGTTTAGACCAAGGAGAAAATCAAGATGTGAAGAAAACTTAATTCGATATAAGCTGTATATCGACATTTATTTTTTATTTATTCATAAAATACATGGATTTTTACAAAAAAAAGAGATTTGACAACAATTATTAAGATTTAAAACAGATATCACAAAAGGCAATGGATGGTATAAATCAACAGTATACATCCATGCCTTTGACGCTCTATTCTATTACGTTTAGCTGTCAGTTAATGTTTTCCTCTCCAAAATTCAAGGGATGAGACATTTCAGACACTTAAACATATTCATATTAAAAATATACTGTCACCCCCTCCATTTATCCTCTCCTACCATTACCCTGTGCAACTTACCTATCCTCCATTTTCCAACTGTCAATTAATTCAAAAGAATTTAAGTCTCTTAACAGATTCACAAAGTTTCTAGCCAAGATCCGCGAGATTTTATATGGCCATGTCTTTATTTTTCGTGGTTTTTTCGCTTAGAAGTCAAAAAACACCCACTTTGAAGGTCGCAGCATGTTAAGTATACATTTATACATATTTGAATTTTAGTTCCTGTCCAATATTTTTATGATTAGTAGAAAATAATCAACGATTCAAATTAAAATGGCCGATAATAAGTGATAAATTGTAAATTTATTTATAAGATTAATTCTTTTTTACAAGGGTAATGAACATTTGGATTTTTATTACATTTTTCCATATATCTCAAAAACTATAAAAGCTAGAAAGCTGATTTTTTTTATAAATATACACAAAAACAATATCTCAGATTTATTTAATAAAAAATCCAGGGTTTCTTAACCTTTTTTTTTTATTTCCCTTAATTATTAAAAAAGCCAATTGGCTCATAACAATAATTCTTAATTTAAAATTTTAAAATAATAGTCATTCATAATATACAGCAACACTTCACTTCAGTTCTTTATATAATCTTATTTTCAATTTATTTATTTATTTATTTATTTATTTATTTATTTTTTTATTTATTTATTTATTTACTTATTCAGTATTTATTTATTATTTATTTATTTATTTATTTATTTATTTACTTATTTATTTATTTATTTATTTATGTATTTATTTATTAATTTCTTTATTTCTTTATTTATTTATTTATTTATTTACTTATTTAGTATTTATTTTTTTATTTTTTAATTATTTATTTACTTATTTATTTATTTATTTATTTACTTATTTATTTATTTATTTATTTATTTATTTATTTATTTATTCATTTATTTCTTTATTTATTTATTTATTTATTTATTTGTTTATTCATTTATTTATTTATTAATTTATTTATTTATTAATTAATTAATTTATTTATTTATTTATTTCTTTATTAATTTATTTATTTATTTATTTATTTATTTATTTATTTATTTATTTATTTATTTATTTATTTATTTATTTATATAAACGCCCTTAATGGGCTTTTAAATACACAATTACAAATTATCAAAACATATGTTTATGAACCACGAAGCAAAATACATACATACATACATATTTATAAATAGGTACCTATATAAAACAACAACAAAAATATCAAGAAAAAAAATATAAAATATAAATTTACAAAATATAAAAATAGTGAAGTACAATAAAAATAAAATTAAAGAAAAACCAGCAAAAGATTAAGCAGAAACAAAAATAAAAAAGAAGAAGAACCCAGAATTGATACAATCTTTAAAAATCTCTCTTTATATTCATATATCGAACAGCAAAAGACATCAACAGAGCCAAACTCATTACCAAGTCTATGTAATCTCAGAATAGGCGAGTGAATATAATAATTATTACTAGATTTTATGATAAAAAATAGTAAAGCCTGTGTTTGTCGTGTAGGTACGGGTAATCGGAACATTTAATGAAATGAGACATGTTAAATCAACCCGTTGGAATGCTTTTTCGTTCATTTTTATTAAGAATAATATATTTCCTATGAGAAGCTAAACTGCTTATATTTCCGATATTTTTAAAAATATCGGAAACCAACCAACAAGAAAATAAATTTTCGATAAAAAAATATGTTCTATAAAGCAGTAAACTTAACAATTTTTGTATAATTGAATTTAGTGACGACATCGTTTCATACGATATGAATGTCATTGTATGGTTAGTTTGTAAGTGAGCTCCAGACGAAGAAGAGGTGCTTTCCGAAACCGGTCGATGTATCATAGGAGTTTTTAAAGTTTATTTATTTTGTTGTTCTTGCTAATATGGGACACAAATTAAATATTCATAATAATTATACAAGTAGAATCAATGATTGATTCATTGATTGATAAAAAATCATTTATATGTCTCAAGTAAATGCTATAACTTTACTGATGTCGACCCTGTACTGTCATATGTTATATATTTAATAGGAAGACTTTATGTATTTTGAAATATAGCAGCTGTAAAGGGTGGATTATGAAGAAGAAAACTGTTTGAAATGAATAATCATAAAGTATGTTTGAAATGAATAATCATAAAGTAACATGCAGCTGTTGGTACTTACGTCAAAGTATAACGAAAGAAATTACATTAATACTAGTTGCATGTAACAAATGAGATCCAACTGTCGACAGCGATAGTATGTATAGTTGAAGAATAAGTACCAAACCCATAAATACAAATTATTTATTATTTTATGATAATTAGTTTTCTATACAACACATGTACCTAGGTAGTCAAGATAGGATAGTATGGAGGTCAGTCTTTTTTTCCTACCCGGAATATGAAAACAGCATGATGGTACATGTATATTGTATGTTTAGAGATGAAGTATCAAACTATTAAGTCTTCTTTGATATTGTGTATAGGTGACTACCATACAAATTGTATGAAGCGATGTCGTCACTAAATTCAATTTTTATAAAAATTGTTAAAAAAAATTTGAGATGTACTGCTACAATGTTAATATTTTTTATATAAAATTAAATTATCTAGTTGGGGTGTTTCGGCTTTTTTCGATATTTAAAAAAAAAATGGAAATATAGGCAGTTAAACTCATAAATTTATCATAAAAAAAATACTTTTCTTAATAAAATATGTTTGAGAAACCCTGGTATTTTTTTGAAAAAATTTATTTGAGATTTTGTATTTGTCTATGTTTATACCAATTTTCAGCGTTCTAGCTTTTATGGTTTCTGAGATATAGGGAAAAATAAAATAAAAATTCAAAAGTTGATAACCCCTGACTGAAACAAAAATTCAAAATTCCGAGTATAAAAGTTTTGTAGGCCTGTAACTGTTTATATACTCTGAAATTTTAGGCTCTGTAAATTGAGCGAATCAAAAGTTATAAGGGGGGGGCGGACACACACACACACAGACATACACACATACACACACACAGACACACAGACACACACACAGACACACGAAATGTTCTACTCCGAATTCTGAGTAAATCCGTGTATGGAACATATATGCTGCGAAGCCTCTAAGTTGGTGTTTTTTGACTTCAAAGTTGGAAAAGCCGTGAAAAAAGTAGACCTCTCCATACAATTCTCGCGTATTCTGGCTTGATACATTGTCGATATGTTAAGAGAACAAAGTTCTCCTGAACAAATCGACAGTTGGACAACACATAGGTTGTACTATCTAACCGTATTCAGAGTTTAATATGAGTATTAAGGAGGCCCTTGAGTAGCCTTCGAATAAAGTCAACACCTCAAGGAACGAATATACATACATGTACTGACGACATTTTAGTCATACAAATATAATTTGTTTACTCGACACATTTGACAACTGACGTAACATTCTACATAGAATCAAATATTTATTTGGTTACCCAAGTATTAATTATTTTAATTTTTAATTGTATAATTGGTTAGGCACCCCATCGGAAAACTATTAACTAAAATATAACTAAAAATATATTCTACAGGTAGAATCAATGTACATTTTCATCACTTGTTCTCTCGTACGTATTCAAAATCTTTTGTTAAAGCTTTCCTTTTGTTTAATTATTTGACACTTTAAAGAATGTACGCACTTACAAAGAAGCAGAATGCGCATGCTCAGAACAGGCATATTTATATATTCGCAACAAAGTGAAACGGAATACATTTTGTTGAAAATCTTGATGATTCCCCAAGGTATGTGAATTCACATCCACTATAAACAATGATATTTATTTCTATAAACAATATCGAAATGTATGTATATGGTAAAACGATGTATGATAGAATAAGAAATGAAGATATTAGACGAGAATGTATGATTAAAAGAGATATCGTAAGTTAGATGAAAATAAATGCCCTGGTTTGGCCACATAGAAAGAACGAGTGATGACCATCTGACAAAAAAAAATATGTAAGGCTGATAACAGAGGAACGAAAAGTAGAGGTCGGCCAAGGAAAAGTTGGCGCGATCATATAAATGGGATTTTGAAAGATGGAGATGAAGTAAGAATAACAGAAGAGCGTGTATGAGACGATGTATTGACGTGAATGAAGTGAGAAATGTTTGTCAAGAGAGAGGAGTCTGACGTTCGGTTCTCCCTGCCTACCCCAAATAGGGAAATGGCGTGATGGAATGGCATGGTACAATTCGCCTATACAATAATACGTGTTTTACAGATTGCAGACGCTTTGAGAAATTGAAGAGTTTGATATTTTTTTGATAAAATGGTCATGAATGACTATAGCTGAAGTGAAAATTTTAGATTTCGTGTATCCCATGATCGGATCTCGACTTAATTAAAATTTGACCAATAGGAAGATACCTCATTTTTGATGAAAAAAGGATCATTAAAGTTATTTATTTATTTATTTATTTATTATTACTTTTTTTTATTTATTTATTTGTTTATTTTTATTTATTTATTTATTTATTTATTAATTTATTTATTTATTTATTTATTTATTTATTTATTTATTTATTTTTTTATTTATTTATTTATTTATTTATTTATTTATTTTTTATTTATTTATTTATTTATTTGTTTATTTATTTATGTATTTATTTATTTATTTATTTATTTATTTATTTATTTATTTATTTATTTATTTATTCATTATTTTTTTTTTTTATTTATATGTTTATTTAAGCATGAAAAACAGGCTATAAGCCCACTGGTTTCATGTTTATGGACATATTGTATGGAATGATTGGACGATTAAATTATCAGCCACACCCCATACACTAACGCACGTACATATATTTCATCCAGTCATACATTCAGCATTCTTACACAAAGATTGCATATTTTAGAAATTATTTTCTTCAGGAACAACAATAAAAATTATGTTATTATTGAACATACGTAAAAAAATAATGTCGAATTGATAGCCTATCCGTTTTTGGAAGTTGGTTATAAATGGCGAATCGTTCAGTATCAAAATAATTAAAAGGAACCATGAATTACATTCCACAGGTAAATATTTGCAATGTTAAGCTGGTGGCAGACAGTCACGCTGCAGTAGTCATACTTACGTATCCCGTCTCTTTCACGATCTAAGGATATTATATTCAGCCAGGTGGATTTAGAAAATAATAACATAATATGAAATATCTTTGCGATGCAAACTGAAAATTTCAGACATTGTTTTGAGAGCTAGCGACCACAACATCAACATCAGGTACCATATTCTATGAAAAGTATATTCCTATAATAAATTTTATATTAGATAGTTTGTTGAATGTAAGTATAAGAATTCTGATATATGAAATTCAGACATCGCTTGAGTACATACATATATATGTTTCATTACTTCCATAATATACCTAGCATTGGTTTAATACAAAAAAATTAAATCAAAATGATAACATATATTAGTTTGTGCTCCGCCCGATAGATGGACGCTTTAGAACACCATTGTGAATGAATTTACATTGATTAAATGAATATATCTTCGAAATTAACAGCTCTCACAACGAAAATTCACTACAAAAAAGACATTATAAATTGGCGAATGTTGCAATAACGTAAAGTGGTCACGGCTTCGTAGCATATATGTATGTTCAATACATGGATAATTCAGAATTTCTTCTTCTTCTTCTTCTTCTTCATCCTCGCCTTATCCCGTTAAACGGGGTCGGCTTTTCCAACCATGCAGCGCCAATAATTTCGCTGCTGCGTGTCTTCCTTTCTTAAACCCAGTTTCTTCATGTCCCTTTGAACATTCGTCAGCCAGGTGGTTTGGGGTCTTCCCCTCCCCCTCCTCTCAGTAGCTATGGAAAGGCACTTCTTCACAACGTGTTCGTCTTCTCTTCTCATTATATGGCCAAACCATCTCAGTCTGGCCTCTGTTACTTTTTCGGATATGGGTGTCACCTTAAAACTCCCCCTGACGTACTCATTTCGGACCCTGTCTTTAAGTGTGACTCCTCCCGACCATCGCAACATACGCATCTCTGTGGTATGAAGCTTTTGTTCGTGGGTCTTCTTAGTCGGCCACACTTCGCTGCCATACAATAATGCTGGTCTGACGGCTGTTTTATAGACCTTTCCATTGGTTTTTATAGGTATTTTTGGGTCGCACAAAACACCGGTCAACGTTCGCCATTTTGTCCATCCTGATGTTGTTCTATGTATTATATCCGCTTCGATAGAACCATCCTCGGATATGACTGACCCTAGATACTTGAAGAATTTTGCTCTTGGAAGGACTGAACCATCTAACTTAATATCTACGATTATGGTAGCGTCAGGGTTGGAGTTACAGACCATATACTCTGTCTTAGTTCTGCTGATGCGTAGACCATTCGATTAAAGTATTTCTCTCCATCCTTCTAGATCTTCTTGAATTTCTTCTGCACTTTCAGATGTCAGGACCACATCATCAGCATACAGTAGATTCCATGGCGTTGGCTTCTGGATCTTTGCAGTAAGGTAGTTCATGACGATGTTACATATAAGGGGACTTAGAGCACTGCCCTGATGAACACCCACTTTGACATAAAAACTCTCAGACACCCCAGCTGGACTTCTAATATACGTTTGAACATCAGCGTACATGTCAGCAATAAGTCGTGTGTAAAACTCTGGAACACCATGGGCTATTAAGGCTTGCCATATTACGGTTCTTGGTACTCGGTCAAAGGCTTTTTCCAAGTCTATAAAAACCATACAAAGGTTCTGTTTATTATGTCTAGCCTTTTCCATTACAAGTCTAATAGCATGGATTGCATCTGTAGTTCCCTTTCCTACTGTAAAGCCAAACTGATTTTCAGACAAAGTGATTATGTTCCTTAGTCGCTCGCTCAATATTCGTTCCCATGTTTTGAGGGTATGTGATGTGAGTTTTATGCCACGAAAGTTACCACAATCGCGCACATCCCCCTTGTTCTTGTAAAAGGGTACCAATATGCTCTTTCTCCAATTGTTTGGCATTTGTTCACATTTTAAGATGTTATTTAACAGCTCTGCCAACCATACTTCACCATCTGCTTTCAGTAGTTTCCAAATTTCAGCTGGGATTTCGTCCGGACCAGTAGCTTTATGGTTTTTCATTGCAGATATCGCTCTATTGACCTCTGTAACACTGATACCTTTTACGGGTCCATATATTTTACATTCTTGTTTTTCAGGTTTCCGTGGGAATTCTGTATTCAGTAGCTCACTATAATATTCATGCCATCTTTTGGATATTTCTTTGTCGTTTGTTAGCAGCGTTCCCCTTTTATCTTTAATATATTTGGTAATTTTAATGTCTTTTGTATTGTTATGCCTGTAATTTGCAATTTTATATATTTCAGTTTCAGTTGCTAATTCTAGGCGTTTGTAGAGATCTGCGTTGGCCTTTGTTTTTCAATTGCTATAGTCCTTCTAGCCTCTTTTTTAGCTTCTTTGTAATTTTCCCTGTCCTCTTCTGACCGTGTTTTTTGCCATATTTTAAAAAGACGTTTCTTTTCAGATACGGTGTCTTTGATGTGACTGTTCCACCATTTGGCGTCTTTTCCATTTTGAAGGGCACCTTAGCTGGTTCCTAGTACGTTTCTTGCAGTGGTAGTACAGAACTCTTCAAATTTCGACCAAGTTACTGTGGGAGATACGTCTATAGGTGTATGATTACGAAGGTAATCACGGATGTCTTTTATAAAGTTTTCGCCCTTTTTAGTACCGAGTTTTTGCCATTTAATCTTTTGAACTTTTTGTCTTTTGTTTTTAATCGGTGACCTCAGTTTTAGTGCGGCTAGTAAAAGTCTATGCTGTGATGTTAAGGGTTCTCCAGGGATTACTTTACAATCTTTAACTTGTCTAAGGTTTTGTTTGTTTATTAGTATGTAATCTATCTGGGTTCTTGAATTTCCACTTTTGTATGAAATCAAATGTTCATCCTTCTTTTCGAAGAAAGTGTTTACGACTGCACAATTCTGTGACGCTGCAAATTCCAAAATTGTAACTCCTTCATTATTTTGTGCTCCGAAACCAAAACCGCCATGAAATTCCTCAAATCCATCTCTGTGCATGCCTACATGGCCATTTAGGTCTCCACAGATCACTGTTTGCTCTGTCATTGGGAAAATACTTGTGTGCGTATACAGTTCATCCCAGAATTCTTGTTTTTCCGTTTCTGAACAACCTACTTGCGGCGCATAGGCACAGACGATGTTGAGGCAAGGTTGTCTTTCCATGGCGAGTTTAACTGATATGATACGATCGTTTATTCTGTTTATTTCGTATAAGGTTTTGACTAAAATACTGCTCCAAAATTATTCCCACTCCATTTGTGGTGTTTTCTTTTCCATTGTATATGAGTTTAAATCCCTTCCCAATTTGTCGTGATTTAGCGCCCTTCCACTTTGTCTCTTGTACACAACATAATGTTAATACGGCGTCGATCCAATATGTCGCTTAGTTCGGCACTACGTCCTGTCATCGTGCCAATGTTCCAGGTGGCTATGCGCACCTCGGACATTGTCACCATGTTATGATTCTTTAGCTTTTCGTCGCTTTGGGGGAACGCCCTAGTATTCATCGCCGCTATCACCGTCGCTTAAGGGGGACGCCCTAGCATTTCTGGGTTTCATTTTCTTTTTTGTACTTTGCATGGTTAGTATAGTTTGTTGGCGTTTGTTTTTTATGGTCGGTTGCCACCTGACACCAAGGTCGTGATCCTCCTGGAGGACTTTGAGCGCCGCCGTTGACCTATATAGGTTCTTCCGCCGCCATCTCTAATGAGCACTCCGACCAAAAGCGCTCATCGCAACTGCGAATCTTTACCTCAATTACGTTGAGGAAGCTCCGGGTTGGGTTTGAATACGAAGTTTTCTCTCCGGCTTGTTGGTCCGTGGGAGATATTTTATTGCTCTCCTACCCTGCAGCTCCTGATGAAGACTGTCGAGCATTCCCCTATCCGCCACCTGGGGACGCGTTCTCTAGGGGTAAAGCTCCCCGAGAATATGAAGTAATAAATTTCGTGTGTCTGTGTGTGTGTGTGTGTCCCTTATAACTTTTGATCCGCTCAGTTCACAAAGTCCAAAATTTCAGAATTTATAGATAGTTACAGGCCAACAAAACTTTTGTACTCATAATTTTGAATTTTTGTTTCAATCAGCTTTGAATTTTTACTTTATTTTCAATATATCTCAAAAACCATATAAGCTTAAACCCTGTACATTGGTATACATATAGACAAATACAAAATTAGTATTGTAGAAGTACATATCAAACTTTTTATAACGATTTTGATAAAAATTGATTTTATTAGTGACGACATCGTTTCATACAATTTGTAAGACAGTATACACTACACAATATCTCACTTTATAAATACGTTGGTACCTACTTAATCTACAAACATACATCATGCTGTTTTCATATTCTGGGTAGGAAAAACAGACTGACCTCCATACTATCATATCCTGACATATATACCTACATGTTTTATATAGAAAACAAATCTTAAAATATTTTTATTGACAAACATTTTAACCATAGAGACGAAGTTGGAATATTAAAGAAGAACCAGGAACTCAAGGCACCTACAGGGCTTACGTCATGTCACCAGCTGGTTTATGTGATCACTTTATGCGCTTTCGTAACGTTCACCAATTATGTCTTCTTATTGAGTTCCCTTATCAATGTATTGAGTTCCCTTATCAACGTTCACCAAATGAACGTTGCGAAAGCGCATAAAGTGATCACGTAAACCAGCCGATGACAGGTCGTATGCCCTGTAGGTGCCTTGAGTTCCTGGTTCTTCTTTAGTATCCCATCATCGATTCTATTGAGATGTTAAAAAGTTTGTCAATAAAAATATCCCTACAGGGAAAAAATCCAATGCTTGCGTATATGCAATTAAAAATGTATTCAATTTATCTTAAAATATTTATTAATATGTCTTGTGTTTATAGTTTGGTACGTATAATTCAATTATGCATACTATCGCAATCGACAGTTGGATCTCATGTATTACATGCAACTAGTATAAATAAATTACGTTACTGATGTTCAAATATTTTACTTCATACTGTTTCACTCAAGAGTATGCTCATTTTATTTCGCGTTTGTTTCTCTCACCTCAGATCCTAACGTATAAATAAACATATATATGTATGTAAATGGGGTGGGGGAGTCGTTCTTTGCATCACGGATGAGATGGTTCAAAGCCCTTCGAGGTGTTTTCAACAATGGGGTGGTGGAGGGATGGCAAGGAGTGAAGGGAGAGTCGAGGCGCCCCACCGGATTGACCCCGGTGACATTGCTCGAGGAAATGACATCGTAAGAAGCAACATTGCCGGAAGCTGCGCGGCAGGTACCTACCCACCGACGGAACGTACATAAACTTCAAAGAGTTTTATTGTTCGCTTCTATTCGATTTTTACCGTTTTCAACATATTGACTGCAACTATAAAGTTTAATGACTGCTTTTGTATCATTTTTATTTTATATCTAGATTTTGATATGATATTTTATTTATGTTGAGTTATGGTTTGAAATATTATTAAAAGGACTTATACATATGGCAAGGTTAGATGATTCAAGGCGTGATTTTTTTTCAAGAATAGTTGCATGTAACACATGAAATCCAACGATCGATGGCGATAGTATGCATAATTGAGGAATACGTACCAAACTATAAACACAATAAGTTAGGAATACGTACCAAACTATAAATTAATAAATATTTCGTTTTCTATATAAAACATGTAGGTAGGTATATATGACAGGATAGGATAGTATGGAGCTCAGTCTGTTTTTCCTTCCCAGAATATGAAAACAGCATGATGTATGTTTATAGATTAAGTAGGTATCAAACTATTGAGTGAGATATTGTGTAGTGTTAAGCCTTACAAATTGTATGAAACGATATCGTCACTAAATTCGGTTTTTATCAATTTTTTTATCAAGTCAATCGGACTTATAGTTTGGGCTGTAGAGAGTACACGAAAAAAACAACGTTAATTATGAAATCATAGAGAAGAATTTAAAATTTGAAATCATAGAGAAGAATTTAAAATTTGTCTATGAAAACTAATCAGCTCTAGGTCTATGTACTTTACACATAGGATATTAATATGAAGTCGATCGGACTGTAGAGAGAACAGAAAAGGATAATTCGTACGGCGTACGCCATACATCCAAACACGTCACGACGAAACTCATAGTGTGCACTCTCTTCTACATGATACCCGTTTTGAAATTGATGTAAAAGAATATGCTAAAAATATGTGAAATCATGACTCTCCAATATTCCATAGTGTGGAGAGTAAAAATGGTCGGATATCTATGGACAACTAATCATCTGAATACTAGATTTTTTTTTATTTTGTACTGATTGAATTTATAATAATGTTTATACCTACTCATCATCTTTGAGATTTGCATTGGCATAAAATCCCCGAAAGGATCATTAAATTTAAGGATTATATTAGGATATAAGCTATGTCTCATTAGATATCTTCAAAATACTTCGTGGTATGGGCTCCTACATACCTCTCTGTTCTTTGCATTTCAATAAACGGCAGACAATTCTCTTCGTTCTGCATCTTCATCCATGGTTGGAAAATTAGCTGAAATAATAAGGGTGCACAACTTATTTCGGAAATCGTGCGTTTGCTGTGGCAGGACCAAATGCACGGAACAAGCTCCCACACACCCTCAGATAAATCGAAAACATATCTTCGTTCAGAAAAATCTCAAAACGCACGCAAAGGGAGTTCAGAAAACCACTTAGTACTATATATTTATAGAAATGTACTGAAGCAGTTGCACGTAAAAGAGGAATGGTAATACATCCTTGTGTATTTATTCTGCTGCTTATAGAAAATGACAAATAGTTTGAATTGGTAAGAATATCTTTATGAATTTGAACTTTGAGATTGAACAGTTGAAACTTTAAATTCTTGAATAGTTGGATAAACAAATTACTTTTTAATAATATTGTTTTAGTAATGATTTTTTGAAAAAAAATTTAAAACTTTTAAAAGCTCCCCCCCAACATATAATGCCATATTGTAAGATGGATTGAAATAGTGAAAAATATATTGTTTTAAGCAAGTTTATTTGAAGCACATTTCTAAGTCTCAGAAAAATAAAAATTAGCTTTTTATAATATGCAAAATACAAAATTCTATTTTTACCGACAAACTTTTTAACTTCTCAATAGAGACGAAGTTGGGATATTATAGAAGAACCAGCAACTCAGGCACCTACAAGGATAACGTGATCACTCTAATCGCTTGCGCAATTTTCACCAATTATGCCTTCTTATTGGGTTCCCTTATCAATAGATTTTTTGAAAATTCTATATATTTGAATAATTTGTAACAATTCACCTGAAAATAAGACATTATTACTATTGCCATCTAACGAAGTAACGAAGAAACCCTTTTGTAACGCCATCTATTGAGAAGTTGGTTTATTTAGTTAATAATGAAAGCAACAATCCTTATAAATGAGGTAACAGTGTCTTGCACAGATGTCACCCCTGAACTGCGACAGAAATATAATTTCATTTTTGACTTGTTTACCTACCAATATGTATGTATTCGAATATTTTTTTAATTGCCTATTCGCAAACATTGGATTATTTTTTTAAAATCATTGTTACATATGTATATAATATTTACTTGTTAAATTAATTTCATTTACCTACTTATGTTAATTATGGTATTCGTTATAAAAAATATACATATATATTTAAAAGAAATAACGATGTTTTTATTCTTTAAGTACAATGTTTTCTGCATTGCATAAAACAGTGTAAAGAATAAGAAAAAAGATAAGATATGATAAGATAAGAAAGATGTTGTAATAAGCGAAGCTTATCATATTAAATGATAGCTATACAAGAGGGAAATTCATCTTCATAAGTCCAGGTTCAAACAGACGTATGAAAACTGTCATGGCGAATATAAAAATATGTTTTTTTTTGTTGAATTATTATTCCATCAACATTTTTCAAATAATCAAAACGTACTAGATCATACTTTAAGTTGGTGGCAGAAAGGTTAGCGCGCTGGTTTAGTAACCCATGTGGTCACGAATTCGAATCCGAACAACTGATACTAACTCCTGATTATTTTTTAATTTTTATTTATAAATGTCCTACGTTTGATCCCCAGCAGAGGAGAAATTTATTTGAAATATTGCTTTTATGGAAACATTGGCTAAGTCGAATTCGTAATAGAACGATGCATGACAGGGTACGAAATGAGGACACAATGAAAGAATGTAATTCATAAATTGAAAGTCAACACATTGAGATGGTTTGGCCACTTGGAAAGAACGATTGAGGATCGCATGACGAAAAAAATATACAAAGCTGACAAGAACGGAATAAGAGGTCGGGGAAGCCCAAGAAATTTTGACCCAAACAAGTGAACGATATTCTGAAAGACATAAATATTAGAAACTTGAACAACATACGAACATTTATAAGACGATTTGTGAATGTTGACGAGCGACGTATATATGACGAAATAAAAAAAATTGGCTGTCAGTTCTCCTGCCTACCCCACGATAATGGTACGTGTGTATTAATTTATTTTTAATCTTGCCATTTAATACTAACTATTATCACATAATCCCCAACCTCACTAAGACTATGCCTGTTTCGAGGTTGGCGATTTCACACAATAAGTACGACATTATTTACAAATATACATGTTGGAACTTACAATAAAACAAGTAGATAATCAGTAGCGAAATTGCTTATAGAAGCCGAAAACCTTGGCTTGCCGATAAATACAATATATAAAGAAATACATGAAAAATATAATTACAGGTTAGAAAAACTGTATTTTAAGAAAAAATGAATTAAATACTGATTCAACACTTGGTATTTTTTCAATTGTTTAATTGCAACCACACTACAAAATTGGAAATTGAAACGTAAATGCGATCCTTCTAGGGACAAAAAATGTAAATTCTATTTGGGCATCTTATTGAATATTATTTTTCATGGCCACTAAAATGAACAAGGATGATCTTATTTATATATTTCAAATCCTTACATAGTTAAACATAGCATATATAACGTAAATATTTAAAAATATTCGGAAGGATCCCACTAAGGCTAAGCCTGTATGTGGGAATTATATTCAAATAGATACAGTAAAATCTTTATATGTATATATTTTTTGTGTTTTTTTTTTATCTTATTTCATACGCAGTTGCGTCAGTCACCAAGACTCAGATTTACCGTGGTATTCGGTAGGGATAAGAATTGTGTTTACGAAACATGAAAAATCATGAGCCATTATCTTATGCTCAAAATCTTTATATATTCAACATTTATCAACTTTCTTTCAGAGTTTGCGTAGTCTATACGTTCTTAGAACGTCCCTGGTAGGTATATAAGTTATTATTCAATAAAGTACATTTGGCGCATATACAGGAGCCGATGTTGGTGTACATCCCCTTCAGCAACGCAGATGGTAGTCACCTGCATCGCCCACATGCACTAGAACCAACAGACACATACATATTATAATGTTATAGGGGAGTATTCAGTTGGACGGATCCACTCAACTGCAATAGCCTGCCATACCATGCCATGCCATCTATAGATACCTACCCAACAAAACAGACACCCAGACATCCCTACAAATATGTATGTTTATTCATTAATACATTAAGGTCCAATTGAATTTTTCGACAGAAAGTAAATGATGGAATACCATTCATTTTTTATATAGGTTGGCTCTTTGCACAAACTATCCAACGCTTCGTATCTTAATCATTTAGCTAACGTAAACATATTTAAAGCTATTCGACATTTCGCTTATCATTTAGTTCAGAGGGAATATGTTTAAACTATTCGACACTTCGCATATTATCATTTAGTGAAAGGGAATATGTTAATGAAAGTTAACACATTGAGATGGTTTGGCCACTTGGGGAGAATGAACGAAGAACGCCTGACGAAGAAAATATACAAATCTGACAGGAACGGAATAAGAGGTCGCGGGCGCCCAAGAAAAGGATGGCACGACCATGTAAACGATATTTTGAAAGATGGAAATGTAAGAAGCATGAACAACAGACGAACATGTATAAGACGATGTATGAATGTTGATGAGGCGATGAATGTGTGTCAAGATAGAAAAATGTGGCGTTCGGTTCTCTCTGCCTACCCCGTGAGGGACATGGCGTGATGGTATGTATGTATGTATATCTCCAAGTACATTAAATATATGCGATTGTAAAACTATTGATTCAGTCGAAAGTGTGAAATATTTGGGCATATACATAGATAAATTTCTTAAATGGAATGTACATGTAGATTATATTTGTAAAAAGTTGAAAAGACTCATATTTATATTCGTCAACACCAAAAATATCCTTGAAATTCAGGATCTAAGACAAATTTACTATGCACTATGTAATTCAGTGATGCAGTATGGATGTATTGGATGAGGGGGATGTAGTATGACCGTCATGGATCCACTTTTAAAAGTTCAAAAATCAATAATACGAATAATACTTAATAAACCATTCAGATATCCCAGTAATCAATTATTTACTGATTTTAAAGTCCTAAATGTTAGACAACTATACATTAGCAAAATAATTCTACATACTCACAAACATAGACAGGAATATCCGATAGCTACCCACTCATACCCCACTCGTAATTCTCAAAAGTCCATTATTATAAAGAAAAAAACAAAAACCACATTCGCTCAACGTAATTTTAACTTTCTTGGCCCCAAAATGTTTAACATACTGCCTGATGATTGGAAAATGATGAAAAGAGTTGTGCTAAAAAAAACAATAATTGCTTGGCTTATATCCATTGGTATAGAGGAGTCAAATAATATATTGACTGCACTCTAGTATATTCAGATTATTAACTTTGTAAAGCCTACATATTTTTGTATCATTATGTATGTGCTGATACTGGTTATTGATACTAATTGACAAGTACTACTACTTATCGGACGTCCTAAAACAGGTTTACCTAGTTGGGCGTCCAATGAGACAATATATTTAATGCAGCGTAGTAGTTTGGAAAAATTACATTCCCACTGTAAATTGTATTTTTATTATTAAAATGTATGATATACCTACTGTAAAATGTAATGTAATTTTGAAATTTTATATGTTCTAAAATTTTTCTTATTGTTGTCACTTGCGCTGTATGTATATTAAATATTTTTTATGTAAAAGTAAATGAATAAATGAATGAATAAATGAATAAATGTATGAATATGTTCAAAACTATCCGACGCTTCGAATCTTCATCATTTAGCTAACGGGAACATGTTAAAAAATATATTACTACACTCATTTAATTAAAATAAATATGTTTAAAAATATATGACACTTCGCATCTTATCATTTAGTTAAGGGGAATAATATGTTTAAAACTACCCGACACTTTGCATCTTAACATTTAGTTAAAGGGAATATGTTTAAAACTATCCGACACTTCGCATCTTATCATTTAGTTAAAGGGAATATGTTTAAAACTATCCGACACTTCGCATCTTATCATTTAGTTAAAGGGAATATGTTTAAAACTATCCGACACTTCGTATCTTCATCATTTAGTTAACGGGAACATGTTAAAAAATAGACTACTACATACAATTATCGGCAAATAACTTGAAATATTCAACCTCTCAGCCAGTATCACACATTCTGATATATTCACCGCTAGTAATAACGCATACAAAAATTCTCTCTATAAGTGCATAATAGCATGAACTCGTATGTTGAATTTTTTTTTTGTTAGTTATTTGTGTTTTTTCTAATATTATCTTTTGTATACTTTTATTTACATCTTGAGTTGTTGTTTGTAACAAAAAATCCTTTTCCCATCCTTTTCCTTTCCCGTCACAGGCAATCATACATCTTAGTTATATTTAAATTTATGATGTTTAAAATGTTTTATATTTAATATCTGTGGACATATGTAATTGGTCTGTTTGTTTTTATTTTATAGTGTTTCCATTTTAGTATTTAAAGACTGTATTTGTCCCTAAATAAATGAGCTTTAGATGTTTTTCAAGATTGGTATATGTGCAAACCGCCTCCCACCAAGATAAAAGTTATATTAAGTCAGATAAAAATGTTCCATAATCGGTCTCATAGATTCAACAAATAAAGTAGTTTATGTACCCCATTTTGTGCCGATCTACGAAAACAGCGTTGCTTAGATCAACAGAAAAAACTGAATTATCAGTGCCATTGGAATGACTTTGAATCATTAAACGACGCTATGAAGATCCTCTGTTATTTTTTTTTATTTATTTATTTTTCATACCTTTATAAAAAACGACTATTATAAAGATTCATCAACATCATCATTGGCGCTACAGCCCACTGTGAGCCTTGGCCTCCTCCAGAATTTTTCGCCATTTAGATCGGTCCATCGTCTGCATTCTCCAGTTTGTCACGCCAATCCTCTTTAGATCCTCCTGTATGCCGTCCATCCACCGCAGCTTGGGTCTCCCCACACCACGTCTCCCCTCCGGTCGTGTGTCGAGAATCTTCTTTGGGATTCGGCATTCCTCCATTCGCTGAACGTGCCCTAACCATTGAAGCCGATGTATTATAAAGATTACTGCTGCCCAACTAGGTAACCCTGTTGTAAGGCTAGCAGTTTACAATTTTACCTAGCCAAATATTTGACATTTCAGTTTTACATAGTTATTATGTCATTTGCAAACAAATATTAGAGCGGACATCAGACATCACAATACAATAAATAACAACATTTACACAGTTACATATATCTTAACATAAAAGTCAAGCACAAGATTGTAATCTTTTTGATGAGGTTCTGCAGGGAAAAATATGTAAGAATATTATTACTAGTGAATTTATATATTGATTTGTATTATAAAATATATTAAAAATAAAAAAAAAAAAAGTATACATAAACCGATTTGTAAATTTTGACATGTCATTATTCTAGTCTTACAGTCTTATTCATAATTAATTATGTTAGGTTTAAAACAGTGTATGTATAACAACAGTACTGGAAAAACTATTCATAATAACATATATATAAGGCAATAATGCTATATAACGACTACATTACGCCTATATAAGTGAAACACGGTCCTAGGTTGTTTTATTTACTTATTTATTTAAAATTCAACACAGACAGCGTTTGTTGGTATGAGTGTTGACATAGATTTTAGTTTATATTGACATTTTGCTAGATTAATACATGTTATACAATGTGGTGATCATTACAATGAAGTGAAATTGAAAATTCAACCATAGTGGAGCCCAAAACAGTTAGCCTGGAGTACAGGAAAATCTATTTGAAAGCACTATCATGCAGTATGCGTTGTTTTAACTTTTTTTTGAAAAAAATGGAGTTTTTGGCAGTGCTTAATGTCATCTGGTAGCTGTTTGTACAAATTAATGCTGGTGGATAATAGTCATATAAATTAATGCTGGTGGATAATATTGGGCAATCGCTAAATCTGATGAAAGAGCCCTGGAAATTTTTGAGAGGAAGGTGCTGAGGAGGATCTACGGCCCGACTTGTGACAATGGAGAGTGGCGTATCAGGCACAACTACGAATTGTATGATCTATACAAGGAGCCTACCATACTGAAAGAAATAAGAATTGGTAGACTCAGATGGGCTGGACACGTCCAAAGAATGAGCGAGGAGGACGTTCCAAGACGGATCATGAATGGTGCACCGGGGGGACGAAGAAAAGTTGGAAGGCCGAAGCTTCGATGGCTGGACGGAGTGGTGAAGGATGCGAACAGCATCGGCGTCCATAACTGGCGCAATGCGTCGCAGGATCGACAGTCATGGAGGCGGGCTCTGCAGGAGGCTAAGACCCGACCTGGGTTGTGGAGCCACAGATGATGATGATGATGATGATGATGATGATGATGATGATGGATAATAGTCCTTTGTTAAGTCTGTCTGTTCTATTGCTAATGTTTCTTAGGTTGTTTCTTTGTCTAGTGTCGTAGTTATGTATGTCACTAACAGTTTCCAGGAGTGTGTTGTGTTTAAGTAAGTCATGTTCGATTTTATAAATGTACATTATTTTTTCATAGTTTATAATCTGTTGTATTGTGGGTTCTGATACTATTTCATATACAGTTTGTGTAGGTGTTCGCCAGTGTAGTTCGTATATAGTTTTAAGTGCCTTGGTAGTCCCAGTAATCCTTGGTAATCCTTCCTGTAGTCCCAGTTAACTGCTTTGAGCAATGTGACCAAACTACAATATTATATGTTATATGTGGAATTATTTGCATTTTGTATATCTTTTTTTTATATCAATAGGTAGATTGCTCCTTCTCAGTGCACCGATAACTCCTGATATTTTATTATGCAAATTATTGACGTGTGGCATCCACGACAGTTTTTCGTCTATAGTTAATCCTAGGTATTTTATGTTCTGTAGTCTCTCAATTTCAACATTTTCCATATTTATTTTTATTGATATGTTTGGTTTATTTCTTGGTTTGTTTACTAAATATTTACACTTTTCCTAGTTTATTGTTAATTTATTGTATTTAAGCCAGCCCATGATTTTTTTTAGATCATCATTTATGATTCTTTCGAGGTCAGTTTCACTTTTAGACTTATACAATATTTCTATGTATACACCTTTTAGACCTATTTTGCTTATGTTATTTATGTAGAGCAGGTACAGCAACGGTCCTAGGATCGAGCCTTGGGGTACACCAGTTTTCATTTCGGCAGTGCTACTTATCTCTCCATTTATTTTAGAGTACTGCTTCCTCATTTGTAGGTAGTCTTTTAGTATGTCATTTGTGGTTCCTCGGATTCCCAAATCTGACAAAAAATGCAAAAGTAGGGAGTGGTCAACTGTGTCAAAGGCTTTCTTAAGATCAATAAATACGCTAACCACATAGTAGCCATCATCCAAATTGGAGTTTATGAATTGCATGGTATCTGTCAATGCTGATGTTGTACTGCTTCTTTCCTGAAATCCAAATTGCATTTTATCATATCCCACTGTTTGTTTTACATAACAGCAACATAAGAAGAGTATAGAGACCGAATATTTCCGATAATTCCCGAATATTGCCGATGGTCGCATCACATGTCAATCATTTTTGACATTTGTGAAGCAACGTGACTATTTGTTTTCTGTTTCAGTTCACAAATTAATAAAACAACAAATAATTATGAAATCGGTCAAACCATAGAAATATAATAATCTAAGGGTCAAACGTATTGTTTCGCGTCTTAATATGACGTAAACGAATTACAAATAATATTAATTTGTCATAACCACTGACAGATAATTTGAGAAGGCTATAAATTTATGGTACCCACTATTTCATTCTTGCTCCAGTTTTCGCAACAGTTTTTCATATAAATATCTAAATAATGATATTAACGAAATAAAATATGAAAATAAAGCCCAAACACTATAAGGAACGTTGCATTTTTTTTTCAAAACAACGACAAATGTCAAATCACCGGAAAAACATGAATGAATTGCGACGTTGTCAGCTCAAACAGTAACATAGCAACGTTATTGTTATATCGGTATATAAATGTTATTATGAATAGTCAAGAATATAAGTGCTTGCTTATACTGTGTTTTAGCTATATAATGTTTTTACCACAGTATAAGGAAATATTATGAATAAGACTGAAAGAAATAAGCACACCCGTGGTTGTCAATTTGTTATGTAGCAGTTAAAATTTGTTCTATGGTCTGGACCATCGTACATACTCAGTATAATATAACAATTATATTTGACAAGAGTCAAAAATCAAGTGAAATATAAAATCAAGTTTTCTCCTCTGAAATTAAATAAAAACGAGAAATGTTTTAAAATTTATTTGTCTTTTATTAAGATGCATTGTAAAGACAATTCTCGAACCAGATTTTGTAGCGTGAAGGTATATTATTAAATATTATTTCTCAAATATTTTTTTTTGGATATATAATATTTGGGCAATTTCTGTCCTTCCGTAGTTCCCTATATATATATTTTATTCTTGCTTTTAATAATGTCTGTGAAGTTATTTCCTTGAGAGATGTAGGTAAATTATTATAAATTCGTGGATCGATAAATGATGCATTTCTTTGTCCGAAGGTTGTTTTCATGTAAGGGATTAGAAGTGCTTGTTCGTGTGATTCTGGATTGTTGTGTTTTTTTTGATTCTGGATTGTTGTGTTGTGCTATTTACTAATACATCAATTTATTTCCAACATAGAGAACCCAATGAATCAGGTTATAAATTAAACATGAATACAATATTATTATATAGTATTTTTCAATATGTAGACTGCATAAAATTTGTGCATCTTTGTATTGTGTACGTTTCAATGGAGGTATTAGGTGATGTTGAAGATATAAATCTATCAAGTTGTCCACAAGATTCAGCTACCTAGTACAGTGTGGTACAGAACAGCATAAGACGTACATATTATACTTCCTACCAGCATCCCTGTTACAGAAGGCAGGAAAAACAACAATGGGATAAAACCAGAGACTCCTAAACTGTCACTCCATAACAAAACATTCTAAAATCTTTTTCACTGAGTTCACTCTTTTGCAGTTAGAAGCTCTTTCTGGAGCACAGTCAGTTATAGGTACTTTGGGTATCTTAAGGGGGAGACTGCTGCCAACGTACCTATTTTTCAATTTGATATACCATCATTATTTCTAATCAAATCGTTTTGAAAAAAATTATTTTTTGTATAGTTTGGTTGTTAATAAAGAAAAATATACCTTAAATTTTTGATAATGTTCTGTATAAATTTTTGTAGAAAAATAATGTCATTCCCCGATTTTTATCTTATATTATAAACTATGAGGCGTAGAGTAATATATTTTTTTTAATTAAAGAAGACAAAAATATCTAGAAAAATATGATGTAACGTTGCATTAATGCTTCAGGTTTAGTAAATAAACCTAAAAACAATTTATTTTCCATTCAGCGCCATTGCGAAATAAAAGATTTTTTTGGTTTATTTACTTAACCTGATGCATTAATGCAACGTTACATCATATTTACCGGGTATTTTGTTCTTCTTTAATTTATAAAAAAATATATGGCTCTATACCTTATATTTTTTTTTAAATTTAAGATGAATGCGTACAATTGGGGTATATTTATTATTTTCCTACAAGAATATATACAGAACATAATTAAAAAGTTAAGGTATATTTTTCTTTATTAATATCCAAACTAACTAGGTTATTTTTTTCAAAATGATTCGTTTAGTAATAATGATGGTATATCAAATTTAAAAAATAGGTACGTTGGCAGCAGTCACTCTCTTAACTACATTACGATAATCAAAAAGTTGGTATTTTTTAGAGAATTCAGTACAATATAAATTATTTAGAAGGAAGAAAAACTCTATAAAGATTACGTTAGTTAATCAAAGCGAGTGGGTTGTGGCCAACGCTATACTCCTCACTACTCCCAAACAAGTCACTTCACATAGTTACCAAATTTTGTATGGAAGTATTTTCATGAAACGATATTGTTAAATAATTTTTGATTTAAATATTTTATTATGAAAAATTAATAATTCTTGAATTCCATTTTATGAATGTGATGTGCCTTAGCCTTTAAAGGTCTCAGGTTGTTTCCAACAACCCAAGTGTCTTAAAATGGAGGACCTGGTTTCTAATAGTCTTCCGTAGTTAATATTAAAAAAATAACGCTTCATTCTATAAATGACGTTAATATATCAATTTTCAACAATTTGAAGGCTGTTATCTCCAGCCACGACTACTCAGTGTTCATTATCTGTGATAACTAACCATTGAACTGCGATCAATGTATGTTTGACTGATTGTCAAACATTTATTACAAACGTATGGGTTTTTTTATGTGTCAGTGACGTTCAGTTTTTATACCACAGTCATAGACCAAGAGCCAGCGACTGTTAAATTCACATCATAGTGTAAAGGCTGATTTTTTTTTGCTGTAAATGGATTCCACAGCAGAAAATTGCTATTGCTAAAGTACTTATTCAATTCTTTTCAAATTTTACAAATTTGTATATCTAATTAGACCCCATTAGATTTTGAAGGATATATGATCAGTGCTTCTTATTTTTTTTAACTATCAAATATTTAAAGTTCATGAAACTTCAAAATTGATATTTTTATTTTCAAATTGGTAAAAAGGCACATCACTTTGATAAAATGGCATTGAAGTGTTATCAAGTTTTCGTAACGAAATATTTAAATAAAAATTATTTACAAACTCGTTTCATGAAAATGCTGATTTTTCCCATACAAAATTTGAATACTTTATAGAATGACTTGTTAGTGAGAAGTTTAGCGTTGGCCACAACCCACTCGTTTTTATTTTATTATGTAGATAGGTTTTTTCCTTTTTTGCGTAAAAATATTATTGTATTCTTTTTTGTGATTTTGTTTTCGATGTGTGTGTTTTTTGTGTATGATTGTAAAGAGCAATATATTATGTCGTAAATAAATTATTAATGTCATAAGATAAAACTTTGAGAACAATACAGTATGAGAAGGTAGTTTAGGTGCAGTGTTGGTACCAAGTGTTGGCTGGATGCTCTAATCAATATGGGAAGCCTGTATTGTGCATTATGCAATGTACATTCAACGCTACTATAATCCATTTTGTTCACAATGAACATTTAATCTTATTTCGACTGCCCTTCATCTTAACTTCACTTCAAACAATACAAGGAATTAATTTATTCACTCACATAGGACTCGACAGTCAAGAGATTGCGAGTGACAGTTTTATAAAAGGTTGTTAAAAATCTATGGATGCAAAAGTCAGGAAAAAAGTGACACGTAATTCGCTGCACAACTTCAAAAGCCAACTAATTTTATTGGTTAATACAAATTAGAGTATTTGTCTGCAATTAAATTGGTTTATGCACAGGTTATGTCAGCCGCAATCTTTCGCTGGGCGAGGTATACCATCATTATTTTTATTTTATTTTTATTGGTTGATAGAGAATTAAATAGTCTATGCAATTTATAAAACAGACAATGTACATTGCTTTGTTAGTGGACCAGTGAAAACTCCATGCAGTATTCAATAGGATAATCAATATTGATATAAAAAATTACAAATAATGTATAATTGATTAACCAGTACATAAAAAAACACTAAAATAAGACAGCTGGTTAAATCAAAGTACTAGGAAAGATACATAGGAGGAAACAGCTGTCTTAAACGCACTGAGAGAGCTCGCAGATATGTCGAATGTATTAAAGAAAGCATTGTAATTTGAGAAATAAGTAGGTACTTACATACTGGTCAGAGTTTCTTCAAAATTGAATTTCCATCTATGTCCCGATTTTAAGTTAAACTTATATTCAATTTTTTAAAACAATTGAGTATTTTAGCCAAGATGGAGTACTTTGTAAACTCCGAAATAATACATACATATAGATATCTTATGATGAAGCTTTCAGAAAACAATCTCACCATGATACTAATTATCTGAAATAAAAAATACTCATAATTACTAACCTCCTTTTGGGGTCGTGACGAGTAAAAGAATATTTATTTAAAACTATACGTCGATCAATCATATTAAATGCAGAAATGAAAATTTTTCATTTGATTTATCAGCAAATATGCATGTATGTATTAAATTTAGCTTTGAATCGGATTTTGTTGTATATAAAGGGGATTATATTTCTTTGATATTGGCAACACCAATCACGCCATAGACAAACGCCAGACGACCAAGTCGTGCGTCATTACCGGCGAAAATTGGAACGTTTCAAATTTCTAGGCAGATACGTCAAATTTTATGGCGCGAACAAATTGGCGGCAAAATCGGCCCCCATATATTTTGTCCTTGGGCGGGCTGCAAGGTCGCGCGGTGCATCCCCCCATCCTCTGTAGACAAACCCCCCCCCCCGCCCCGCAGTCGACCCCTTCCACCGGCTGCCACCACAGGAGTACTGGAACAAAGAACGGAGGGAAAGGGTGGAATTCGGAATATGTGTTGGTTTGGCGGGAATTTCCCCGAACATGGTTGCCACAAATTAAATAAAAACCGTAGAATGCATTTAACGGTTGTTTTATTTTTAATTCAAAAAATATATTTTCACTTATGGCCAATCCACAAATGACTTCCCTTAGAAGAACGAAAAAAAATATTTCTTGGCCGCTACAGCCCAAATCGAGCCATGGCCTTCGTTAACTTTCGCCTCCATCCCATCCTGTCCTTTGTTGCCACCTTCCAGCTCCTCTCCTGGAGAAGCTTAGCGGCATCCTTTCTGACCTCATCTTCCCACCGCAGCCTTGGTCTTCCTACCCTTCTTCTCCCACCCGGGTGTCCAGTCATGACTCGTTTCGGCACCCGTGAGGTTGCCATTCGATGGCATACATGTCCAGCCCATCTCAGCCTAAGTAATTTCATGTGCGTTGAGATACTTGGAGTCTGATATTATATGTTGTATAACTCATCGTTACGTCTAATGCGCCATTCATCGCCATCCTTCGCGGGTCCGCATATTCTACGCAGTACCTTTATTTCATAGGTGTCCAGCATTTCAGACATCTTCACCGTTATGGTCAAAATCTCGCATCCATATGTCAATGCTGTTCTGACTATGGTCTTGTAAAGTGCTACTTTTGTTTTACGATGGACACTGGGAGATTTAAAAACCGGGAGCAATGAAAAATATGTTTTGTTAGATGTCTTAATTATTTTTCTTATCTCAGCTGGATCTTCGTTATTTTCTGTCAGACACCAAGTACTTCTGTTCACAATTAATAAGAAATAAGTAAAATTGGTACAAATAGGTACTTGAACTGCTTTATAGATGTTTCATTAATATCAGATTTATATTTAAACATTGAATTTGTTTTGGAGTACCCCGTTCCACCTCACTCTGTCTTCCAATTCCCTGGCCTAAACTCATAGCTTATGTCAGCTCTGTTTGTTCCTTATTCTGTGATTAAGTGGCTTTAAATCTTTTTGTAAAATAATCTTCCTCAAAAGATAATTGCGCCCTGCGCAAGTGGCGAGATAATGCCATATGGCAATTTCTTCCAATTAAACTGTATTGCCAGCACAGAGAAATATTATTTGTATGAGAAATGACTCAATGCCTCAATGAATCAATGCCTCAATAAATCAATGCCTCCTGAGTTGGGGATCAAACCCAGAATGCCCTCGATGGCGGTAGACATTTTATTTTTTTATTTTATTTATTGAAAACAAACATACAGCCAATTTAGTACATAGGAAAAGCAGACAGTAATACAACAAATAAGCCAAAAATGTTTGATGAATATTACTGGTTAGAAAACATGAATTGAAAAAGAAACATCAGTAACATAATATTTTTTGCTGTAGGAAAAGGAAATCGAAAGGAAATGGGGCGTTATGGGAAGCGTGCGTTAGATCACTCAGAGCGATGAGGGAACGTGGCCAAAATGGATAGTTTAAATCTCTTTATGCGATGACTTGAAGAGATCAATGTCATGGAAGAAAGAATCATAATTTCTGCATGCTCTGTATATGAAAGAGTGCTGTGCATAATTTGTGCCACAGATGGGAAGTCTGAATGTATATTTTTTTCTAGTTTGTCTCGTCGGTATGTTGAAGGGAATTTTCGCTAGAAGTGCATCGGTGTCAATAATATGCAGAAATGTCATGTGAAATACAGTTCGTCTGTTTTCCAAGGACATTAACTTGTGACGTATTCGGGAAAGAGACAGGTCATTATGATGTTGTCGGTTCCTGTATTCGAGATGCTTTAGAAATTTGCTTTGAATATTTTCGATTCTGTCTATATTTGTTATGTATTGAGGATTCCAAACGGCTGAAGCAATTGCGCACATATTGTATGTAGGTATTTATTTTATTTTTTTTTGTTCAAAAAATAATTTATAACGAGCGTTTGACAACCCTGTGTCTCCTTTCCCATTCCTCTGCAATTTCCATTTCTGACTCCACCTCTCCGGTTCTGACCTGGGTGAAGCAGAGTCTGGTTGCGCCAGTCAGTCATGCCATAAGACTATGCACGTCACATTTATTGGATACAGTATTTCTACCAACTTGGTTGCATTTATACATTACAGCGCAGAATCTATGTATCTACACAATGCAGAACTGACTGTCTTGAAATGTCACATCAAAAATACGTAATACATCAATCTATAAGTAATAAACGTATAGTCAGAAAGATATCAACGTTTTCGATGAAATATTTTTTAATAGCTGGTTATTTTATATTTTCTATCCAATTGAATATAGGTATGAAAATGCAACTAGCTCCTAGGAGTGGTTGCGTTTACCAGTGCGCATTCCCTTTATATTAAATGAACATTGCAGATTATAACATAACTTCAATATAATTTGTACTTGTATGTTATTTGTTACTGTTACTGAATTATGTAGGTTTTTTTTTCAGAGATCTTCCCGGGTGTGCGCTGAACAAATCACCAAATTTAATTTAAATTAGATGGACGGTATAAGAGCACATAAAGAAATTACAAAGATACAAATGATACTAATATCACCTATATAAAGGGGATGCGCATTGGTAATCGCAACGAACAGACTTACCCTTATCATATCTATTTTCAATATGGGAGGAAATATAAAATAAACAGCCATTAAAAAATATATTGTTTTTTTACGTTGCTATCTCTTAGGTCGGAATGCAGAGTCCGACCTAAATACTAAATTCTAAATACTTACCATGTTCTTATTGCACAGTTGCTCACTTAAGTTAGGAGATCACGTGGCTTCATAACTGGAGGATGCTACAAAGTTTTTGTATGAGAATTGCATTACAGAGACAAAGGTATCTTAATATTTACCGCATGCGCGTCGGTGTAAACAAACATTTGCGAAATGTCAAAAAGTAAGGCTGATCGCGAGGAACCTTACGAGTGGTTTAATAATAAAATACGAGATATTTTCGATGGATGATGATTTTAGTGACTTTGTCAAATATATATTTGGTAATTTTGTCAATTAATGATCGCTTCTAAATCTCAAAACTCAGCTCTACAGATATTCACAGTCGGAAACTACAATTTTAAAGTGATAGGAGTTCACATACCTTGACATCACAGTGACCAGCGACAATGACACACGAAAAGAAGTTAGAAGAAGAATTATGGCTGCTAACAGATGCTTCTACGCCCTTCAAAAGCAGCTAAGGTTAAAACTAGTTAGGAGAAACACAAATATCCTCCTGCACAAAACACTCATCTACAACTCTTTACTGCACTCCATTTACAACTATTTATAACACTCCATTTACAACTCTTTACTGCACTCCATTTACAACTATTTATTACAATCCATTTACAACTCTTTATTACAATCCATTAACAATTCTTTACTGTACTCCATTTACAAACTATTTATTACACTCCATTTACAAATATTTATTACACTCCATTTACAACTTTTTACTGTATTCCATTTACAACTATTTATTACACTCCATTAACAACTCTTTACTGCACTTCATTTACAACTCTTTACTGTACTCCATTTACAAACTATTTATTACACTCCATTTGCAACTTTTTACTGTATTCCATTTACAACTATTTATTAAACTCCATTTAAAACTCTTTACTGTACTCCATTTACAACTACTTATTACACTCCATTTACAACTCTTTACTGCACTTCATTTACAACTCTTTACTGTACTCCATTTGCAAACTATTTATTACACTCCATTTACAAATATTTATTACACTCCATTTACAACTTTTTACTGTATTTCATTTACAACTATTTATTAAACTCCATTTAAAACTCTTTACTGTACTCCATTTACAACTACTTATTACACTCCATTTACAACTCTTTACTGCACTTCATTTACAACTCTTTACTGTACTCCATTTACAAACTATTTATTACACTCCATTTACAAATATTTATTACACTCCATTTACAACTTTTTACTGTATTCCATTTGCAACTATTTATTAAACTCCATTTAAAACTCTTTACTGTACTCCATTTACAACTATTTATAACACTCAACACATTTACAATCCACTTACAGCTATTTTGTAGTGAAGAGCTCAATTTGTCGGGAATTATTTAAATCAATTAAAGATGCACAATTTTTTAATTCATATCACTTCGTCCTAAAGAACGGATAAGTTGTCATCCGTCCGAGGGAAAGCTTTCGCTTCGAAACAGATCATATCAAATAACTCGCTCGATTAATTAATAATTAAACAAAAGTAAAATTCATGGTTGAATAAAACATGATTTGTCAAGAGTATAGCATTCCTCGTAAATTCCGTTTAAACTATTTTTATTTACATTTTTTTGCAGCTGGTAAAAATTCAGTTCAAAAACCTGACATATCTCTGTACGAAAATATCAAAAAGATGTGGAAAACAACATTCAAATCAACTGACCCTCGTCAAAAGGGGAAAAGAATCAAATAAAATCCAAAATGCTCCTTATAGAATTGTTCAAAACATTTGGTAGACGAGGTCAAATTACACACAATGAACTCTGCAAAGTTTTCATGGTATATTTCAAGAAACGAGCATTTTCAATTAAACATTCTTCGAGTGTTGAATTTTTTATTGTCCCCTCTGTGATATGAGACAGTGATGTCGGTAGTAATAAAAAATAACTGGAATATTAACGACAGGGCAACATTGCAACATCTAGGAATATACTAGGACACCTCCTTATCCTGCTATCGTCCAATCCTGAACCTTTCATCCCTCTTCACGCGATCCGATCTTGAGCAATATTTTTTTTTATTAAATTCATAGTATGAACTTACTTAACAGACTTATACAGCTATTTCTCTTCACTGTTGAACGTAGGCCTCAAACTATATAGAAAAAGATGCACAGTAAGAAAAAATATAATATATTTCCCTTTACCAAAGTACAAGCACTCGTGTGTAAAGGAGACATTTTAATACAAAAGACACAAAATATTATACATACATAATTATTATCTATACAAAAAGAAGTTAATACAATTTACATATCAGTCAAATTTAATAAGTCCATTTTATTTTTTATTTTTCTTTTGAATTCATTATATTCAGTTGCCAGTCTCAAATCTGTTTCAAGTTGATTGAACCACACCTCCCCATTGTACGTGTAATAGTGCTATGCAAAACTTGTATGTGTTAACGGGGTATCTGTATCCATGTTTTACAAGCGCATCTCTCAATGTCACCCCTCCAACAAAGATGGGACTCTCCGGGGTTTCTCTCCTAGGTATTAGAAAGATAATTAAAAAAACAAGAAAAATAATAATAATAATAATTTATTATAGTAATATTATAAAATAATTATTGTTTTTTTTTCTTATTGATTTATTAAATAAAATAAATCACAACTTTGTGTACATCACGAAAATCATAGAATAAAAATCTTTATTAATTACTATATGGCGTAGCGTTTCACATTACTGCATATGAAGAAAAGAGATAGACAGTTTTTATATTATATTTGGATAGGTTTGGACCAAAGACTTTATATAGTTTATAAAGTCTTTGGTTTGGACTGACGTTTAAATTATTTTTTTGTCTTAACAACACAAATACATGTAACCAAGATCACACTGACAGCTCTATGTTGCGATTTTTCTGAAATTCCTGCGAATTTTCGGCATCTCGTATAGATCGCTGAATACTCTGTTTGGTGTTTGATATGACAAAATTACCGAATACATATTTGACGAAGTCGCTAAAATCATCATCCATCGAAAACATCTCGTATTTTAATGTTAAACCACTCGTAAGGTTCCTCGCGATCAACCTTACTTTTTGACAGTTCGCAAATGTTACTTTACGCCAACGCGCATGCGCTAAGTATTTAAATATGTCTCTGCATTGCAATTCTCATACAAAAACTTAGTAGCATCCTCCAGTTACGAAGCC
Source organism: Molanna angustata (assembly GCA_963576475.1). Taxonomy (NCBI): domain Eukaryota; kingdom Metazoa; phylum Arthropoda; class Insecta; order Trichoptera; family Molannidae; genus Molanna; species Molanna angustata. The sequence goes on from OY754972.1 coordinate 1,556,033, forward strand.
ACGTGATCTCCTAGCTCAAGTGAGCGACTGTGCAATGAAAACAGGTTAGTATTTAGAATTTAGAATTTAGGTAAGACTCTGCGTTCGAATGTATGGCGTATTTCCGCGGGATTTTTGACAAATTGGTTGACAGACCACATCATTTTTCTATAGAGAATAACGACTAAAGTGAATTGTTTTCGGATTTATTTGTCGAAAAGAACACTTTGTTCATTAATATTTAAAGAACATTTATCTAGGAAGTGTTGAAATGTATGGAAAACTGCAATATGTTGTCAACCAAAACGTCAAACGCGCGATATACCATGACTCACTTATTGCACGGAGTACTCCATCTAGTATATTATATGAAAATCTATGATTCTAGTATATCGATCATAAAATATCGAGTACTCATTCGATTATTTTCATTCGAACAATCTCTAGAGAAATGTTGTAAATACTTATGGTATTTTTTTAAACGTACTTAACAACAAATTCATGAATTTGATTTCAAATTGGAGTGTGTAGGTTCCTATGCCCTCTTCGAACGCAGCAAATAAGTATTAGGTAAGGTTTGACAGAAGTCTAAGTTTAAAGATATCACAATATTACAAAGTTGAATGGTCCGTCGTAAAATATTAATGCGGTGTGATGTTGGGCACGAATAGATTCAGGAGCACGAACCTTGCGTTTTAATATTTTATGCTAAACATCCACTCCGACAAAACTACAAAATGATATCAAGCACGCCACTAACAAATTACACGAATACAATTTTTAAACCTAACCCTTTCTTTGTGCGATGTAACTATTTATTTATTTATTTAGTTTAACATACATACCATCACCATCGTTCATCAGTGGTATGAAATCCTTTTCTGATAACATACATCAATAGACTAGAAGGAGTACAGAATAAATTCCTGAAACATTTGGCAAATTCAAATTCTCTTATTACTGGTAATCCGCTAAACGCCATAATATTTGTAATCTCGAAAACAGACTAACAATTATTGACATGATGTACCTTCACAAAATTATTGATAACCGCGTAGACTCACCTTACTTACTTTCTAAATTTAACTTTTACTGCCCATCACGCAATCACAGATCTCAGTTTTTGTTCTATTTCGACCGTCGTTACACAAATTACTCACAAAACATTTTCAATAGACGGAGATGCTCCAACTATAATATGTACATACTTTAAACATTTCGATATTACACACAAATCGCAAGCAAATTTCAAAACATACATATTACAACAATTCGTTAAATAGTACATACCACAATCACATTCATTCATAATCTATGTGGCATACCTACATACACATATTTACATTATATGTACCATAAAACTCACATAATATTTAAAACACTAAATTTGAGATTTTGTGTTTGTCTACATTTATATCAATTATCAGCGTTCTAGCTTTTATGGTTTTTGAGAAATATGGAAAAATAAACAAAATTCAAAAGTGTATAACCCCTAAATGAAATAAAAATTTAAAATTCTGAGTATATAAGTTTTGTAGGCCTATAACTTTCTAAGTATATATTCTGAAATATTAGGCTTGGACCCGGTAAACCACCGCCTTGAATTCAACCAGTCGTATATATGTATGTAGGTACTTTGGTCAACATCAAACAGGATCGGAACAAGAGATGGCAGATGAGCCAATTTCTTTCACAAATGTGGCTGGTTGAACTTCCCTAGATATGACTGCGGGGCGGAGTGACATCAGGGCTAATTTTAATCTAAAATATTTCTTTTTTCTGAATCTAATTTATTGTATTCTTAATTTATTCAAATTTAAAGATGTCTGTCGGGGGGTTTCCACCAACTGTAAATTAAATAAGTGATTTCTTATAGTCATCCGTAGTAAAAAAAGTTTATAAAATGTTGGGATTGGTGGGGGGCAAGTCTAGTCCGACCGGCGAAATCAAAACCCTAGTGATTACCCATATCATTGATATAATTATCATATTGAGTTCTATAATATCTTTAGATGTCATATATCTCCGTATGATAATTATATCCATGATATGGGTAATCACGAGGGTTTTGATATCACCGGTCGGACCAGACTTACCCCCCTGATGAGAGTATGCTAATGAGTTTGTTAAATTATTTTAATTTAAAAATATTTTTTTATGAAAACTTGATAATTATTTAATACCATTTTAAGAAAGTGATGTGCCTATTTACCAATTTGAAAATAAAATTCCAGAGATTAGGGTCACTTTGATGTATTTGACAGTTAAAAAAAAGGAGAACCACTCTCAGATAACCTTCAAATTTTCACAAGTGTCAAGTTGGTTTTAAATGCCAAGAAACTAATAATAATAATAATCAAATTTATATAGCGCCGTTTTATGATATCAAGACCATTCCAAGGGCACTCTCACTTAGTTGTTGGCTCTGCGAAACAAAGAAGTCTTAAGTAATTTACTGAAGGTCCCAAGGCAATTTATTCCACTTAATGGGTCCGTTTACACTAAAACCACGATCATAGTAGGCCGCTTTATTGGCTCTATCCAATTCCCTTAAATAATTTATACTTTGTGATTCTGATGATCTCAATGTTAAACGTCTTTGTGGTGGTGTATTTATTTATTTATTTATTTATTTAATATACAGAGACACCAATAGAACACTGAACAACACAAACAAAAAAAAACATGAAACAAAAAAATAGAATCTCCAGTGCTCCAATAACAGGTATCTCCCGCATGGCTATTGTGCATAGTTAGGTAGGTACAATCAACGTCTCCTGACCATTCAAATTATAAAAAAGACATTACTTTGCACAGTTAAAAGGAAAGTTTAAAATACACATATACATATATGTAGGAAAACAAAAAGAAAACAAAAGTTGAACTACCTAAAAAGATAAAACAAAAAAAAAAGAAGGAATAATTGAACTGAGACAAAAAAAAATAGATTTTAGCCCAGCATATTGTAAAGGATAAAAATAAGCAATTTATAAAGATCAATTTCTATAAAATATGTACGTCATTGTCATTACCTACATTAAATTGTCACAACGATTCAGACGCAACGTCTGAATCTACCAATACAATGACACTCTGACACGGCAGAATGTCACTGTATTGGCAGGTGCCTACGCGAGTATTCCTTTGACATAGTTCTTGAATGTAGTGCGGAGCCAAGTCATGCAGAGCTTTGAAGACCATCAAGCACACTTTATAGTCTATTCGCTCTGGGCATCTCAACCAGTGCAGCTCGTTAAGGAGAGGCGTTATGTGGCATCTTTTGTCAGCCCCATAGATAAGCCTCGCAGCTGCGTTAAACACCAGTTGTAATCTGTTAAGTTGACACTTGGGCAGACCAGCATATATAGCGTTACAGTGATCCAACCTAGACACTACAAATGCGTTAATTAGTGTCTTTACCTCATTTTTGGGCAAGCTTCGACGGATACCTTTAAGCTGCCTCAGATGGAAGAAACATGAGCTAACAGTTTTAGAAATATGCAGGTCGAGTGATAGTTTATTGTCCAAGTGAACGCCCAGGAATTTAACATTTTTTGATGGTGCAAGTGCTTGCTTCTCCGTTGATGTTGATAGGAGCATTTTCAATTAGGTGTTGTCGCCGTGATGAAGCTACCCACATAAAAATACTGTTTTTGTTGGGTTCAGTTTAAGTTTATAGAGCGACATCCATGCGGCAACTTTTTCAGTGCATCTAACAATATCTTCCTTAAGACTATCCCTGCTTTCAGCAGTGCAAAATTTAAGAATAAGGCGATCGTCAGCATATGCGTAAGAATCAAACCCTTCCTTGTCAATTATATCGTCAAGCATTTTGATGTACAAGATGAAAAGAATGGGACCCAGCACTGATCCTTGTGGCACCCCAAATTTAATATTATCTGATAAAGATGATTTATTTTCTACCCAGACTGATTGGTGCCTTTCTGATAGGTATGATTTTATCCAATTCAAAAAGTTCCCACAGATCCTATATTCGTGTTCCAGGATAAGAAGTAAAGTTTCATGATCAACGGTGTCAAAAGCAGCACTCATGTCTAAAACAGATATTAATGCAATTTTACCAGATTCGATTTCTGTATTTAGATCGGAAAGAATTCGCATAAGTACAGTTTCAGTCGAATGATGTTGTCTGTACGCTGATTGCTTTTTAGGAAACAAATCGTGTTCTTTTAGGTATTGCGACATCTGATTCACAACTACTCGTTCAAGTAATTTTGAAAGTACTGGTAAGTTCGAGATTGGCCTGTAATTTCCAGCGTCTTCCGGATTTAGGTTTTCCTTCTTAATGATGGGTGTTATGATAGAAGACTTTAAGTATTCCGGGACATTAAGATTGTCAACTGTCAATAAAAGTGTGACTTGAACGCTGAAAATTGGTATAAATATAGACAAATACAAAATCTCAAATTGATTTTTTCAAAAAAGATCCAAAGTTTCTCAAACATTTTTTATTAAGAAAAATATTTTTTTGTGATAAATTTGTGTTTAACTGCCTATATTTCCAAAGTTTTTAAAAATATAGAAAAAAACACGATACACCACAACTAGATAGTTTAATTTTCTATAAAAAATATTAACATTGTAGTAAAACCTACATCTCAAACTTTTTTTAACAATTTTGATAGAAATTGAATTTAGTGACGGCATCGCTTCATACAATTTGTAAGGCAGTAGTAAACACTATACAATATCTTACTCAATAGTTTGATACCCTACTTAAACAACAAACATACATCATGCTGTTTTCATATTCTGGGTAGGAAAAACAGACTGACCTCCATATTATCCTATCCTGAGATATATACCTACATGTTTTATATAGAAAACAAAATATATTAAAATATTTACTAATTTGTGTTTAAGTGTTTATAATTTGGTACGTATTCTTCAATCTTGCATACTATCGTCATCGACAGTTGGATCTCATATGTTGCATGCAACTAGTTTATACAAATTCTACTCATTTCAATTGCTTTTATTCTACCTACATGTCTCCCTTACATTACGCCAATGCTAGCACTACAATTGCGTTGTGAATTGCAACTTTTGCAGTACCAATAACTGTCTAAGGCTGTGTTTTTTCGAACAAAGATTACAGTAAAAGTATAGTTTAAATACCTTGATTTCATTAGATTGTTCAATACTTTTGTTTGCTTCATTCAAATCTTATGCCGTCAAACTACTCAATTTTGAAAAATTTATTATTTAATAAAATCAAAAAATTTAAAGTTTACTATTACAGTCGACTTTCTTGGTTCAGTTGGTTAGGTATCAGACTTCTTAGACAGTTATCAGTGCTGTTAGACACTAAGACCTACCGGTACTGTTTGACGCTTAGACAGTTATCGGTACTTTAATGCGCTTAGACAGTTATCGGTACTGTTAGACACTTTTATTTATTTATTTCTTTATAAAGGAAACATACAGTTTTGTAAATATATTGTAATGGTACAAAAAATTATCAAATAAACCAGCAAAATTTCCATAAATGGTTATCAACATTAGTTGTAACAAGAGAAAAACTAAACAATTTTGAAAAAACACATAAAAATTAACAATATTAAAATAATAAACAGTTAATACTTTCCAACAAATAAGTTCACACACCATTAAGAAGTTTTCTTTTAAAAGCTGCAAAATCGTTATTTAGAATATCGATTGCAGATTTATCTACAGAATTATACAATTTACAACTTAGTCTGACAAAAGAGTTCTGCAGTGCATAATTAGTCTTACACATAGGAATAGCAAATAATTCATTCGATCTAGTACTGCATTTGACATTTCACTAAGGGAGTCCCCTCAAATAATAACCTAAAGTTTTCTTTTGAATGACTCAACAGGGTAAAGAAATTGAATCAATCAAGTCATGCATAAATGTTGGAAAGTGTAAAGCTTTAATGAATTCATCTAATATGCATTCGAGTGCCAACAATATATTACAAGAAAGCGCTGCCGTTACCAACCTAACAACGTTATAACACGGTTGAAATATAAATCACTTTTATTAATGAAACGCGTTAGTTAAGAGGAAGTGAACACTTTAAACAATTCTTTATCTTTTGATAAATAACCCTCTCCTTTTCTCGCAGAACCTCGTTATCTATGTAGGTATGTATACTTTAGCGCAACTTTCATCAAAACAAAAAAGAAAAACATGTTTTCTCCACAAACATGGCGATGTTGAATCGTTATAACGTGAATATTTTAAATATTCTCGAAAGTAAAATAAATACTAATTTCATATGCATTCTGTCCGTGGACCCTTTTCAAGGTCCGTTGGTTATGCGAATTTTGTGATCTCAAACAATAATTTTATTAGATGTTTAAATAATATGGTCAGGATATGGTAAACGCGTGTGTATTTACGTTGCTTTTTTGTGTCCTCTCTACAGCCCAAAAAATAAGTACGATTGACTTCATATTGATATCATATAATATGCCAAATCCACAAACTTAAAGCTGATTAGTTTACCATAGATATCCGTTAATTTCTTCTCTATGATTTCATCTGTCCAAATTTTCAAAATGCTCATTCGGTCTGGAAAATCGAGGTATTTTTATATTGTTTGAACTTTTGATATAATAAAAATACAACTTTTCAAAAATGTATTCAAGGATTGTCAAAATTTAAAGAAAAAAATCAATAGTCAATCAATGTTAAATAAATTTCATATTTGTATGAAAAATGTATATGTTTGTAGTTCATCTCAAACATTACATTAATTTAGTGACGACATCGTTAAATACATAGCATCATGCTGTTTTCATATTCTGGGTAGGAAAAACAGACTGACCTCCATACTATCCTATCTTGACATATATTATTTTATTTATTATTTTTATTTATTTCTATCCAAAAACATACAGTATATATGAGATACAAAATATCGTAAGATAATATAAGCTTATTCATACATAGTTAACATACAAAGTAGATATAAGTTATTTCATTTCAATAAATATCAATTTACCACTTCACTGGTGCTTACATAGTTTATGCCATATCTTTTTGTTTGTATCTTTGTTACTAACCCCCTCACTAGGCATAGCCTGTGCTAAGGTGAGCTAGTTTTATGTTATTGTCTATTACGTTGTTTATTTATAGATACATTTACATATAATATAAGTACATGTACATACATACGCTACGCATTCAAACGTATGCATCATTCCTTCTAAATACAATATTTCATTTTGAGTCATGCACACACAACGAAAATTGTAGAAATAGATTATTTGTTTCATTTTTTTTTAATTGTCTATTCTATTGTTTATATAAAATACAAAATGTTTTATATAAAATACAAAATATCTTAAAATACTCAATAATTTGGATTTAACGGTTTATAGTTTGGTACGTATTCTTCAGTTATATATACTATTGCCATCAACAGTTGGATCTCAACTATATTATAATTTAGTACTATCGGTAATATTAAATTTGATCTTGTGATGCCCTCTGTGCACAGAATGCAAGTGCAGTTGAATAAATAAAAGCGACTATTACTAGAGACGTCCATGTATGTTGAGGTCATTGACACTACATACTGACAACCTGACTTTACCATACTATTCGATTATACGTATTTGTTATCAACAATACCTACGACTTCCTCCATAGGAATATCAATTCACTGTTTACATTATTAGATAAAACATATGGAATAGATGTTAACATTTATTTTAATATACATATATTGTTTCGTTAGATAATTATTTGTTTTGGCTAGTATTTATATTTTATTTAATTAAATATACACACAGACCGGGTTACATAATGAATGTTATAAAAAATAAAAAATAATGAATGTTTCCTTACCTTATTTAATCTAGAAACTTGTGTTTAGGAAAAGAGGAGCTCTGCTTTCCGTATATAAATCGATACAAAATCAATAAAATAAATCACATAAATTAAAAAATAATTTAATTATCAATTATAGGTAAATAATACACACAATTTCAAGACCAAAAACAATACAAAAAGGATATAAAAATATCATTTTAAAATTCAAATCAAGAAAAAAAAAATCATTGTTCAACATGTATTGATACGCACCCCATAACAATTTGCCACATTCTGGAAACATTCTGGATATTTATCGTCTCACATATATAGCAATCAAAAACTGTGCATCCACCGTTGACTCAGCAGTCAGATAGACTGAGCCACAAAGAACTATATACATCTCTTGCTGAGGATAAAAGTATTATAGGTCCATAAAGAAAAATCTGAGAAAAATGGGAACGAAAATTTAAAAAATATGTATGTATATTTTTCTTCCCATTAAAATTGACATTGAACATTGATATGAGAGGAATCAAATTTTCCAACTTCAAGTAGATTTTGCATAGAAACATCAATTTATTATACTATTTTTTTTTTTTTTTTGAAATGGACAGAATACTTCATAGAATCCTCAGCAAGCGATTTGTCTTATATGCGTTACGCGTAATTTTACAAGGCGCAGACTATACAGTTATATCGAATGGGTAGCATTTGGTAGTAGCAAAATACTAATTCTGGCTTCAGTAATACTGGAAACTGCCACTAGTATAAAAGTTAGCAACGTCTAAAAACAATTTATTTTTAATGGCTGGTTTTTTGATTTTTTATTTTTTTTTTTTTTATTTATTAAACAAATTTTCGGTACATAGCATAATATAAATAGATGCAAAAAAAACATACACACATATTAGACAGATCATATTACACATTACACCAAAAATCCCACAAGGCTTAGCCTGTATGTGGGTATACCTAAATAAAATTTACAAAGGAAGATGTTGGTTGCGCGTTACAATTAAACAGTTTTTAGACAACGCAAGTTGAAAAATCATAATTCCCCACCTAAATGGTGATAAAGAAAATTATACAAATTGCAAGTAAACAATATTCTGATCACAAAAAAGCGTTAAATCATAAAATAGCAAAATCCATAAATAGCAAAATCCATAAATTAAAAGTAAACAGTTAATGATGATAGTAAAGTAAAATAAGTATGTACCCACTTATATTAGAACAAATCATAAAAAGCAATGAAGTAAAATACATAAAAGTAAACAGATATATGATGACACAAAAGTAAAATATAGATAATCAAAAGAGATAAACACATAGAAAAAGACAGAAGAGAGAAGAACAAAAAAAAAGAAATCATAAAAAGAAATCTTGAATGTTGTCATTGTTCTTAAGCCATGTCTTAAGATGACTCACATATTTTGAATGGCAATTTAAAGACTTAAGAGACAATGGCAACATATTGTATGATCTGGGAGCTATAAATACAGAATGTCTCTGTGTCGATCTCTTATTGCAATTAGGAACTTTGTAAATACTATTCAGACGGTCACTGGTACGATTTTGTGAATTTAACATGAAAATTTCTTTCTTTTTGTGAATAAACTTAAGACATTGTAGTATATACAGTTTCCTTAGATTAAATAATCCACTCTCTTTAAATAATTGTTTAGTGGGATATCTGGGAGGTTTGTTGTACATTTTTTTAATTATCATTCTTTGTACAATTTCTAATGGAGCAATATGACTGTCCAATACTCCTCCCCATGCAATCATGCCATAAGTCAACATACATAGATTGTACCAAACTGTAGTATGTCATTTTGACTATGTCAGTTTTGACAATACCAAGTAATCTTTTAAATATATACCCCAAGTATCTTATTTTTTTACACAAGTAGTTTACATGATTGTCCCACCTTAAATGTGAATCAATGATGATACCTAAATATTTAGTGGAGCTTTCTGTCTTGACCTCTACACATCTGGAGCAATTGTTATCACAGTCATTGTTATGGAATCTAAGGACAGTGTTACAGGTGGGCGCCGATCTACTATTAGTATAAAATGGGACGTAGAGGGTTTTTTCACAGTTCAAAGAGAGTAAACTTTTATTCAGCCATGTTTTTACAACCCGCAAACAAGTATCTGCGTTAGCAAATGTTTCACGCCAAGTTTTTCCACTTACAGTGATAGAGGTATCGTCAGCATAAGACAGTATTATACCAGGGATATCGGCATTACACAGTTCGTTGATGTAAATAAGAAAGAGTATCGGTCCGAGTACTGTACCCTGTGGGACTCCGTGGATGACCTTTTGCTCGGAGCTGTAATCGTAACCAATTTTTGTTTTTTGGAATCTCATATTTAAGTAATTTTCTAATAAAGACAAACATTTTCCTTTTATTCCATTTTTATGCAAGCGTTTAATAAGTACATTATGGTTAACTGTGTCGAATGCTTTCTTTAAGTCCAAAAATATTGAAAGTGTTTTCTTTCCTCTGTCTAGTTCCTCATGTACGTGTTTGGTAAGCATATACAATGTATCATCAGTGCCCAAGTTAGCTCTAAATCCGAATTGATTTTTAGATAGAATGTTGTGCTTTTGTAAGTAATGTATTAATCGCTTTTTAATGAGCTTTTCAAATATTTTTGCGATTTGTGAAATGAGTGCAATAGGTCTATAATTATTAGTTAAGTGTCGTGCACCACCTTTGTGTATTGGTGTTATACTAGAGATTTTGAGTACATTTGGGAATATAGCTTTCTCTAGTGAAAGATTAAAAATATACCTAATTGGTTTAGCTATGTGCTGTTTAATTTGTTTAAGGGTTTCTACGCAAATATTATCAGGTCCTACAGCTGTGTAGGTTTTTAGTTCATTTATCATTGAAATTACTTCCTCTTCTGTAATACAGTTAAATTCCGTCAGGTTTGCCATGTTTGTATTAGTACTACTCGAATCCGTAGGTGAGTCTGTTACTGTATTGTTGGTCATAGACATACTAGAAAGAAGGTCTGTCGCAATGTTTGTGAAGTATCTGTTAAATATATCAGGAATTTTGTGACTGTCTGTAACAAATTCATTATTATGTTCAATTTTATTGATAGATATACATTCTTTCCTCTTCCTTGATGCTATTTCATTTATTATTTTCCAAGTTCTTTTCGGATCATTCTTTGCCTTAGTTAGTTCATTATTATAATATTCTTGTTTACATTTCTTAATTAATAAATTCAACATATTTCGATAAGTAATAAAACTCTGTCTAATCTGTGATGAAACGGACATGTTATTCAACTGACAGAATTTTTCATGTTTTTTTAATTCAATAAATAATTTATTTCGGTGATGTATAGACACAATTATGCCGCGAGTAATCCAGGGTTGTATTTTCTTGTGTTTACTTTTGGGTAGAGTTTTTACAATTTTACAAGAGTTAGTATGCTCATTGAGTACATGATAAAATTGATATAATGCATCATTGGGATCATGGGAAGAGAAAACATTATGCCATGATTCTACCGAAATTAAAGATTTGAGCTTAGAATAATCGACTTTTATACGTTTATTGTTACTAGAGTTACAAACGTCGTCACTCGTAATATAACTATGACCATAGAAAGTCGGGAGGTGGTCGGTTATGTCAATTGACACCACGGCTGCCTTAGGTAAAAACGAATCTTTGGATTTCACCATAATATGGTCCAAGCACGAATCAATGTTCCTCAAGTTTGGTCTAGTTGTAGTGTTAATAAAAGAAGTGAATCCCTCAGAATATAATAGATTCAGGTAGTTATTTTCTTCTGCATTTAGAACTTTTTCATTTAAAATATTAATATTAATATCACCGGTGAAAATTATGTTATTACAATTTTTAGATTTTACAAGTGGAATTAGTGATGTAGCAAGTTCTTTTATGTATTCCTTAACGCACAAAGATGGTGAGCGGTATATAGCAACCATGCAGTATTTTTTGTTATTATGTTTATAGTTAATTAAAATGCAGTTTGAGAACATCAAATTTGGCATTTCATATGTAAAATCCGTAATCGTATTATCATTATAGAAAATAGTTATGCCGTCATGTGACGTATGTCTACATGTGCGAGAAAGAACAGAATATCCTGGAATACAATACGGAATGTCCACACGCATTTGCGTTTCTGTCAGTATAATTAAATCAATTCCAAAAGATATTGTGCCCAAAAGTATGCAAAATTCATCAAAATGTTTATTGATGCTTCTAATGTTCATGTTTATGATTGCGAAATCTGTTTGAGTAAATAAACTGTTTACGTCTTCAATTTTTTGGCAGGAAGTCAGGTCATGTTCCATATCCTGGTCATCGTGAATAGTTGGGCTTCCCTTTGGTGATGTTCATACTGTTATCGAGTCGGGATATCACCGACGTCTCTGACCACTATCACATTGGAGTCTTCAGTCTTCTTTATGTAGATATTTCCATGTCTGGTCCAGATGTACTTATATCCATGAGCCTTAGTTGATTTAGCCAACCAAAGGAGGTGTTTATTAAATGTAGTGAGTTTTTCGTTGATGTAAACGTTTCCAATTGCCTTGCAGCAGCCGATGTCTAGAGCCGTGAAATTTCCATTATTTTTTTTATATAACAAGACTCTATCTTTTACTTCCTTTGAACTGAATTTAATGGTGACGATTTTTTTTTGAGAGTGCGTATATAAAGATGTCTCAATAGACTCGTTTTTTAGTATGTCTTCACAATCAATATGCTTAAAAAGGGATTTTAGCATCGGTTGCAAATCATGTTTGTCATTAAATGGGAGTCCTTGAATTTCTACTGATGAGGCCATGGATGTTTGTTCTAGTTTGTTGATATTTCGTTCCTTGTTGAATATAGGTATAAAAAAGGTAAGTCTGGCGCCTGGGAGTGGTTGCGTTTACCAGCGCGCATCCCCTTTCTATAGGTGAAAATTGCCGATTCATCATTTATCATTTGCATCTTTGTCAGTCCTTTTTATGTACTTATACAATCCATCTGATTACAATGAAAAAAAAAGATTTCTGAAAAAAAGAACTCTTTTTTTACATATTTCTCTAACAGTAAGTACATACATATTTGACAAACTGGCTGATTTTATAGGTACAAATAACATACAAGTACAAAATATATTGAAATAATGTTAATTATCTGTAATTTTCACATATAAAGAAGATGCGCATCGGTAAACGCAAGCACTACCAGGGGCCTTATTCCAATTCACGTGTAATATTTTGCGATAAGTTCCGCTAATATTTACGTATTGCATAATGTAAAGTGAAAGTTACGTATCTCGAGCTGTCATTCATAACTATAATCTGTGAAACGAACGAATGTGTGTACGCGTCGCTTTATGTCTTTACACAAAACTTAACATCACCTCGATATGCCGCATAAAACATTGCGAATAAATTCACCTGTCGAATGTCACGTATTTCGCTCCAATCAGAATACCGCGTTGCGAACGGCGAACGGAGGTTTTCTCGACATAATGCGCGGAAGTTTACGCGGACTTATGTCCGCGGAAAACAGAATAACGATCTGCTATAAGTAACACATGTAGCGTAAAAACTTTTGTATATTACCGCGATTTAATCTATACCTGAACTTTTTAATCACATTAGTGAATTTAATTTTATTTACTTCCACTAGCATTCACGAGCCGGAACACCCTGAGAAACATAAGTATTTCATCTTACATATATTTAATAATATTATTACATTAGAGTCTTACATTTTTTGCTTATACCACTAGCTGTCGGTGGAGGAGTCGTCATGTGGGAGCAGGGCTTAGGACCAGTAAAGCTTGTTCCCCGCACTACCTCGCACTTTATTCAGTAAGAAAGAAAAGATAAAAAAATCAGCCAATAAAAATGATTCATCGACAACTTTGCTACATATTTCATGGACTATTAGAAGGGGTTAGACTGCTATACACCTTGGACTTGAGTTTCCTAGTGATTGAAGAGAGAACGTTGAACGCAGTGTCCTTGAGCGAATAAAAGCATGTAGACGTTTGACCCTCGAAGCTTTGCATAAGGTGGGGCCCTTTCTCAAAAGGCAGACTGACCCTCCCTTTTCTTGCCCGACTTTGGGGAGAGATTAAAACAGAAGCACGTCAGATTAGACTATGACGGTGCAGATTATATCGGACCATAGCGAGTTTCGAGATAAACCCCATAGTTTGGGCTTGTCCTTGGGGACCCTCGGTGTCTTCGTAGTGGCCTCGAAGTAGCCTCGTTATGCGACCTTCAGAGACCAATATACATGTAGGACATCATGCGATTTCCTAGATCCTTTGTCAGTCTTGGAAATTTTGAAAGATCTTGCTTTCTTTGCAAGATAGAGGAGCTAGCTCATCTCGGTGATTTTAAAAGTGGTTCTCTACCTTCTATGCGGTCAGGCTGAACTGTATGAGTGATTGCGTCTGTCTGTTCTTCCCAATAATTAGTTTATGGAGTGTTCCCCTGAACATGTTCTGATTTTTGTCATTTTTTTTTTGTCTTTTTAATACATACCTAAATACAATCACCCATTAATTACATCTTTATTTACCCCATTAATTACATCTTTATTTACCCCATTAATTACATCTTTCTTCGTCTTACATTCTTTCATTGTGTCTTCATTTTTTACCGTGTCATATAATAATAATAATAATGAACACTTCCTTGCACCCTGAGCAAGTGGCGAGTTTATTGCCGTATGGCAATGTCTTCCAACTAACCAGTGTTTCCAGCCCAGAGAAGCAATATTTGCGTGAAAAATGAATTTAAATAAATTAATCCTCTGCTGGTAATCGAACCCAGGACGCCCGCACAGAACCCAACGGCTTATCAACTGTGCCACTGCGGTCGGTCATATATCGTTCTATTACAAATTATTTTTGCCGATCTCATTTCACCTGAATGTATACTGTTTTCGTGCGACTTTTGCCATGTCCTGCACTCCTTTTAACGAATATTCCTATTTAAATATTAATTTATTGTTTATACATCAATTCCTTCTTTGGTTACTTGTATTCTTAAGATGGTGTTTTGTTTAAGATGGGATATAAATAGAAAATTACAGATTATTCATAATATGGGAATGAGAACAATTTTAAAATGTAACAAAATAATATAAACAAAAATAAACCTAATGTTAAATAAACTAAAATTAATGACAGTAAGGCAATACATTATATACAACACATTAACTTTGATTTTCAAACTAAAAAATAATATGCTTCCAAAATATATGCAGAGGGATATATTATTCAATTACAATGTTCACACCTACCCTACGAGAGGTTGTCAGGATTTTAGACTTCCAAAAACGAGATTAACATGTACTCAAAATAGTTTATACCATAAAGGTCTTAAAATATATAAAAGTTTGCCACCAAAAATAAAACAAACCACAAGTCTTGCCACCTTTCGTAGGCTAGGTGCTGAGCACATAGTTGAAAATTATTAATGTTCTCCATACTTTACATTGTTTTAAATAATTTAGTGTCATACCCTGTACCTGTACCAGAATTTATTAATGTATCAAAAAAATGTATACTTTTTGTTTATACTTTTGTTTAAATTATTAATTTTATATTTTTTTACGTCTAAATAAAAGTTATTATTATTATTATTATTATTATAAAAGAGGCTTTGCCCAAACGAGGGCTTGAGAGAAAAACTGAATGAGGTGTATGAGTATATGGATGCAAACGTTTCGTTTTAACACCTACATATTGTATATACTCGAATAGGAGACTTCTTCTCCTGGAACAAGTCTGGTTTAATGGCGAGTCCTCTAAGTCTGTCTAGACACTACACAGGTGCATGCATTTATTTACAGGTTAGGTAGATGTATAATATGTTTGCATGTATGTGAAGTAAACAAATCAAGTTGGAATGAAGGATTAATGGTGTGGAGGATTCAACAATGTAGCAATTATCTGCCACCGTAGTTAACTGCAGGTATACCAACACTGCAATGTTCTGGACTGCACACCATAATATGCAAGGTAACAGACATACCCATACTGTAAATATGTACCTATAGATACTTATTTCAGAGCACCATGCAGAGATAACTTACCATTGATCGCAGTTCGCTAGAGAACTTCCAAATAAAATGTTGCTACCGATAAAATCTGTAAAAGAAGTTCCTTCAACAAAACGCTAATATGTCCGATTCTAGCTATAACTTTTTAAGAACCTTCCAGCTGTTACAGTGACCTCAAGAAATTGGGTTACAGATAGGAAGACACCTGCCAGTGTAGTGCCAGACAGGACAACATCCACCCACTGTCAACTGTTATGTCTCGTGATAGGAGGGACATGCTTGCACCAAGACACAGTGGTAACAAACTCTAGTGGAATCCGGGAAACCAAATATTGGGGGCTACGAATACGAGGGTATTTCGAGGGTATATCGGAGATAACAGCCTTCAAAGTGTTGAAAATTGTTATTTTAACGCGTCATTTATAATGAAGTGTGATTTTTTTTATATTAATTACAGAGGACCAGTCACGTCTTCTATTTACAGACACCTTGGTTGGTAGAAAGCAGACACCTTGAACAGAAACATAACAATTTATTAAACATTAAATGTATTTATAGGGGGGCTTCTTTATACTTTAACGCTTCATACTATACATACATACATACATACCATCACGTCATTTCCCTATTTGGGTAGGCAGAGAGAACCGAACGCCAGACTCCTCTCTCTTGACATACATTCCTTGCTTCATTCACGTCCATACATCGTCTCATACACGCTCTTCTATTATTCTTACTTCTAACATCACCATCTTTCAAAATCCCATTTATGTGATCGTGCCAACTTTTTCTTGGCCGACCTCTACGTTTCGTTCCTCTTTTATCTGCCTTGTATACTTTTTTTGTCAGACGGTCATCACTCATTCTTTCTATGTGGCTGAACCACCTTAGGGCATTTCTACTATACTATAACTGACGTGTTCAAATAGAAATTTTCAACACTTTGAAAGCTATTATATCCACCACTACTCAGGGTTCATACTATCCAATCGTTGTTATCTGCTGTGGTACCCTTTTATAGAAAAAAAAACAGTCTGGCTTTTTTACTATGACGTAAGTCTGGCTTTTATACTATGATATAAGTCTGGCTTTTATACTATGATGTAAGTCTGGCTTTTATACTATGACGTTAGTCTGGCTTTTATACTATGACGTAAGTCTGGCTTTCATACTATGACGTAAGTCTGGCTTTTATATTATGGCGTAAATCTGGTTTTCATACTATGACGTTAGTCTGGTTTTTATACTCTGACGTAAGTCTGGCTTTTATATTATGACGTTAGTCTGGCTTTTATACTCTGATGTAAGTGTGGCTTTTCTACAATGATATGACGTAAATCTGGCTTTTATACTATGACGTTAGTCTGGCTTTTATACTCTGATGTAAGTGTATACTTTTATACTATGATATGACGTAAATCTGGCTTTTATACTATGACGTTAGTGTGGCTTTCATACTATGACGTAAGTCTAGCTTTTATACTATGACGTAAATCTGATTTCATACTATGACGTTAGTCTGGCTTTCATACTATGACGTAAGTCTGGCTTTTATACCATGACGTAAATCTGGTTTTCATACTATGACGTTAGTCTGGCTTTTATACTCTGACGTAAGTCTGGCTTTTATACTATGACGTAAATCTGGTTTTCATACTATGACGTTAGTCTGGCTGTTATACTCTGACGAAAGTCTGGCACTTGCTCTATAAATGCTACCATGTGAAAGAAAAAAAAATACTATTTAAACAGAAAACTTATTACTATTGAAGGCACCATTGGTGGGATACTAAAAACGTCGATATGTTGTGTAAATGAGTTTCAAAAATATGTATAAATAACAATTTTGCTTGGCCTCATATACATAAATACAATTCAAAATCAAGAATCTGATTTTGGATTTTACCAACATAGATAGTTATGCTTTGATTTTCCTAATTTCGACTGTTATGGTGATGGTTCAATGGTTACCTATGGCTGTATTGTGCGTGAGGTTGAAGCGGAGTCACTATCTGCACCCATGGAAATCGCGACACCAGGTTAATAATGTATGTGGGAAATTCAACACACGAGAATGGTCACAACACAATCCCATTTTAACAAATAACTTGATGCAATTAACTAAATACAACACATTAGCGATAATCTACTCATTAATAGGCACAGCGCAGAGAGTTTGTAAACATGAAAATACACGGAGTATCCCATTTATAGTTTCAGACAAATGCGGGTATACATACCTTGAATGAGGTTCTCAGCAGAAACCAGGAACATTTTTTTGACAAACTTTTCAACATCTCAATAGAGGACGAAGTTGTAATCTTACAGAAGAACCAGGAACTCAAGGCACCTAAAGGACTTACGACCTGTCATCGGCTGGTTTACGTGATCAATTTATGCGCTAAAAACATGAAATATTTTAAAGGTACGAAGTAAAGGGTTACTATCGCTTGCAATAAATAGAATTTGTAAGTGATTTTGGGTATCCTATAATTTTGTTAATTTTTTGCATTTTAAGAACAAAACTGACTTGAAATTGAAAAAAATTATCGACCATTCACATCAAAAGATTTATTTATCTACGATATAGAGTATTTATGGAGCTAAGTGATAACGGCAGGATAAACAAGTGGGTTGTGGCCAACGCTAAACTCCTCACTAACAAGTCACCCTATAATGTATTAAAATTTCGTATGGAAAATATTAATAATAATAATAAAAATAATAAAATACTTTTATTGATTTATACAACGTGGCGGACTTATTGCCCGCAGGCAATCTCTACCAGTCAAACACCATGGTAAATACAGTCAGTAACAGGGATAGAAGAATACAAATAGAAAAATAGAAAAAAAAATCATATATTAAAAATACAAAATAAAAAAAAAAAATTATATATGTATAAATAAGAATTAAAATAAGAATAAAAAAAATACATCAGATAGATACACTATGTTTATTGGATGGAGGATATGAGAGGAGAAAGGAAGAGGGATAAAGGGAAAAAAGACGTGAATTTGTATTTATGTGGATAGAAAGTGTGACTTCAGACGCTTTTTGAATGCTATCAAATTAGTGGCATCTCTGATACTCTGATAAATTATTTTTGATTTAAATGTTTCATCACGAAAACTTGATAATTCTTCAATACCATTTTATGAAAGTGACATGCCTTTTTACCAATTTGAAAAAAAAATATCAAAAATTAAGTTTCCTGAGCTTGGAGTCACTTTGAAATATTAAACAAGAACAATGATCAGATGTCCTTCAAAATCTAATGGGGTTTGAGCAAATTTTAGGCTTACAAATTTGTATAATATGAAAAGAAGTGAATGAGTACTTTGGGCAGTAGAGCCAACGAAAAAATGAAGAATAATTAATAAATAAGTATAGTTTGCTGACATCTTGGACTCTTTTCAATTCGTCAACTCTTTTTTGAAGTTTAATTAGACATATGATTAAATCTTAATTAATAAGTAAAGAAATAATTCGTGAAAGATACATCTTGCATCAAAGTACCGCCTACCCATAACACTGCATCTCAAAATCTTCAGAGTGACAGGTACTTATTAAAATCCTCTTACAATGTTGCAATGTACTCTTCAGACATCCTTCATATTAAGAAAGGATGGAAGGAAATAATAAAATAAAAAAGTTTCGAACCCGACACCAGGCGGTTGAAGTTTAAAATACATCGCGGAGATTTTCAACATACTCCTTCAGTGATTTGCAACAAGTAACAAAAGAAATAAAAATGAGTCTTAAGATACAAAAGAAATTCCAGCAACAATTAGCTATAAGGTTCCAATTTGTGTGCCGATTCAATATAAACTAGTAGCATGTAACACATGCGATCCAACTGTCAACCAGCAGACCCCCTGGACGACCGCCAAAGAGATGGAAGGACAGCTGGACATCCGCGTCCCAGGAGTGAATCCGAGAATATACCGTACCCAGTACTAGAACAAGCAGAAGAAGAAGAAGTATAGGCAGTAAAACACAAAATTATTATGTTTTTCTTAATATTATAAAATTCGGGGACATTAAAAAAATTTATTTGAGATTATGTATATGTCTATATTTATACTAATTTTCAGCGTTTTAGCTTTTTAGGTTTTTGAGATATATGTTTAACTAAAGCCAACGTCAACAAATTTCTATATGTACCAAAAATTAAAACGACGTTTGCAAAACGGTTTTTTGTTTTTTCTGCTCCGAGAATATACAATATTTTTCAAAAAGAGACAAAGGTGGATGTTACTTTGTCGGAGTATATATATATATATATATATATATATATATATATATATATATATATATATATATATATATATATATATATATATATATATATATATATATATATATATATATATATATATATATATATATATATATATATATATATATATATATATATATATATATATATATATATATATAATAGGACGATACACAATTGGTCCCTTAATAAAGACCGAAATCAAATTTCGGCTCGTTTAGTGTAAATGTAATTTAAAATATTATATCTAAGGTGTTCTATGTATACTATGATGACACAGAATGTTTTTATAAAGGAAATATCAAATACTTATGCTATGTTAGAAAGAAAATTCATATATTGTTTTGTTAATAAATTGATGTACGAAATTTTTTATTTTTTTTCCTTTTTGTTATTTTTGGTTTATATATTATTTTCTTATTTTTTGTGTATTATCTATTAAATAAATTTCAAGGCACGAATTTATCTAGGCTAGAACTTGAAAATATATAATATATTTTAAACAGTAATTTTATAAGTGACCCGTCTCAGAACAGGTTTTCCTAGTGAGACGGAGAACGAAAAATATATTGTAATTCATGTATTTTTATTTAATAAACGTCGGGTTGCCGGCACTGAAACTGAACTGAAAGCAAAAATTGATAACTTCTAACTGAAACAAAAAATCAAAATACTGATTGCCCCTGCTTCTAACAATTCAAACACCGCCCATCAACTTTTTGATCCATAGTTTTATGCACACGTTTCATACGTACCTACATAGGAAGTCTGTCCGAACAAAGGAGCGGTTACGTCTCCGAATCTAGTTGACATTAAAATACTCAAACGTGGTTGATACTAAGATATTTTATACCTATAATTAAAAGTAAAATACTTTTTGATTCTACATGGATTCCATGTAGAAACAAAAAGTGGTTTACTTTTAATTATAGATAACTTATAATGGAATTCTACAAAATAAAAACTTCGTCGATCATTAATAACTAAGATATTTATTAAATTATATTAAGGATATTGATTTTTACAAATGAAAAAAATTGCCACACTTTACGAGAATACAAATGAAGCATACAATTATGAACCTTTTTTTAATCGTTCAAGTTGCAAGTTGCTACATGTAAAACATTTAAGTAAATAAAAAAAATCACATTACGAATGTATTTTATTATCATACGATCCTCATTTGAGATTCACACATACATAATGTATGGGTTCAACAATTTATTCGCAGTAATCAATCATATGTGATAAAGAAATGCTTTGAATCGCGATCGGCAGTGGCGTACCGAATCACCGTATACCTACGCATGAAAAGGTTACTCAGTTTATAAGCACAATTTTTATTTATTGAAAAATAATTGGAAGATATAAAAAAATGTTTTTGAGTCACGCCAAGTCTACTTTCTAGACTTGTCGGCGTGTTCTAAAGACAATATCTATGTATACTCTAATAATAACAAACAACATTAGGTACAGTAAAAAAAAACACACAAAGATGGTCTCCCAAACATACACTCCTTGCTATGTTACCATACTTATCTATTTATTATTCTATAAATGAAATAAAAAAATATAATCGTGTGAGATCTTTTAATCTATATCTCTATATATAAAAATGGATTTACGTATATTTGTTTGTATGTTTGTTTGTTTGTATGTTCGCGATGAACTCCTAAACCAACCATCCGATTGCGATCAAACTTTGGGAATTTATTCAGCTCATTCAGGAGAAGGTTTATGCATTATAATTTATTTATTTATTTATTCGATATCTCACAAAAAAAATGAAAAAAAAAAGTTTTGTATCGAAGTGAAACTTAGTGGGTTTGTTCAGCGCGCACAAGAGAAGTTTTATGAATTAAATTTATTTATTTATTTAATATCTAACACAAGAATTTTAAAAAAATATATATTTGGGATTGTCATTTAATATTCGGGATTGTCATTTAATATTAGGGATTGAAAAATTATCTATTTGGTATTGCAAGAAAATTTTAAATAAAAATAAATAACAAATAAATAAATCAAGATCAAAAAATAAATAACGAAAATTTTTAAAAAATTACCATATAAATAAATAAATTGATCAATGATCGAACAAGTAAATAAATGAATAAAGAAATAAATACATTAATCAAAAATAGTAAGAAAAAAATCCTATATGCCCATATATAAAATGGTACCTATATCTCTATATATAAAAATGGATTTACGTATACCTATTTGTTTGTTTGTATGTTCGCGATGTACCTATATATTATATAAAACTGGTAAACTGGTGAAGGTTCAAGTATATTTGTTTGCATAATTAAATAAAATTATAACTGAATGAATGAATAGGGACGGAAGGGACTGAGGGGATGGAAAGGAAAAAAATACGGAATTACAATTAGCGAATCTAGATATGAATGTTAAATAATAAAAAGGAAACATGCCGATCCACCATTTGTATATTTCCACCACCATATTTGGAGGTTAATGATTAAACAGGCAGGACAACGTCTGCCGGGTTTTAAAATGGATGAACGTATATTTGTATGTATGTTTGCGATGGACTCCCAAACCAACCATCTGATTGCGATGACACTTTGGTAATTCGTTCAACTCATTCAGGAGATGGTTTATGCATTATAATTTATTTATAGGAAAAGGATAATGCATAGTTATTTATTTATTTATTTATTCGATATCTCACAAATGAAAATTAGAAAATGATCGAATAAGCAAATAAATGAATAAATAAATTAGTGAATAAATTAATAAATACATAAATCAACAAATAATTAGAAAAAAATCTATATATCCATATAAAATGATAAATGAATGAATGAATAGGGACGGAAGGGAATGAAGGGACTTTATGGAAGGGAATAAAAAGACAGAATTATAATTAGCGAATCTAGAAAAGAATGCTAAATAATATAAAGGAATCATACCGATCAACTATATTTGGAGGAAAATAATTAAACAGGCAGAACAACTCTGCCGAGTTTTACTAGTTATATATAAAGCCACACCTCAATAGCCATTCTTTAACAAGTCTTTTTACATTGATTTTGCATTTCTTAATAGATGCCGGCATCATATTAAGCAATTAAGGTATATTATACACCAACGTTCTCCTATATTTTTACTCTCCACACTATGGAATAGGGGAGAGTCATGATTTCGCAAAATTTAAGCGTATTTTTTTTACATCAATTTCTCAATGGGTATCATGTAGAGAATGCACACTATGAGTTTCGTCGTGATGTGTTTGTGTGTATGGCGTATACGCCGTACGCCGTACGCCGTAGCATTTATCTTTTTTGTGTCCTCTCTACAGCCCAAACTATAAGTCTGATCGACTTCATATTAACATCATATGTGTAAAGTGCAAAGACCTAGAGCTGATTAGTTTTCCATAGACAACTTTTGATTTCTTCTCTATGAATTCATCATTTACGTTGTTTTATTTTGTGTCCTCTCTGCAGCCCAAACTATAAGTCCGATTGACTTCATATTGATATCACATGTGTTAAGTCCATAAACTTAGAGCTGATTAGTTTTCCATAGACAACGGTTCATTTTTTCCCAATGTTTCTTTATGATTTCATCTATTAAAACTGAAAAAATGCTCTCACGACCTGGAAATTAGAGATATTTTTATTTGGTTTCAACTATTTATACAACACCAAGAATCTTCATAAAATTGTATTCAAAGTTGGTCAATGTTAAAAGAAAAATATTCAACGGTTTCAAAAATAATATTTTATTTAATGGATATTTGTATGAAACTTATATGTAACAAGAGAATTTTTTTATATTTGGCAATGTTCAGTTCATTGATTTCATATTGATATGAGAATATTAATAGCTTGAACTTAGAACTGATTAGCTTTTCATAGATATCATAAAATTTCTTCATATGATATCACGTGTCAACATTGTCAAAATGCTCTAACGCTCTTTGAAACAAAATTTATCTGCTTTTTTTAAAATATTTCATACAACATAAGCAGTCTTCACTATACTGCATTAATAGTTTGTTTATCATAACATAAAAATATACTATCGGAAGAAAATTTATATTCCTGATAGTAACGTTTAGTATGAATAAAAATGTAATTAGATAAATTTCTATGTATGGAAAAGTTCAGTAATTTGATTTCATGTTATAATGTAAAAAGCTTGAACATAGAACTGATTAGCTTTCCATAAACAACAAAAAAAATCTTCATATGATATCACCTGTCAAAATTTGGAAAATGCTCTCGCGTTCTTTAGAACAAAATTTATCTGCTTTTTTTAAAATATTTCATACAACATAAGCATTCTTCCCTATACTGCATTAATAGTTTGTCTATCTTAACATAAAAATATACTATCGGAAGAAAATTTATATTCCTGATAGTAACATTTAGTATGAATAAAAATGTAATTAGATAAATTTCTATGTATGGAAACGTTCAGTAATTTGATTTCATGTTATAATGTAAAGAGCTTGAACATAGAACTGATTAGCTTTCCATAAATAACAAAAAAATTCTTCATATAATATCACGTGTCAAAATTTTGAAAATGCTCTCGCGTTCTTAAAAACAAAATTTATCTGCTTTTTTTAAAATATTTCATACAACATAAGCATTCTTCACTATACTGCATTAATAGTTTGTTTATCTTAACATAAAAATATACTATCGGAAGAAAATTTATATTCCTAAGTAACATTTAGTATGAATAAAAATGTAATTAGATAAATTTCTATGTATGGAAACGTTCAGTAATTTGATTTCATGTTATAATGTAAAGAGCTTGAAAATAGAACTGATTAGCTTTCCATAAATAACAAAAAAATTCTTCATATGATATCACCTGTCAAAATTTGGAAAATGCTCTTGCGTTCTTTAAAACAAAATTTATCTGCTTTTTTTAAAATATTTCATACAACATAAGCATTCTTCCCTATACTGCATTAATAGTTTGTCTATCTTAACATAAAAATATACTATCGGAAGAAAATTTATATTCCTGATAGTAACATTTAGTATGAATAAAAATGTAATTAGATAAATTTCTATGTATGGAAAAGTTCAGTAATTTGATTTCATGTTATAATGTAAAGAGCTTGAACATAGAACTGATTAGCTTTCCATAAATAACTAAAAATTCTTCATATAATATCACGTGTCAAAATTTTGAAAATGCTCTCGCGTTCTTTAAAACAAAATTTATCTGATTTTTTTAAAATATTTCATACAACATAAGCATTCTTCACTATACTGCATTAATAGTTTGTTTATCTTAACATAAAAATATACTATCGGAAAAAAATTTATATTCCTGATAGTAACATTTAGTATGAATAAAAATGTAATTAGATAAATTTCTATGTATGGAAAAGTTCAGTAATTTGATTTCATGTTATAATGTAAAGAGCTTGAACATAGAACTGATTAGCTTTCCATAAATAACAAAAAAAATCTTCATATGATATCACCTGTCAAAATTTGGAAAATGCTCTCGCGTTCTTTAGAACAAAATTTATCTGCTTTTTTTAAAATATTTCATTCAACATAAGCATTCTTCCCTATACTGCATTAATAGTTTGTCTATCTTAACATAAAAATATACTATCGGAAGAAAATTTATATTCCTGATAGTAACATTTAGTACGAATAAAAATGTAATTAGATAAATTTCTATGTATGGAAACGTTCAGTAATTTGATTTCATGTTATAATGTAAAGAGCTTGAACATAGAACTGATTAGCTTTCCATAAATAACAAAAAAATCTTCATATGATATCACGTGTCAAAATTTTGAAAATGCTCTCGCGTTCTTTAAATCAAAATTTATCTGCTTTTTTTAAAATATTTCATACAACATAAGCATTCTTCACTATACTGCATTAATAGTTTGTTTATCTTAACATAAAAATATACTATCGGAAGAAAATTTATATTCCTGGTAGTAACATTTAGTATGAATAAAAATGTAATTAGATAAATTTCTATGTATGGAAACGTTCAGTAATTTGATTTCATGTTATAATGTAAAGAGCTTGAACATAGAACTGATTAGCTTTCCATAAATAACAAAAAAATCTTCATATGATATCACGTGTCAAAATTTTGAAAATGCTCTCGCGTTCTTTAGAACAAAATTTATCTGCTTTTTTTTAAATATTTCATACAACATAAGCATTCTTCCCTATACTGCATTAATAGTTTGTCTATCTTAACATAAAAATATACTATCGGAAGAAAATTTATATTCCTGATAGTAACATTTAGTATGAATAAAAATGTAATTAGATAAATTTCTATGTATGGAAACGTTCAGTAATTTGATTTCATGTTATAATGTAAAGAGCTTGAACATAGAACTGATTAGCTTTCCATAAATAACAAAAAAATCTTCATATGATATCACGTGTCAAAATTTTGAAAATGCTCTCGCGTTCTTTAAATCAAAATTTATCTGCTTTTTTAAAAATATTTCATACAACATAAGCATTCTTCACTATACTGCATTAATAGTTTGTCTATCTTAACATAAAAATATACTATCGGAAGAAAATTTATATTCCTGATAGTAACATTTAGTATGAATAAAAATGTAATTAGATAAATTTCTATGTATGGAAACGTTCAGTAATTTGATTTCATGTTATAATGTAAAGAGCTTGAACATAGAACTGATTAGCTTTCCATAAATAACAAAAAAATCTTCATATGATATCACGTGTCAAAATTTTGAAAATGCTCTCGCGTTCTTTAAATCAAAATTTATCTGCTTTTTTTAAAATATTTCATACAACATAAGCATTCTTCACTATACTGCATTAATAGTTTGTTTATCTTAACATAAAAATATACTATCGGAAGAAAATTTATATTCCTGGTAGTAACATTTAGTATGAATAAAAATGTAATTAGATAAATTTCTATGTATGGAAACGTTCAGTAATTTGATTTCATGTTATAATGTAAAGAGCTTGAACATAGAACTGATTAGCTTTCCATAAATAACAAAAAAATCTTCATATGATATCACGTGTAAAAATTTTGAAAATGCTCTCGCGTTCTTTAAATCAAAATTTATCTGCTTTTTTTTAAATATTTCATACAACATAAGCATTCTTCACTATACAGCATTAATAGTTTGTCTATCTTAACATGAAAATATACTATCGTTAGAAAATTTATATTCCTGGTAGTAAAATTTAGAATGAATAAAATATTTCATTGTCAATATTTGTGGTGTGGAGAGTTTAGTGTTGGCCACAACCCAGTCGTTTTTATATGCGGCGCTGGCCGATTTAGTAATGTTATTAATAACAATTAAGCACTACAAATAATAACACTCAATTATTATTATTACCATTATACACTTCCTCAAAAGAATTAGCAGATCAATGCGTAAATTGTAATTTATTTAAAAGAGCAAAATATAATGCAACAAACGCATCATCAAGCTTTCAATTGGGAATAGTTCACCCATCCAGATACTTAACATATCAAAGGATTAGGCTCTGAGGAGGTCTCTATACTACCTAACAACCCTACTGATTCCCGAATATTAACGTTTAAAAAATCTTTAACAATTCTACATGTATTCATTATTACCGTTTTTTGCATTTTTATTATTAAGTTTTTCGATAAATCTATAATTTCTAAATTACGGATTAAATTATTATTATATTTGGGAACTGCATTATTATTATTATATTAGGGAATATTATTAATATATATGGGAACGTCGCGTCGTTAAATTTAAATCTAGTATAGGTAATGCGTGTTATTACATAACCACTTAATTTTTTAAGTCCGGTTGCCTTAATTTTAATGTTTAGTTAACGGATTGATTTTTTTAAAAAAATAGATACCTACTTGAAAAAGAACCTATTTTGGCTGCATCCGTATGCATTGTCTGAACACTTTGTAAGTAGATATATGTGCTATAGGCGAAATCGGTCGAGGCGAGTTTCGATCTTGCTTCCACTAGATAACTGATCCAGCAATCTAACCGCTCTGCCACCGACCCGATTATTTCATAGTTTAAATTTGTTTATAAAACACTTAAAAAAACAAATAACTTAGTTACGAAACGAATTGAGTCATTTTTTCGTGGACGTAACAAATATTTGTGTTTTATAAAAGGTGTTTTTTTTTTTAGGAATGTTCTGTGAAAAAGACATTCTTCTATGTTTACCAGTTTAGCCTAGCCAGTCGAAGCGGTCGTCCTATTATAAGAAAAATATTTTTTTATTTATTTATTTAAATCTTTTTATACAAGTATAGTAATATAAGAAGTACGTACAATATAACTTTAGACAGAGTAAATAAAATGTATAGGTAATACAATAATTAAGTTAAAAGTTAAAGTTTAAGTCATAAGTCATAAGTGTGTACATATTTATATATTTTTTAATTTTTGGATTAGGCTACTCTACTAGGAATATAATATATATGTAGAACTATAATAATTTTTGTTTGATTAAAAAATACCTAGTATAATGGAGTTCTACACATTAAACACCGTCAGTATTGACAATTAAAAAATATGTATTTGGTATTAGAAGGTATTATATTTTATGAAGGTATTATATAAATTTTAATCAATTTTCAAACAGGATAGGAAGGGAAAAAGGTAGGAGGATAACTGAAGTGGGAGCATCGACCATTGGAAACTCTGGAAACATTTCAATTTATACTCCATGAGGCTTTGTATGAAAACTGAATTAAATTTAATTGAGTTAGAAAAATTAAAGGCCTTCGTTCGGGAGTGGACGGAAATAGGCTCAAGACGAAGAAGAAGAAATTAAAGAGGGTAAATTGAACCCATCGCTGTATTATTTTTAAGTGTTTAATATTCATATTTTTTTTAACGGGCATCGTGTGAAGAGTGCACAATGCACACTTACTATGAGTTACGTCGTGGTGGTTTAATTTTAAAATATTTTATTTTAGGGCCCTCTGAAAATATGATTACGCCAATGCGCATTTACGTTTGTTTATCGTGGTGTTCCAAAGTATTTTTTTGGCATAATATCTAGCAATAATTAATATATTATACGTCATTATACAGCAAGGGACTACTGTGCATTGTAAGAATTAAAATGTTAGGTGTGTTAAATGTACAACATGCGATGTAAAGTGGGTCCAAATAAACATATGTATATGGAGGAAGTCAAGTAAAAAATAATACTATAATAATAATATAACAAATCAATTACAATTACTATATAGAGCGCGTAGATATTTTACTAAGTCCCAGATTTTATACTCTACAAAGCGCAAATACGTCCAATTATTGAATATGGTAGTCACCTCTGGAGTGGCGCCCCCCAATACCTACTGAATACCCTCGACGCTGTCCAAAGGCGTGCTATACGTCTGATTGATGATCCATCACTGACTGATGGATTGCAATCACTAGAACACAGACGCAGAGTCGGTATTTTAAGTTTATTTTATAGATACTACCACGCGAATTGCTCAGAAGAACTTGCATCTTTGGTCCCTCCTCCACCCACTCGCAACAGAGTCACTCGCTTTACTCAATCGCAGCACCCATTCACAGTGGACCTTCAACATATACGAACAAGTCGCTTCTCGAACTCCTTTATTAATACAGCAGCCCGACTGTGGAACGATCTTCCGAATTCTGTGTTTCCACCTTCGTACAACCCGGGTCTTTTTAAAATCCGAATCAATAAACTCTTTTCTAGACTGCAAACCCCTCCCAACGCTACGTAGTGCGCTTCTTCGGAAGAGCAAAATGGACCCAAATCCTAATAGCTGGTGTCCCCTACGTGGACATGTTAAAAAAAAAAATAAGAGTTAAGAGGGCAAATAATGTGAATGAAAACATGGTACTTACCTATATTGAAACCGCCTAATGAACTATGAAGTTACGTGTTAGTACGGGTAATTCTTTTTTTCATTCATACCATCACGGCATATCCCACAATGTGGGGTAACAAGCGAAAGGTGTGCGGGTGTGCATTGCCTTATAAAAGGGAGCATACCATATCTGTGTATACCCACACACCAGTCTCGTCTCACCTAAAAAGGCACTATATTCAGAATGGGTGGTGAACCTCATTGCTGAACTATGTGAGATGTTATTGTTGCAAGTTGTATTTTCGATTACCCGGCTCTTACGGGACACTCGAAAACAATAATAGAAAAGAGTGGAAGCACTATTCTAAGCCGGTGCCTAACAGCTAAGGGTAAGGGTAATTATCGCGTGGGTTAAAAAAGGTTTAAACATGATTTACACTATCGGAAATACAAAATTTGTTGATTTTTAAGAAAAGAACTAACTTGAAATTAAAAAAAACATACAAGATAAGTAATTTAAAATTTATTTCAAAAGAAATTATGTCATAACAATATTTGTATAATAGCGAAGAGAAACAGCTGCTCGTCTCGCTGAAATAATACTGTTTAATGCACCCATAAATAATAATAATAATAAATTGTGGGAGAAAGTATGTGGGAGCTTATTCCATGCATTTGGTCTTGCCACAGCAAATACACGATCACCGAAATTAGTTGTGTGCACCCTGTTTATTTCAACTAATTTCCCAACCATGGATGAAGAAACTGAATGAAGTGATGATTGTATGTCATTTATTGAAAGCGGAATGCACAGTTCGGAGAGGTAAGTAGGAGCCATACCACGAAGTGCTTTAAAGATTATGAGACAAAGCTTATATTCAATTCTTTCGGGGACTTTAAGCCAATGTAGATTGCGAAGATGGTGAGAGATGTGAGAAAATTTGGATGTTCCAGTGATGAGTCTGGCTGCAGCATTGAAAACTGACTGAATTTTATTAATTTCCTTCTTTGGTAAACACACAGATGTATATGGGCGAATAAAATAATATATGAAATACAGTAATTGGCGACATAAAATAAAAACATGTTGTACTGTATTTTAAATAATGTTTACAGTTATTGCATTCCATAATAAATAAAAAAATAAAATTAAAAATATGCAAATGATAATGGGATATGGGGAGTAGAGTGGGATAAAGGAGTTAGTTATTCTGTGCCTCAAATCACTGCGTCATTGCCGATATACTCCTGCGATATTCCGGATATGTGTTGTTGAACTCAAAATAGAAAATACAGATCATTCATAATATGGGAAAGTGCAACAAATACACAAGAATAAACCTAATGTTAAATAAACTAAAATTAATCAAAGTATATACAACACATTAAATTTGATGTACAAACAAAAAAATTATATGCTTCCAAAATATATGCAGAAAAAATATATTATTAAATGTTCACACTTACCCTTCGACAGGATTTCAGGATTTTAGACTTCCAAAAACAAGATAAACATGTACCTACACAAAATAGTTTATACCATAAAGGTCTCAAAATATATAATAGTTTGCCACCAAACATAAAAGAATCCACAAGTCTTCTCACCTTTCGTAGGCTAGGTGCTGAATACATAGTTAAAAAATATTAATGTTCCATAGTTTTACATATGTGTTTTTATAATTAATTATCGTACTCTTACCATACGTATTGTTTAAAAAAAAGTATTTTTACATATTTTGTGTTTATACTAGATGTATTAATTTTTATATATGTTTTTACATCTAAATATTTATTTATTTATTTATTTATTTATTTTTCACACCTTTATCACAAAGACTATTATGAAGATTACTGCTGCCCAACTAGGTAACCCTGTTCCAGGGCTAGCAGTTTACAATTTTACCAAGCCAAATATTTGACATTTTGGTTATACATAGTTACATAGAGCGGACATCACAACACAGTAAATTACAATATTACATAGTTACCAATATCTTAAACACAAAAGTATAAAAATGATACAGTAAATTTTGACATGTTATTATTCTAATATTATTTCTACCATAATATGCACACCCGTTGTTGTCATTTATGTTATGTAGCAGTTTGACATTAAAATTTGCTCTGTGGTCTTCCCAACGTATATACTCAGTAACAATATTGTTTGACTTGAGTCACAATTCAAATAAAATACAAAATCAAGTTTTCTTCTTTGAAATTAATCTAATAAAAAAGAGAAATGTTTTAAAGTTTATTTGTCTTAAAATAAGATGCAATGTAAAGACAATCCTCGAACCCGCTTGTGTAGTGTGTAGTTATATCATTTAATATTATTTCTCAGAATTATTTTAAAAAATTTACCATTATTATTATTATGTTAATATGTATCATAAATCCTTGTGTTTTGCTCCTTACAAATGCGTGGAAAGCTTGAATTAATTCTGTGATACAGTGTGGAGTATGAAATAATTTTGAGTGTCTGTCTTATTCTACCTGACATATGAAATTGTATGTTACTTATTATTTTGGAAGTATCAAAACAGTTATAACTATTTTGATTAGAAATGATGGTCATTCTGGGTTTTTCGGTTCTCGAGGGATTCAAGGCCATGAAATTTTCTCGAATCTGTCTAAACACTCTAAACAATGAAATTCAGCCGAATTCGCGCGCGTTCTTACAAATTATTAATTTAAAACTTCGGATTTTCTTGGCCGAAGCCGAAGGTGGCCGAAGCCATAGTCAAACCCGAATATTTAGTCGACCACTTCTCTTCATCCTAAAATAGTTAGGAGTATGAAATTTTTTTTTTTTTTTTAATTTTGTCAATGCTGACGGTGTTGAATATGTAGAATTCCATAATGGGTATTTTAAATCAAACAAATGATTTGGTCTACATATATATTTTTTCCTGAGTCCAGGACGACCGTTTCAGCTTATTAGGCCCTTATCAACTGGTAAACATAAAAACTCTGCTTTTTCTTATATACTAAAATTCGGTACATTTTTGCAGTTATGGATTGTTCAAAACAGTTGTAATATGGTTTATGTTGGGAATTACGTCGATGCAGGTGTTTAGGTAGGTAATGAAAAAACCTACAGTACAGCTGTTTAGAAATATAAAGTCTTTACCGAAAAGGGTGAAGATCAGACGTTTTATTGTGGGTTAGTTTTTGTCTGTATACCAGTGGTCCAATACAATACAATACAATACAATAGATGAGGCAAAATTACAGGTATTAGGTATACAACCAGATTCACAACATTTAAATCGAGATCATTCTATACAAATTAATAAATTAAAGCTAAACGTGGACTATACAATTAAACTTAGAGACACTTAAAACAATAATGGTGAATAATAGTGGTAGGTACATGGTGTGTAGGTATATAAAAATAAATAATTGCACATAATTAAAAACTAGGCATATCCAATTAAATTAGAAACATTGCATAATAAATGAACGACAGTGGTAAATAATTAAAAACTAGGTGTATACAATTACATTACATAGAAACATTGGATATGTTATCAGTTATGTATCCAATTCAGTTATGTTCATAACTGCAAAAATGTACCGAATTTTAGTATATAAGAAAAAGCAGAGTTTTTATGTTTACCAGTTGATAAGGGCCTAATAAGCTGAAACGGTCGTCCTGGACTCAGGAAAAAATATATATGTAGACCAAATCATTTGTTTGATTTAAAATACCCATTAGTATGAAATTTATTGGATTTAATCATATTTATTACAAGTATCCACATTATATATTCGTCCTTTTCCTCATGACTAGCGGCTGTAGTCCGTCGCCACACGTATGGCCCACCTCCATGCCAATCTGTTTTGGGCTGAACGCAGAGCACCAGTCACCGAAGACCCCATTGTGGACTTAACCAAATCGCTCCATCTGTTCTAGGTGATCGACCACGAGATCTCCGTCCTTCCACGCTGCCCATCACAACAACCTTCTCGAGACAGTCTGGTTCCCTTCAGGCAATGTGTCCAAAGAATTCTGTAACATATCGTCGATAGTCAATCCTCGATCTTCAGCTCGTCTAGAATTGACACATTCGTTCTTCTGGATGTCCATGGGATGGGCAACATGCGCCTCCAGCACCACATTTCGAAAGCATCGATCCTCTTTAGGGCAAACTAACTATCAACATTAGGACAAATTAATTATCATCACTCAAGTAGTCTAGCTGACTGTACTTGAAATATAAATCAAAACAGTAAACAAATTAATTGTTTAAACAAAGACATCTCTCAAAAACAAATTAATGTATAAAATAAACAGCGAAAATAATATATTTGGAAATGGTTTATCTTTTGACCTTTTGCAATATTGATGTTTATTTTCCTTGGCTCCCACGCGTACAAAATAATGATAAACATTCTCATAGTACTTACAGTTTCACAATCAATGATGAATGTTTAGTCTTGGCCGTTGAACAAATCGGTTGCTGTCTCATTGTTTTGACTTCTCTGGAGTTCAGTCGATAGACCAAACATTGACTCAACAGTCTGGCGAAGAAAAATATCCTTCGATACATAATAACTGAACCGTTTCCACGAACTGAATATTATCTAAACAATAAGAACCCGCTCCACTTCTTCGTTGTAGCATACATACATACTCCAAACATCTTTCCGAGTATTTTTCTCTTAACTAGTTGCATATAACGCGTGAGATCCAACTGTCGATGGAGATAGTATGTATAGTTGAAGAATACCAAACACCGTACCAAATATTTAAACACAAATTTATAAACATTTTAAGATATTTTGTTTTCTATATTATAAAACATGTAGGTATGTATGTCAGGATAGGATAGTATGGCGGTCAGTCTTTTTTTCCTACCCAGAATATGAAAACAGCATGATGGTATGTATGTATGTTTGGAGATTAAGTGTCAAACTATTAAACCTTCTTCGATATAGTGTATAAGCAACTTCCATACAAATTGTATGAAGCGATGTCGTCACTAAATTCAATTTTTATAAAAATTGTAAAAAAAAAATTGAGATGTACTACTACAATGTTAATATTTTTTACAGGAAATTAAATTATCTAGTTGGGGTGTATCAGCTTTTTTCGATATTATTAAAAATTTTGGAAATATAGGCAGTTAAACAAATAAATTTATCATAAAAAAACCATTGAGTCCCCGTAAATATTGTGTAGTGTATACTGCCTTACAAATTGTATGAAACAAAATTTAATTTTTATCAAATTGTTACAAAAATTTTGAGATGTAGTACTACAATGTTCATATTTTTTATATAAAATTAAATTATATAGTTGGGGTGTTTCGGCTTTTTTCGATATAAAGGCAGTTAAACACATAAATTATTCGTAAAAAATGTTTGAGAATTTCATAAACCCTGCATACAAATCTCGTGTATCTTGGCTGGATACTTTGTCGATATGTTAAGAGAAATAAATTCTTGAACAAATCGACATTTGGAATACCAGATCATACGTCTCATCAACGATAGATTAGGTACTTATAAAAAAACGACTACATCTACATGGCATCGTATATACTCCAAACTTTAATTTCCTGTACATGTTAGAACACCTTTGTGAGTATTTTTTTCTTAAATACCCGAATAGATACCAATCAACAAGATAATGGATACGACTCTAAAATGCATGATTAAGAAAACAACAATTTACCCCATATCTTCCCCTAAGAGATTTGTCCAATATCATTTATGCATGTGCTCATAAAAATAGAAAAGTTCCTTTATTTGTCAAGGATCCCATCATAAGATCTTACACAATTTATATGAAAATACTTTGATTACAATATTAGGAATAACTTGATTGAAACTCTTATCTGGAGTATGCTGCTGTATGGCAGCGAGACGTGAACTATCAGCTGGAGAGAATCTGGACGTCTGGCTGCATTAGAAATGCGGTGCTTCAAGCGCATAGGATCCATTGGTCAGACCACATTCCAAACGACGTGGTACTGAGCGAAATCAACAAGACAAGACAACTAGGAGGAACAAGACAACTTCAAGAGCTTGATGATTTCCTCATAGATCTTGACGTAATTAATATTGGACCATCCCTGGGGTAGCCCCTTTGTAATTCATTTTAATAAGTATGTCTGTCTTATTCTATTCTTGGCGTGAACACTAAAAGCCAATATTTTTATTCGCCTTGAAGTCTTTTTTTGGATTCTTAACAATTCACCCTAGTGAGAGTGTTCTTTGCCTTGATTCAATACAGAAACAGGATTGAAATGAAAAATTATAACCGTTAGTTGTTCATTTTAGGTAGGTATTTTAATAAGATGTGATTTTAAAATTTTGGTTGCTAAAATATGAGAAATATTCAAAATCAGAGCATAAAACACTGTTAATAGTAGCTAATCAGTTATGGCAATTACAA
Source organism: Molanna angustata (assembly GCA_963576475.1). Classification (NCBI taxonomy): domain Eukaryota; kingdom Metazoa; phylum Arthropoda; class Insecta; order Trichoptera; family Molannidae; genus Molanna; species Molanna angustata. Next base: position 1,592,413 of record OY754972.1, read on the forward strand.
AATAAGTTTTCTGACGTCTTTTCCTTCTGACCAAACTCACACATTGGGTTATTAAATACATTTATTTTAAATAGTTGAGCTACAATACAGTGACTGATTCTTGAAAAACCTCCTTGAAGTCTTTAAGATGTGGATCCACCATAGAATCACGAATGTTGGGGTTTTACGTACGTCAAATCAAAACTCAATAGAAAACTCTTCACAAGATATGAAACTCCATAAAGCTTCATATTTTGGCCATGTAATTAGAGGTAACCTGGCCCCCTAACCAGTATGAAAATGTTTCTGTTATGAGAAAGGCATGACTGAGTAGTGACATACATGCGTACCTACCATTTCGCCATATCCCACAATATGGGTTATCTAGCGACAAGTGTGCATAACCTTAGAAAAATAAGCGCATGACACACGCGTGTATGCCCACACACTAGTCTCGTCTCACCTAAAAATGCACTACATTAAAGAATCGGCATCGAACCTCAATGCTGAACTATATGAGATGTTATTTTGCCTGTTGTATATTCGATTGTCCGCTTTTTACGGGACACACGAAAAGCGATGATAATAGAAAAAAGTGGAAGTACTATTCTAAATGGGGCCACACAACTAATATACTTAATCTAAGATTATAGAACTTGGCTAGATGTTAATTTAATTCAGGTAGTCATCAAGGTGCAGATTGAAGGTCGCTCTGAGGGACCAGAACAAGTCATTTTTATGGCAATGAAGAATTTGTGAGTGGACATGTTTAAGGAATGTGAAGTAGCTGTTTCGCACCGCCAAAGATCGAGAGGCTTTCTCTCTATTGATCGAACACGAAAAGGGGACCTAACACGGCACACAAAGAAGAAATCTACTTATTAATATGTCGTCGTTAGCTAAAGTGTATCCGCCCATGTTCAGGAGCAGTATTGCTTTAACATTTTCCAAGAAATCACATGAAACACCATATTCGGCAATACAACTACCGCATCCATGTGAAAATAATTGAATAGCAACTTTCTAGTGCACCTATTGGTGTAGGTGCTCCATGTTATTTGTACAAAGAACGATTAACAACATATTTTTATGACTGCTCTGTCATCATTGTATGTGAAGACAATAAAATCCATAGTAAACAAAACGAGTGGGTTGTGGCCAACACTAAACTCTCCACTATAATTAATTAATTTTTATTAATTTATATAAATATTTTTTTTAATTTATTTATATAAATAAAAAATAAATAAATTAATTAATTAATTAAAATTGATTTATTTGTTTATTAATTAATTAATTAATTAATTTATTTATTTATTTATTTATTTATGTATTTATTTATTTATTATTATTTTTTTTTTAATTTATTTATTTATTTATTTATTTATTTATTTATTTATTTATTTATTTATTTATTTATTTATTTATTTATTTATTTATTTATTTATTTATTTATTTATTTATTTATTTATTTATTTATTTATTTATTTATTTATTTATATTATTTATTTATTTCTTTAAACAATGGAGCGGTGATAGCCCAGCGGTAAGGTTTTCGCCTCACATGCTTGAGGTCGACGGTTCGAATCCGGGCGGGGCACGCACCTCTGGAAAGAATTATTTATTTATTTCTTTATTTATTTATGTACAGCAAGTGCTTAAAGTTTATTAATTTGTCTGCTCGAATATCACTATCTCACAATGCAGTTTTTTTGTGATTACCTACAATTCTACATTAGACAAATAAAATCAGAAGGTAAGACCATTCAGCAAATTTAGAGAAGAAATGAACAGATTTATATGGATAATTTGGTAGCTTAACATTTATTCACTCAATATAAAGTCGATCAGACTAATATTTTGGGCTGTAGAGGGGACGCAAACAGGATATGCCATACAATATACACACAAACGTCACAACGAAACTCAAAGTATGTACATAATGTGCTCTCTACTTGATACCCGTTAAAAAATGGATATGAATAATCCATACCGGCGACAGGCGTGCCGGTGTGCATTATTATTGAAAAGGTAACGACACGAGCGTGTATCCCCACACTTCACTCTCATATTGTGAGATATTATTATGCCATTTGGACACCCGAAAACATCATTACGGAAAAGGGTGGAAGCACTATTCAAAGCGTAAAATAAGCTTGAAAATATTGATATCATTCTTCTTCTTTCGTGTCAGCAACGCATTGTTGCGTTGCTGTGGTGGAAGGATTGGCCAGAGAATTTCTGTTACCAGGGGGCACCGCGTGGAGGTTCCTTCCGTGCTCCCCATTGATATCATAACTATCCACTATATATATAGTGAACGTAGAGAAACTACATAATGTTTTTCTGACATTTCTTTGGTATGGTTTATTGTGCATTCTCAGGCAAATGCAAGAAATTTTAATGAACAATAAAAATAGTTACACAGAGAATACCTACATTAATTAGATATTAACACAACAACAATGTTGTATGGAAAATCTTTTTCACATACCTACATATATGGACATAACTCAAATATTTATTGGCTGTGGTCACGAACTGTTCATATGAGTATATGAAACTAGGAACAACAAGTAAAGAAGCGTGTTATTTAGTGATGAGCAAATGCTAGACCGGTCTTGCATACACGATCGAGTCTTGGCTTTGGTATTTTATACCCAGTGTTGGTGTCCTTGCAACTTTTATAAAAAATATTTTTTTTATATTTTTTATTTACATAATTAAACTGCACGCAAACGACACTAGGTAAAAAATTACAATGAGTAGGCTTAATATATAATTCTTAAACTATCCCTACCTAGTATCAATTACTTGTGGCAAATCAATTCATATAATTAATAACATACTGGGATGTAAATGTGTAGTGGGTGAAAATGTGTAATGAGGTGTGTAAAATGATATGCTGATTTTAAATTGAACATTAAGTTTTTATATTGGTAAGGCGAGTTTTGAAAAATATCTAGTTGTAGGGTACTTTGATGCTTATTGTAAGTGGTGAGGATTCTGTTTATTGGTGAGTTTATATGTAGATGAGTTAGTTCTATAGCAATAATTATGGAAGAGTAGTGTTGAATCGGTACATGCAAATTTATATATGATACAAGGTCTGTTAATATATTATACAGGAAAAGTAAATCATTAATGGTTCGACGCACTGATTGATATTGTCTTTTATATAAATTGTAGCCTTCGGCCGTCACTACGTTCGTCTCTCAACACTATTTGACGCAAGGCTACCAATATCCCGTCGAGGGTCACCAGTTTTGGCAGAAGATGTTTTAATTTTACTGTGAGAATAGGATTGTTTCTTTCCAAGCCCAGTGAAGTGCTCAGCGGTGTACCGCAAGGTTCCGTACTCGGTCCTATACTATTTATTGTATACATTCTGGACCTCGGAGCAATCAAAGAAAGCACTCCCAGCTTCTTCGCAGATGACACAAAGTTCTTCGCAAATCCACTGACTGCCCACAACGTACTACAAAGTGACTTGGATCAGATACATAAATGGACAAAACGTTGGTTAATGAATCTGAAAGCTTCCAAATGTACCGTTCTTCATATTGGGAAAAACAACCCACATATCCAGTACACCTTGGGTGGAAGCCTGATAACTCCAGTCAAGAAACAAAAAGATTTGGGCATTACTATCACGGAGGATTTGAAATGGTGTGAACATATCACAATAATAATTGTTAAGAGAGCTAATTCTACTCTTTATCTTATCAAGAAATCATTTCACCACCTTGACTACCTACATTAACTTTGTGTCAGACGCAATATTTTTGCTCGTGAATTAGATATATTTTTTTAATGTAAAAAGTGCGAAATACGCGGTATAAAGTTGTGTGTTAATAAAACAAAGTGTGGTTCATCGAATGATCATATTTATTTAAACATCAGGTGCATCAGTTACCGTAATTCGGGATTAAAAGAGTGAATGTGACTGTGCTGGTTTGTGTTGTTACCTGCCCTGCACAGGTAGGTACCTCGCTGTGTGAATATTGCGGTCTGCGTACAGTGACGGGTACAGTGGCGTATCACGGTATTCATACACACACTATAGAACAAACTTATTATTTACAATTGAATTAGCTGAGCTAGCTGTGTACCATGGGCCCTATTAAATGTAGCCAATGTGCGAACAGTTTATCACCGACTAAGTCGCTTAAATGTTCCCGATGCTACCACACATACCATTACTCCTGCGTTGGCACAACCCAGGATAACTTTAAAAAAATGTCTCGTATCAGGAGAGACCAATGGAAATGTGCCACATGCGTGAGGGACGATCCAAGATTGGCCTCGGAGGTGGATCCCTGTCGATCCCGATCAAGCTCTGTCTCATTGCTGAATGTTGCTCCAGAACATAGTCCACAACAGCAAAAGAATACTCCAACTAGTAGTCACAGTACACCTAATTCCAACCCAACAACTTTGGAAATTTATAATGAAATCACACTACTCCGTGAAGATTTCAGAACTTTACATGCCGAACTGGCGGAGTACAGAAAGTTCAAAGAGACATTATGTGCACAAACTGATGAACTTAAAACAACTATCAATTTCTTGTCTCAGGAATATGATCGACTAAACAAGAGCATCAATGTACTGAATGAAAGCGCTAAAAAACAGGAATCATTAGAAGGGGAAGTAAGAGAACTTAGAAGGAGGGTTAATGAATATGAACACAGGGAAAACTTACAAAGGCAGGATCGACTGTCAAAGAACATTGAAATATTTGGTGTCCCAAAAAGTGATGGAGAAAACTTAACCGAATATGTAAAAAAGATTGCACAAAAAGTGAATTTCCAGATCAATGAGTGTGATGTCGATGAAATTAGTCGATCTCCTCCACGAAAGGATGGAAAAATTTCGACCATAGTTTTGAAGATGTCATCTACACAGAGAAAGGAACAATTTTTGGCAACACTAAAGTCTAGGCGTGGAGAGGTGACAAATCAAGACTTGAATAATGCTTCACAGAATCGGAACACAATATTTTTTAATGAACATTTGACTGTTCAAAATAAAATACTGTACAGAGATGTGCGCATAAAAGCGAGAGAGCTAAAATTTCGCTTTGTGTGGATAAAGAATGGACGAATTTATACAAGAGAGAAACCGGACTCGAAGATTCTACGTATAAAAGAACAGAGCGACTTGAACCTAATGAATGTTTCTACACAAGATTAATTGTATTATATTATATTATTATAATAGAGGAATGTGGGAACTTTTACCGGAGAGGGACCGGAGACCAGAGTTTTTTGAGCTTGCAGTCAGACCAAAATACTTTCTATAAAGTTGTCAAACAGAAAACAACAATGGACAAATACCTCTCTTTGGGAAGTTTTAATATTTTTCTTTGTTTTGATGTTTTTCTCTTTTTAAATACTTTTTTATTTCTTAATTTTATTTCTGATTTAATTACTTTTTGTATAGAAATGACTTATACTCAAACACGAATTTCTTTAACATATAACATATACACAAAACTTACACACCAACACTCAGAATTTACTTTTACTTTTTCTAATACATTAACCATCCACAATGTACATCATTGGATTTGTCAGGTCGATAGTGTTCATCGTGGCTGTATTTTGCTTATTTGCATAATTTACATAAAACATACTCAATATACAACATATACCAAAAACATACATAATTTAGCCTATACATGTAGATACATAATAAACACCCAATATCTGCTTACAGAGAATCACACAAAAATTGTGTGAATTATTATAATATCAACCTGGGGGTTGTACAAATTTCAAAAAGTATCACATTAATACACAATGGCAATCACAGAGTCAGATCTCGATGAACTAGAAAGTCTTATAACGACAACGGAAATTGTAACTCCTATAGAATGTACATGGCGATTACGTAGCGAAAAAACACTTAAAATTTTAAACGTAAATATCAGAAGCATTCAAAAAAATTTTGATCAGCTGGTACTTTTTCTAAGTGGAGCTTGTTTAGATCCAGATGTACTCATACTTACCGAATGTTGGTTGGTAGATAATAATGTTGTTCCTAGTCTTAAAGGGTACCGCACATTCCAAACAACACAGCACGTTAATAAATCCGATGGTGTTGTGGTCTATGCTAAAGAGTCTTTAAACCCAATATGTACAACTGTAAACCTAAATGATGCGAATGCCCTCAATATTACATGTGATAATAAACTGACGATTCTTGCAGTTTATCGTTCACCATCTTATAAAAATATTACGCAATTTTTAGTATCACTAAATCAAATACTAACTCACTTACCGAAATGTAAATATGATGTAATTGCAGGAGATTTTAATATAAATATACTAGAGAGAAACAGTCATGTTGAGGAATATACTTGTCTTCTTTATGAGCATGGCTTCATCTCAACTATAAATAAGCCTACTAGAGAAACAACCACAACATCAACATGCATTGATCATATATTTGTAAGAACGAAAGCCCAAATCAAGGCAACAATAATACAAAGCTCTTTCACAGATCATTATGCGACTATAGTACAGATTGATGATAAAATGATATGTCAAACTTCAAAAAATAAATCAATTAAAAGTACAAATTATGATATATTATTAGAATCTCTAAAACAAGAAAATTGGGCAAATACACTAAATAAAACTGACCCTGAACTAGCATTACAGTGTTTTGTATCAACGTTACAAGATCATATCAACGCAAGTACCACGTTGAAATTAATAACACATTCCAAAAAAAAATTAAACCATGGATATCGAATGCTCTTGTACAAAGTATTCACAAGAGAGACAGGCTACACAAACAGGTATTGAAATTTCCCCTTAATATAAGCCTTTTAAATTACTATAAGAAATATCGGAATACGTGTCACAAGGCAATAAAACTGGCCAAGGCACTCTACTATAAAAACAAAATGGAACAAGACAATTATAATAGCAAAACCGTCTGGAAGATAATGAAAGAAAACCTAAACCATAATCAGAAGGAAACATGCATTAAGACATTGAAAATTGGTAACGACATAATTGAGGATCAAAATTCAATTGCAAACAACCTCAATAAATATTTCGCAGATGTCGGAAAAAATTAACAGAAACTATCTTAAACAATATAAATAAAACAGAATCTGAATTAGTTATCCAACAAGAAACATCTTCTCCCAGTAACAACTCATTTAATATTAGATCAGTGACTAAAAATGATATTTTAAGTATCCTAAAATCACTTCGAACAGAATGTGCGCAAGGACCCGATGGTATATCTACAAAAATACTTAAAATTGCAAAAGATAACATACTTACTCCACTAACGCACGTTATAAACCTAAGTATTGCTGTGGGCACATTTCCTGATCATCTAAAAAAGGCGTATATTGTTCCAATATTTAAGGATGGTAATCCTATAGATCCACGAAATTATCGACCTATAGCACTTTTAAATACATTGTCGAAAATATATGAAAAAGCTATCAACATACAACTAATACATTTCTTAAATCACAATAAATTACTTACTGCGCAACAATTTGGATTTCGGCCTGGTTTGGGAGTCAACGATGCTATTTTAAACGTTACAGAATTTATAACAAAGTCACTGGATGCAAAAAATAAATGTATTGGTATATATCTAGATCTTGCCAAAGCATTCGATTCTGTCTCACATAAAATATTAATTCAAAAAATTAGGAAAATAACCAGTAATGAGTTGACTATAAAATGGTTCCAGTCATATTTAAGAAACAGAATGCAGGCGGTCAGATTGGGTGGCGTAATTAGTTCATTCTCTCCAATTGAATATGGGGTACCTCAAGGAAGTGTATTGGGACCAACGCTGTTTCTTCTTTTTATAAATGATATGAATAAATTGGATATTGGTGGTCCCATAATTTCTTTTGCTGATGATACGGTGTTATTGTTTAGATCTCACAATTGGGCTCAAACGCATTCTATTGCTGAGCAGGGAATGATCATCGTAAAAAAATGGCTAGATAATAATTTACTGACATTAAATATCGGAAAAACCAAATATATGACATTTAGCATAGATAATCGACAACAACCTGAGGAGTCCTCTTCATCTATTACTATCCATAATAACTGTGATTTGCCTCTAAACTGCTCCTGCCCCAAACTACTTAGAGTTAGTAGTTATAAATATCTTGGCATAACAATTGACAGAAATCTTCGATGGACAACACATGTGGAGATAACTGCGAAAAAAATTCGCCAACTGATATATGTTTTTAGGAATATAAGAGAAATTTTCGACCTAAATACGTTAAAAGTGTTGTATTATGCTCTTGGACAAACGTCAGTCTCTTATGGGATTATAGGTTGGGGTGGTTTAGCTAAGACCAACCTATTTCCCATCTCAACCGCGCAAAAATCACTACTCCGGGTCATTTGTCGAAAACCTTTCAGATATCCATTAAATCAGCTTTTTTCGGAGTTCAAGGTCCTTGATGTTAGACAACTCTATATTAGAACAATATTCATTCAACTACATAAAAACCCAGCAATATATAAACCACAATACACCCTTACTTTTAATACAAGAAATAGACATTTGCTGCAACCGACTCATACACAGACTACTTTTGCCCAGAGACACTACACATTTTTAGCACCCAGAATATATAATATGGTTATGTCTGATATCTTGGACTTAGTACAGCCGAGTGGGCATAATTTTGGAAAGCTGGTTACTGATTGGTTGATTCGGAGAGGGAGGGAAGAGTCAGAGAGAGACTTGACGTTTGTCCTAAGATAATTTTAATATAATTTACAATCAAAATCTTTTTCATACACCCTTTTACACATATCCACACATGCAAACACATCCTCACATTAACGAAAACACAAAGACACCTAATAATTTTTTTCATATACCTACAATTGTATTTTATATGTACTTTTTTATATTTTTTTATGACTTAAAATGTGTACTTTTGTACTTTATTATTTGTATTTTTTATATTTTTTTGTGCCTTAGATGTTAAGAATTCACGTAGCTGAAATTTATGCTTACTTATTGCCTAGTATTACCTCAGAACAGGCTTTGCCTAGTGAGGTAATAAATTCCATTTATATATTTCATGAACAATATTTTATATTTTATTTTATATTGTATTATGGAAATTAATAAATAAAAAAAAAAAAAAAAAGTGTGCAAGTTTTCCTAGAAATATATAAAACTTATGTGAGGCCAATCCTAGAGTATGGGTTTCAAATATGGAATCCTTACTTTATCAATGACATAACACTGCTTGAGAAAGTGCAAAGACGAGCAACCAAACTGCCAATTGGAATGGGTGGTCTGGAATACTCAGAAAGGCTGCCAATTTTAAAAATCCCAACTCTGCAGGAACGCCGGAACCGTGGGGATATGATTGAGACATACAAAATTTTACATGGCTATTATAACTGCAGTGTTATGGATAACTTTTTTACGTTGAATCTCAATCCACAACTGAGGGGCCATCACTTAAAACTGAATAAAACATCCTTTTCCCTGAATCCAAGGAAACACTTCCTGACCAACAGGGTGGTGGATGCCTGGAATAGTTTACCGGATAAGATTGTGAGTGCTGGAACACTCATTCATTCATTCATTCATTCATTCATACCATCACGGCATATACCACAATGTGGGGTAACCAGCGAAAGGTGTGCGGGTGTGCATTGCCTTATAAAAGGGAGCACAACATATCTGTGTATACCCACACACCAGTCTCGTCTCACCTCAAAAGGCACTATATTCAGAATGGGTGGTGAACCTCATTGCTGATTTATGTGAGATGTTATAATTGTTGCCTGTTGTATTTTCGATTACCCGGCTCTTACGGGACACTCGAAAACAATAATAGAAAAGAGTGGAAGCACTATTCTAAGCCGATGCCACACAGCTTGCTGGAACACTCTCAATCAATTTAAAAACAGATTGGATGCACATTACAAAAATAAGCACATGATACAGGCCCATCAGCAATAGCTGCCTGCCTGTTAACTAATAATAATAATAAGAAAATGATAACTACAAACTATACTGGAATAGAGACATAATCACAGACAGAACAAACCTACATAACCGACCAGACATTACATTAATCGACAAAATACATAAACACACATAATCTAATAGAAATATCGATACCAAATACAGCACATCTACAAAATAAACATTTAGAAAAAATAGATAAATACATACCGTTAGCAGAACAGATAAAATCACAGTGGAAACAAGAAAAAGTAACAATAGTCCCAATAATATTATCGTCTACAGGCATCATACCAAAAATAAACTGATCACGTAAACCAGCCGATGAAAGATCCTAGTTCTTCTATAATATTCCAACTTTGTCCCTATAGAGATGTTTAATAATTGTTAAAAACAGCATTGACTCTCAACAGGCGAAAAATCCAACGTTTGCGTATATGAAACTTTTAAAAATATTCAATTCATAGTAAAATGTTGATAGTACGTACATTATTTGCTTCGTTTTTAATGAAAAATAAATATCTTGATACTTTGTAGTTATTACTTTGTGGTTCATTTTAACTAATAAATTAAAATAATAACTTCTTTGTTCGGATGAGGGACCTGGTCAGCTCTGAAACCGGTTAACATTAAATACTCAAAAGTGGTGTAAACAAAGAAAAATAAATAAGTTGATTACAGAATGGCAGAGCGGGAGAGTCAAGGTAATGTATGAGGATGTATACGTAATTGTTTCAAGGACATACACATATGAGAAATAATAATCGAAAAAAAAAATTAGGCCGCAAGACTCTTTTATTAAGTTTTTTAACACTCTGGCAGCGACACATGGGGTCTTGTGAGTCTCGCAAGACCAAGGCCAATACTGCAAGACTTTTGTTCATCACTAGTAGTAACTATTTGCTCTGGAGGCGGGGGAAGAGTGAGTGCGTAGCTGAGTTGACAATGAAGCACAAACTGCAGGACTACCAGTTCAGGACCTTTGACGTTATCCTGATGAAGATGATGCCTGTTGCCTGTACAGGGGCCATACGAAAAGAAAAGCAAGTAAAAATGGAAGTGTGTGCATCGATTCATATACTCAAAATCATTCCACGGTTATGATGTTTTAACAGCATATTCCATAATTGGTGCCAAACGAGATGTAAAAATTATATCAAGAAGGGAATGCGTGTTCTTTGTAGTCAATGCACTTATTATTGACGTTCCGCCATCTTATGACTACATTGTAGCTACCACCTTCAGCAATAAAAATTCAAATAGATACGATTAATTTCAAAGTGAGACTATTAATAAGTGTAAATCGATTCCGTTTAAGTTTGCCATGTTCATATCCGTGACGCCATTAACATTACACATTACTTGATGTTCAATGAATACATTTTCAATAATCACATAGGTGTGAAATTACGCCATACGTTGGATTGTTAAGAAAGTCATATCGGCAATTATTAAATCTTATTGCATGTTGATGTGTCCCGTCCGTCCCCTGTCCTTTGCGATTTTTTTGTCCCTTCGGTTCTTTCAGTCCCTTCTGTCTGATATAGATTTTTCATTTCGTTTTTGATCAATTTCTTTGTAAGATGTGAAATTCGTGTTTTTGTGAGATAAATAAAAACTCAGAAACCTTCCCGGGAATGCTCTGAATGAATCACCACAGTGTCATCGCAATCGAATGAATGGTATAAGAATCCATGGTTCTATGACAATAAACAGGTAGGTATCACGTCAAATATTGATTTATCACGCATACAATAACATATTCCAACATAATTAAGGCTTATGGTATTAATAGTCTCAGAAATCTAATCTGAAACAACAACAACAACAAATAAGCCACAGCGCCCTTGGAGTGATCTTGTATCACTAAACGGCGCTTTAAAAATTCTAATTATTATTATTATTATGAACGTACAGTAATAGCTGTATCCCCTTCTTCTAGTGTCCTGTCAGGAACCCCCGACGTTGGCGATCTCTCTGGCAAATCTCTATATGTCCTGTGCTGCCCAGAATATATGCTCTACAGTTCTGAAGCCAGTCCATTATAACGCAGCCAGGATATTTGTCTCGTTCCAGTCTCACGGCGACCTTCTATCTTGCCTTTCAGTATCAATTGAAGCAAGTGGTATTTAAGCGAATTAGAACCAGTGGTCACCCAATTTTGCTTTAGTCGACCACTTATTAAAATCTTGAAAGAAAAAGACAAATTTCATAAAAAAGCAAAAAAATTTGGTAATCCTGGGGATTATGATACATTCTCTTGCCTTAGAAAAAGATCTAAAGCTATGATGAAAGATTGTTATCAATCTTACATAAGAGATGTTGAGGAATCATTGCCAAGAGGAACGAAAAAATTCTTTGGTTTCGCCAAAGCCAAGCGCACATCTAATTGTCTTCCAAAATGTATGCACTTAAATGAGAAAAATGCAAATACTGGTCCGGAAATAGCTGAACTATTCTCTAAATACTTTGCTTCTGTTTTTAATCCACCTAATCCCAGTGACACCTCTATTCATATAAATCATTGTAATAATTATTCATTAAGCTGCGTGAATATTTCCTTATTAGATGTTAAACTAAAGCTCAAATCTCTTGATTCTGATAAGGGTGCAGGTCCTGATGGTATTCCGCCATTTTTCATACAAAAATGTTACGAGCAACTCTCTACTCCTTTACACATCATATACAGTAAATCTTTACAAGAAGGCACATTTCCCAAAATATGGAAAGTAGCTCACATCACTCCGATCTTGATGTCAGGTAATAAAAATGACACAAAAAACTACAGACCAATAAGCATCTTATCCTGCTTCGGTAAAGTTTTTGAAAGTCTTGTTTATGAGCATATTTTTCATCAATTTCACCATATACTCTCTCCACACCAACATGGTTTTGTACGTAAGAAATCCACAACCTCAAATCTTTTAGAATACAGTAACTTCATTTGTAACTCATTCAATGTTCGCACTCAGGTCGATGCCATATACACCGATTTTCGTAAGGCTTTCGACAAAGTGAGTCATTTAATCCTCTTAGCCAAACTTCAGAGCATTGGAATACATGGGAATTTGTTACGCTGGTTAGAATCATATATATCAAATATAAGTCAACTCGTAATAATAAACGGTTTCAAGTCCCTTCCTGTATCCGTGACCTCCGGGGTACCTCAAGGATCCCACTTGGGACCACTTTTATTCAACATCTTCATTAACGATCTTTCTCATCTTTTAAAATGTAGATTTTTGTTGTATGCAGATGATCTGAAAATTTTTCATGTCATTAAATGCATGTCTGAGCATTAAAAACGAAATGGAGCTACACATTGAAAATGTATATTCACTCTCTGATAAACCTCTCAAACGTGTAAATGTCATTAAAGATCTTGGAGTGACTTTTGACTCCCAACACACTTATCGCCCACACATTGAAAATACTGTTGTTATGAATCAAAATTTGAATATTAAACTTCGCAGTAGGAACCCAAGTAGTATAAAATAATTTTAATATAGATACCTTTATTCAAATAATTTGAATAAAGAAGTAAATTTAATAAATCATAAATAAACAAAAGTTTTTCCAATGAAGAAAATTCCGACAGATCATGGTGGCTTTTTTTCTGGTGGTTGGAGCTGTCAGATTCGAAGTGAAAAATATGTATTTTTCCTGTTTTATAGAAATTGTTATATAAAAGTAAGCGTATAAAAATAGCGCAACTTTATAAGTGTCTGGACGATTGAAGACTGATGTAGGTCTTTTCTTTTTTCTTCGTTCCTGGTTTTGCCTTATTGGCCAATGGCACTCGTATGCATTTGTGGGAATCGCCGAGTGACCGAAGTTGTTGCTGGTAATCCTAACCAGCCTGACGAGACTTGGTGAGTCGAAATGTCAAAGACACATACTATATGTATGGAAATTGTTATAAGATACTTTTTGTGATAAAATTGTGTGATTTTTAACATTTGTTTAAAGACAGAATTAAATTGAAATTACTATTTGCAATTGTTTGATTGTGCAATGATACCTTCTGATATTTGAATTAAGAATAATTAATATGGGCACGGCATGACGGAGGGATCCAAGGACATCACGGCCTACTAATCAATTAACAAATTATTTAAATTCCCTGAAAGGCTTGGGTTCAGACCAGAGAACCCACCCGATATCTGTGCCAAAGACTTTTCATATTTATGTGCAAGTCGGCGTATAACAAAATGGTGCTGTGAATACCAGGATTCAAATATCGCGGATTTTTTTTGATTTTGTGTTGCTGACTTTGTAACTTTGTTTTGTGATGATTTCGTATGTATATGAATATGTATGTACCTATATTATTTTGTGTTTAATTGTGCATTTTTTTTGTGTAGGTACTTTGTATTTAAAATAACTTTGTTACATCTTTTTTTCTATAAAATGGATTCTGTCCGGGATTCTATGAGTGTGAAGATTCAGAACGTGGCCAAGTGTACCAAAGATAAATCAGTTTCGGGAGACTGTATAAGAAAAGAAAAAAAGTCACGTGACATGGTGAAATCTTGCTCGGTTAAAAGATGTGATTGCGTTATGTATCCAGCAAACTTTCATACCTGGAATGTGACTTTTGCCGGAAAATCGGATCCGCGTGAATTTGTTGTAAGATTAAAAGAACTATCAAAGTCGCGTGCTATATCTTTAGATAGGGTAGTTCAGGGTTTACCCGAACTTTTGACTGAATCGGCATTGTATTGGTTCAGAATCAATTCTGATCGTGATTCTTCTTTATCGTGGGATAATTTTGAGGAGTTGTTTTTTTCTCATTTTGGCAACGAGCAAGACGAGTTTAGGAAGAAGTTAGAAATTTATTATTCCAAACAATTAACACTGGAATCGGGAACAGATTTTGTGTTACGAAATATGTATGTTAACAGGTCATTGAATGATCAATTGGCTGAAAAAGAATTTTTAAATTGTATAAAAAGAGGGCTCCATTCAAAATATGCCCCAATATTAGCGATACAAAATTTTGAATCCGTAGAATCATTATTAAAATGTCTTAAGCAATTTGATATTTACAACGTCCCGTTAGAAGCTCCTCAGATTGTAAGAGAAACTAAAAACACCATCAGTTACGCAGAACATAGACCCAGCACTCCATCACGTGAAATTGCGATACCTGCGTATAGAAACTACGATATTAAATGTTATTTTTGTAACAAACGTGGACACATTCAGCGAAATTGTTTTTTGCGACAGCGAAGTTTACAGACGTCTAACGATAATCGTAGGCAACAACCTGCGATAGAGTTTGCTTCGGAAAAAGAAAGGCATAACGCAATAGATTTATCTAGAGTGTCTTCTTTCCCAGAAATTCGTGACATAAATGAGGATAGAAGGCCCAATGAGACATCTTGTGGTAGTAAGTCAAAGGAAAATGATGATTTATTATCAGTTCGTCGCGAATCAAAGGGATACAATCAAGAACAGTTACTTTCAAGGAATAAAAGAAATTCAAAAAAACTAGTAAGTCGTCGGCCACCATCGGATATCTGTAAAAATGAATGGAAGAGCTGGCTGGAAATAGTTGAAAAATTTCAGAAAAATTTTAAATCACAAAAGTTAATAAATAGTATTTGCAACATACCAAAGGGTGACGCGCGTCCTTATGTAAACTTTCAGATTCAGAACCAATATTTTACTGGTCTTCTTGACAGTGGCGCATCAGCCAATTGTATTAGTGAGGCAGTTTTTTGTAAATATTTAAATAAATATTTTCCTCGCACAGATAATACAGTAGAAATGTATTCGTTTAATCAGTTGGTTACGACCTCAAAAGGCTTGGCAGTCATGCCAGTTACATTTAAAGGTCGGACCGTAGAATTGGAGTTCCATATAGTTGATGGATTATTTGCTGATTTTTTGTTGGGCATTCCGTTTTGGCGCTATTTTGAAATAGCCTTGGAAGTTTTTAACTTGGCTCAGGTTGATGAAGAAACGGTCATCGATATGGGTTTTTTTGAGCCAAAAATAAGCGAGGATACTAAAGTACCCACGATTCCGGATGTTTTGGAAGAACAATCAGTTAATAAAAAGCTTACCATCATGCATACTATATGTATGGATATGTACCGTTTAATAAAGAACCGTGAGCCTTTTATTTCGTTGAAGAAAACGGACAAAACGTATTTATATCTAGATGAAATGATCACGAGGGCTATTCTTGAATTAGATCAAATTGACCTTGAAGGAAATGAAGATGTTAGAAATTATCGAAGATCCGCTGTGAAATGGTTGGAGGAAATTGCTTCTAAGTTGGAGAGCAAAACGACAGAAGTTGTTGTAGAACCAAAAGAGAACACGACGGAAATTACTGATAAAACTAATGTAACAAACTTCGTTGAATCTATGGGAAAGTCAAATGAAGAAAATCTACCTTTGCCCGAAAAGAAGAGCGTTGATAGTCAAGAAAAAGAAACGGAAGCTGTTTTGATCAACCCAAGAGAGGAGTTTTTGGAAATTCGCGTTTTATCTAATTTGGAAACTCTAAGTGTAGAACAGCGAGATGAATTATCAAAAGTATACTCAATGTTTGAAGATATTTCATATGAAAAGAGAGGATTGGGATGTACAAATTTAGTGCAACATAACATCGTTACCGAGGGCCCTCCTATCAAACAGAGATACTATCCTCTTTCGCCTGTCAGGCAAGCTTTAGTGGAAAAAGAACTAGACGAAATGTTGGAATTGGGTGTTGTTAGACCCTCACGATCTGCATGGTCAAATCCTGTCATTATGGTTCCCAAACGCGATGGAACACTAAGATTATGTATTGACAGTCGAAAACTAAATGCAGTTACGAAGAAGGATTCTTATCCATTACCTTATATAAACACGATTTTAGCCAATTTAGGGCGCGGGAAATACATTTCTTCAGTAGATTTATCAAAGGCATTTTGGCAGATTCCTTTGACTCCCGAGTCCTGCGAAAAGACAGCTTTCAGCATACAATCAAGGGGACTGTTTGAATTTGTTCGTCTTGCGTTTGGATTAACTTGCGCACCCCAGGAGCTTCAAAGAACGATGGATATGTTGTTTGGACCTGAATTCAATGGGCAAGTATTCGTATACTTGGATGACCTGATCATTGTGTCAGAAAGTTTTGAAGAACACATGGATCTATTAAAAAGTGTTGCTAATAAATTACGAGAAGCTGGGTTTACAGTGAATTTGAAAAAATCTGAATTTGTAAGAAAAGAACTTAGATATTTAGGTTACATAGTGGATGAAAATGGTTTGAGGACGGATCCCGCTAAAATAGAAAGTATACAAAACTTCCCAACACCAAAGAATTCAAAAGAACTAAAAGGTTTTTTGGGGCTATGCTCATATTACAGGAGATATATCGAGAATTTTGCTGATTAAGCGGCACCTCTCACAAAATTAACTGGAAAAAGGGGTAACATTTCAAATTTCGTTTGGTCTTCCGTAGCAGAGGATGCTTTTAATGGACTCAAAAAGGCTATGGTAACCGCTCCGGTCTTAGCTTCACCCAACTTTACAGAACCATTCATTATTCATTGTGATGCATCGAGTTATGGAATTGGTGGCATACTCACACAGATATTAGAAGGATCTGAACATCCAATAGCATATTTCTCCCGTTCCTTGAAGAAACACGAAAAGAATTATGGCACAACTGAGAAAGAAATGTTAGCCGTAATTGAATCTGTAGAGCATTTTAGAGGCTACGTAGAAGGATCGGCTTTCACGATAGTCACGGATCATTCTAGCCTCCGTTGGCTAACTACCTTGGAAAACCCTAGTGGACGATTGGCTAGGTGGGCGACCAGATTGTCGCAATTTAATTTTAATATAATACACAGGAAAGGCTCTGAGCACGTGGCTCCAGACGCGCTCTCCCGGATACGGCCTGTTGAAATAGATGTTTTTGAAATAGATCCCTTTGTAAATGATGAGTGGTACCACATGATACGTCGAGGATGCAAAGAAAATCCGCAAAGATTTAAAAATTATCAAATTATGGAAGACCAGTTGTACCGATTTTGCAAAAGCGATTGCGCTTTGCTAGAACCCTATCAATGGAAACAAGTTATACCACGACCACTTCGCAACGAACTTATTTTCCGAATACATGAATCTGAAACATCCTGCCATTCTGGCGTTTTTAAAACAGTCAAAAAGATACAGAAAACTTATTTCTGGCCAGGTATGTATAGAGATGTTAAACGAGTGATTGGTAGATGCAAAGTTTGCAAGGCATATAAACATTCTACTTCTGCGCCATTGGGACTAATGTCCAATCCAAAATTGGTAGATAGGCCAATGAAGATGTTAAGCATAGATCTAATAGGACCATTACCGCGAAGTTATTCTGGACATGTTTTCATCCTAAGTTGCGTAGACGTGTTTTCTAAATATGTATGGGCATTTTCGTTACGCAAGGCCACTGCAGCCGCTGTAGTAAAATGTTTGGAGCAAGAAATATTTTTGCCATGGGGTGTGCCAAAAGTGATAGTATCTGATAATGGAAAGCAATTCGTTTCCAAAGAATACCGGTCTTTATTGAAAAAGTATGATGTGCCTGTAACATTTTTAAATCCTTACTATCATCCACAGAATAACGTAGTAGAGAGTTTTAATAAGACTATAGAGACTATGTTGGCCATTAAAATTAATGGAGATCAACGAAACTGGACCAAGAATTTGAGAGCGGTCACAAGCGCGATGAATAATATGGTAAATGTTACCACTAATTACTCACCTTATTTCTTGATGCACGGTAGAGAACACGTAATGAACGGATCGTTGCATAGAGACACTGTTAATGAAAATAGTGAACCCGAGAGCAATATTAAAGAAACTTCTAGAAAACCATATGCAGGAAAACTTAAAGAACTAGCACAAATTTATGATGAGGTGCAGGACCAGCTTCTTTTATCTTTTCAGAACTCGTCAAAGCAATACAACTTAAGAAGAAAACATGTAGTATACCAGGTAGGAGACAAAGTATGGAGACGAAATCATTGTCAATCTGACGCCTTAAAGTATTTCTCTCATAAATTAGCACCACGGTTCGTCCAAAATGTAATTGTGGAAAAGAAATCTGATGTAGTTTATGTACTTAGTGATATGGACGGAAAGATATCGGGCAGTTATCATGTCAAAGATTTGATCAAAATAGAATCACAAGACTAGAAAAGTAGGTGCCTAATACTTGCTATGATTTTGGCGAATTAATGATTTGGTTAAATAAAATGAGGACATTAATTTCTTTTTGGGTATTGTATTATGACGTCATAAAGTTAGATTTACGAGAAATTATAATGAATCCTTGGAGTGTTCTGAATGTTCACATCTCAACAGTGAGAAGCTTGTTAAAGTACCTATTCTGTGTAAAATCGTACTGCTCATATTTGAGGTGTAAATAATTTTTGTGTTGTGAATAATTTTTGAGTTGTAATTAAGAACGTTAATTGGAAATTATATTTGTATTGTGTTTAATTGATAAATTTATTATGTTAAATGTGTAAGTTGTTGATTTTAATTGCTGAATTAAAATGTTTATTGATAAGAGTTCTATGTAAAATATTTGTCTTGTTATGTTAGGTTATATTTTGTGTAAGCTTCATTTAATTGAATTATGTTGAATGTGTAAGTTGTTTATTTTTATTGCTGAATTTAAAATGTTTATTGATAAGAGTTCTATGTTAAATATTTGTCTTGTTAAGTAAGGTTATATTTTGTGTAAGCTTCAATTAATGGGGTGACCATAAATTTTTAGGAATGGGGTGACCCTAATAAAAATTAAAATATTTCTGTTGATAAAATTTTAATTTTTCTGTGACGAGGGAGGTAAATGTTATGAATCAAAATTTGAATATTAAACTTCGCAGTAGGAACCCAAGTAGTATAAAATAATTTTAATATAGATACCTTTATTCAAATAATTTGAATAAAGAAGTAAATTTAATAAATCATAAATAAACAAAAGTTTTTCCAATGAAGAAAATTCCGACAGATCATGGTGGCTTTTTTTCTGGTGGTTGGAGCTGTCAGATTCGAAGTGAAAAATATGTATTTTTCCTGTTTTATAGAAATTGTTATATAAAAGTAAGCGTATAAAAATAGCGCAACTTTATAAGTGTCTGGACGATTGAAGACTGATGTAGGTCTTTTCTTTTTTCTTCGTTCCTGGTTTTGCCTTATTGGCCAATGGCACTCGTATGCATTTGTGGGAATCGCCGAGTGACCGAAGTTGTTGCTGGTAATCCTAACCAGCCTGACGAGACTTGGTGAGTCGAAATGTCAAAGACACATACTATATGTATGGAAATTGTTATAAGATACTTTTTGTGATAAAATTGTGTGATTTTTAACATTTGTTTAAAGACAGAATTAAATTGAAATTACTATTTGCAATTGTTTGATTGTGCAATGATACCTTCTGATATTTGAATTAAGAATAATTAATATGGGCACGGCATGACGGAGGGATCCAAGGACATCACGGCCTACTAATCAATTAACAAATTATTTAAATTCCCTGAAGGGCTTGGGTTCAGACCAGAGAACCCACCCGATATCTGTGCCAAAGACTTTTCATATTTATGTGCAAGTCGGCGTATAACACTGTTCAAAAATCACTGAAGATGCTAGGGTTCATAACTCGACTCACTGTAAACTTCACAAATACTCAAAGCTTAAAATATCTTTATCAATCATTAGTAAGAAGTGTTCTGGAATACGGGTCACCTGTAGGGTGTCCGCATTATAATGTATACACTGAAATGTTAGAATCTGTCCAAAGGAAGTTTGTAAAAATTCTGTCTTATAGAGCCGGTATAGGTCGTTACATGTTAACTTATAATCAGAGATTGATTTTTTTTAATATTTCTAAGCTGAGTACTCGACGAAAAGTGGCGGACGTGGCATGTTTATTTAATATAATAAATAATGTGATGGACACACAGCTGGTCAATGACTTAAAATATAACGTCAATATTAAATCACTAAGAAAGCCAAATATTTTTCACATAGGGTTCTGTATATCTAACATATCATTTTATAATCCATTGTATCGCATGTGCCGTATTTACAATATTCATAGCAACTCTAACATAGTTGATATCTTCTGCAACACAAGAGAGGTATTTAAAAAAAGAATGCTATTGATTCTGAGTAGAGAGGAGAATTTCTGTTGATGTTTTCATCCCTTTTTTTTGTTATATGCACAATTTTCATAACTTTTCATTGTTTTATATATACTTATCTATATTTACTTTGTACTTTTTATTGTTGCTTCTTTATGCTTTTATAGGTTTTGTATAATTATGTCTTATTTTTTAAGTTTTTTTATTACTGCTTTTATCTTGGATATTTTAATATGTTTGTGTAAATAATTTATGAACTTCGCATGTTGTGTTCACTTCCAATTGGATATTGACATTATGTAAAATTATTATGATATACTTTCTTGTATGCGATTGTCAATGTCTGTAAGTGTCCCAAATAAAATAAAATAAAAATAAAATAAATAAATAAATGATGTGACTTAGATATGCAATCTTGTCGACCTTTGTTGTAGGCAGGAGTTACCTGGTTGTTCTGGCACGACTTCTGAGTTGTGAGGCTTGGACGTTTATAGTAAACACCATGGACAGGATGAAAGCTTTTGAGATGTAATTGCATCGCAGAATATTCAAAATCCCTTAGACAGACCGGTTACAAAAAGCTGTATCACCACCGGAAATCGAACCTTTAGCTAACAAAAACTTTTGCACATATGTAATTACATTTTTTAACAAACAAAAACATTTGCAGATAATTACATTTTTTCACAAACATGCCTTAATGTATAATTCTACTTAAGCGTGAAGTAGGCAGTGAAAAAAATACAATTACATAAATCCTCTGGAAAGAAATTCGAATGACTTTCGGGACAATCTATTATTTATACTTACTTAATGGCTAAAGAGCGTTTTTTTTCTATCTGAGTTAGCACGTAAATAAAGATTATACTGTCAACTATTTTCATAAAGATTATTAAAAAATAATGTTTCAGCTGAATAACTGAATAACATTTCGTTTCAATTATAATATTATGAACTTCGTTAGCGCATTACTAAATATGCTATAAATAACATTTTTTGCATACTAGAATTCTTTGAAACTCAAAGCGGAATTTCAACAATAACGTATTTCTCGGGGGTGATGGATGGATGGATGTCCGAGGTGACTAGGGTAGATAAAATAAGTAACACCCATTTACGAGGAAGCCAAGGAATGAACGATAAATCCGAGAAGCTCCAAGAAAACACATACAGCGGTACTAATAACATTTTCGTTAAAACTCGTTTTAGCCAACTAAACCTCGCACTACGTAAACCACGTATTAGGCACTAATTCGTGGTTTAGTGGGTTCTTACTAATAATGTAAAAATGTACAAGGACTAAGTAAACCATGGAATACGGAATGAATGTTGTGTGAACGCAGCCATTTAACGGGAATTTCGGAATTTTTCTTTACTTTATGCTATTTTTTGTTCATTCTCTATGACTTTATTAGCCGTCATCTATGACATCTATCGAGAATCATCGTATTTCTATGTTTGTCATTGTTTGTTTACTGCATGTTTGATGGTTTACTGTTTATGTATCGTCACGTTTTGGTTGAATTCCCAATGATTTAACTTATTACATTTATTTTAAAACAATTGTCAATGGAAAATAAATATCTTCATTTATTTGCCTTCTTCCAAATAAATCTACGAGATGTCTAACTCCTGCCTTTGAAAATCTGTACTTTCTTCTAAAATTAATGTCGTCGTAATCAACAAACGGATAACAACGCACCTATGAACACACCTTATAAATTTTGCAATTTCTTGAAACGATCTTTCAAAATCGCCGATTCTATAATCAAACAGATTGTTGTCCATAATTAAAAAAAGTATTTCTTTAAAAATGACAAAATACAATACGCGCGGTATATTTGACTTTTGTCAGCTCACGAATTCACTATTGCTATTCCACCACTAACTAAGGGACCGGATGGTTTAGCGTTACCATGGTGATATAAACCATGGAATAAAATAGAAGTTTTAAAACTTGGTTATTAGTAAGATTTTTGGCCGTTAGGTTTTAGTTCAACCTCGCTACTTTTTCGTTATTAGTACCGCCGATTGTGATTGTTCGGACATGTTTGTAGAAGACCACCGTAATATATAGGGAACATAGCCCAAAACATAAAAATGTGCCGGGTAAAAGATCCAGAGGGAAACCCAAGTGAAGATGGAAAAAAGTGATGAGGCAGAATATTTTACCCCAGAGGATGCGCAAAACCGAGGACAATGACATAATTGCTGAGAAAAATAAGAACATATTTATTTGTGACTCATTCAGTTCACATCAACTTGGGGGTTTAATAAAATCAAATCACACTATTTCTTTTTCTCTTCTTAGACCTGTTCCTGTTTAAGACCTGTGTAATCCTGCGTCAATTTCCCTCTTTTTGTGGATGTCTTAGATACCTGCTTTCTTGGGCTTTATTTCTAGAATCTGCCATTCTAGACATGTGTTCGTTCTAGAAAATTTTCTCTTTAAATCAAATTACTGATTTATATGCTTTCATCGGACCATCGTGAAAAGAAACCCAACGGTACTCGTCCACTGTATCCGGTCCATTTTTGGGTAGGATAGTTCTAGTTCTATGTTTATTCTTCTTCTTCTTTCTTTCCCCTTAGCGCTTTCGTCCCGTTTCTATCGGCGTACGCTTTAACCATGATCCTTGAATTGGCGAGTCTGGTTATTACATTGAAGCGAATGCCATCTGACTTCTATAACCCTTAGAAGGGGAACCAGATAAATTGGATCATGGCTACACATAGCTAGTGATATAAATCCGCACATAGATTTTTTTTTTAAATCAAGAGGTGCGTGCCCCGCCCGGATTCGAACCGTCGACCTCACGCATGTGAGGCGACGACTTTACCGCTGGTCTAGTTCTATGTTTATTGTATTTTATCCCCCCTATGTTATTTACAGAACAATTGGGTTCATCGTTACATGATACACAATAGTATGGTCACAATAATTGATATAATACATAGAAATGACATAACACCATGGTTTAACAGAGTACAGATATAGTATATTAAAGAGTAAATAAAAAAATTAAGAATATAGAAAAACAAAAAATATGTATACAAAATAAGCAATTCGGGAAAAAAAGAAAAATTCAGTGCTAGAAGGATGTAAAGGGTCCTACTAGCACCATGTCCAATAAACATTTATTAATGTACATAGCATTGAAAAAGCAGAAAGAATACAAGAACACATTCAAGGACGACGAACCAAACAAATACACATATATGATAGTTAATTAATTAGTATGTTAGTGTTCATAAATATCACAGATTAGTTGGATTGATGTTTAGTATCTCGTTAGTAGAGTAAAAAGCATTGTTAACAAGATACTTTTTAGCCTATCTCTTGAAACCCAAAGCATCCAGTGATTTCATATTTGCTGGAAGATTGTTGTATAGTCGTACGCTCATACAAATAAAACTCTTTGACACCTTGCTATGTCTCAAATTGACTGATTTGTATAAGAACCTGAAAGACGCGGGTTCAAAAATGCAGAACATGTTATGTGCTATATGAAGTTCATATGTTAATCTATAATCTGGGACACAAAAGTAAGATATTCCTAGTTCAGATAGAGTTACTGAGTTGAGTATTGGGCTTTTGGACCGCCTATGTCTGTCCGCTGTTGCAGCAATGGTACGATGCACCTCTCAGAGGTAACTACACTCCACGTCAGATGTTGACGATTATCATTAATGTAACGTAATGATCCTATCTATGTTGCCATGGTTGAATGTAGGTCTGTCCGTCTAGACGTGTATTTGCGCAACTTTCACCAGTTTCCGATTACGTCGCTGAATATCAATCGGTTTATTATCATTTACCAGCGTGACGTCTCGCTTCGTCTGTTTGTTCACCAAATTTGTAGGTATAATGCATACATCACTGATAATGTATAATACATACCTACTCTTATTTCACCGAATTTGATTTCACTTTTTAACATTCGTGAATCAACCCTATCCAGGGTAATTTGTAATTGCTAATCCTACATAGGCTCCCAAATAGAGCACTCGTAGTGCTCACGGATTATAAATAAAAACAGAAAAATAATGAAAAAAAAAGAAAACAATCCATGCTGATTGAAATCTCTTTCATTTAACAGGTTGAAACTACCACAATGGCCAACTAACGTTAGAACGCCTATTTATGAACTATTCTTAGCTTTGCATATAATTATTCGTATTCTAGTTTATCTTGTGACAAAATGATAAGGGAATGAAAAATAGAAGACAAACTGCCAACGTAACGATAATAAAATACGATTTTGTCTATGATTTTTATCTTTGGGACGCAATCGACCGACGTTAAGCCTACAATGGAGCTAACGTTTAAAAAGAAAACAAGAACTACGAATTAATCTTTGCTTTCACAAGAAATATATTATTTTCTTTGAAAAATGAAAGATAATAATTGCATGTTATCTAGGGATCCTTATACCCAAATTGATTCTCATTATCTGATTTCTAAAAGCACAATGTTGTAAATTTGACGTGAATTTTCTTAGAGTATGTTCAGTGATAATTCATTACCACCTGGTCCGAATCCATTCTAAAATCTGAAAGAATCTATCTTATGAATTTGGTCGAGATCTGATGATGGGATTCACGAGAAAATCGTCAAACTCTTAAATTTACATCTTCAACGATATTTTTTTTACCACGTTGTCCAAATTCAATGATCTTTTTAATTGATATGGATATACTTCAGGGGTGGTTCCATTAAAATAAGGTCAAGATCGGTAAAAAAAATTCATAAAAAAACTATTCGATTTGCAAATGCATCTATAATTTGTCATACGGAATATAAATTATGGGCGAACAATTCTTTACCAGTGGGGCAAGTCTGGTCCGACCGGCGAAATTAAAACCCTCGTGATCATCCATATCATGGATATAATTATCATTTGGGGTTCTATGACTTCTAAAGATGTTAAAGAACTCCATATAATAATTATATCCATGATATGGGTAATCGTGAGGGTTTTGATTTCGCCGATTGGACCAGAATTGCCCCCCAGTTCAACCGATATTTTTTAGATTCCTTTTTTATAAATTTGATTTTTCTGAATGTGTCAATTGGCCTTTTAAAATAGTAAGTTTCATCATAAGGCATGTTTCCTTAAAGTCCATTCAACTCTAGTTCCCTTATTTCATGACCTACATGAATATCCCATCTAACAACTCCTTAGATCCTTGCTCTAACGTCGTGTATTTCTTTGCATGTCACACCTTCCGGAGATTGTCGAACAACCTTCTATACTTCTCCCGATCTTAAGCCAGTCTTTTGAGGGAATTACGCTGCTCGAGGAATGCAGAACGACTGCCTGAGATTGAGGATTCAATTCGCGTAAAGAAATTTCGCGAAATTACCTGTAACAATAACTCGACAACAACAATAATGAATCATTAATGTTTATTAATAATGTACAAATGGAACAATTGATTGTATCAAACAATGGTGTTGTTCAAATCTATTGGCGATTGTTAAAATTTGCACAAATGCTATTAATATTTATTTTTTCGTGTATACTGTTTGTTCACAGTTCATATACCTACCTATGTACATACATTGTCAAACAATACATAGTTCCAAGTAAATGAACGCATTATGTACATATAATAAAACCATATACTTATCTATCATTTATTAAACGCATTGTTGAGAACGTTATTGTATGTCTGGTGTAGCCACAGCCGTGATTCACCGCTTATAATCTTTGTTTATGGATTCATTGTTCACGATATTTGATTATACGCGATACATTTACCTATATTCTGACTGTCGATTTTTTCAAGAGATACTTTTTCTCTTAACACAACACAGAGTACCGACTCCTTAAAATAAGTGGACAGAGACAATAAGGAGGCTTCCTATGACTGTATTTTCAGTGCGCTTCTTGACATATTATGTGTAGCTCAGGGCATTGACATTTTCAGTAGACTGCCTTGTTTCGTAGAGCCAACAAACAAGCTATAGCGCTCTTGGAGTCATCTTTTATCACTAAACGGCGCTTTATCAATTGTTATTATTACTATCGACATAGATGCAAGCCAAGATTTGTAAGGCGATCTACATTTTACATGGTTTTTACAAGTGTGAAATTTAAAAACACCAACATAGAGAGTTCGCAGCATATAATGTTATACACATGGATGAACTAAGAATTCGGAGCAGAACACTAAGTGTGTATTTGTGTGTTGTGTGTGTTTCCCCCCTTAATAACTTTTGATCCATTTGATGCACAGACCCCAAAGTTTCAAAAAGCATAGACAATTTTAAGCCTACAAAACTTTTGTACTCAGTATTTTGAATTTTTGTTCTAGCCAGGAGTTATGAAAATATAATTTTTCATGTTGTTTATCTACATATCTCGAAAACCATAAAAGATAGAACGCTAAAAAATTATACAAATAGATAAAAAAAACAATGACTCATTTTTTTAATTAATTTCTCTTAAAATGTTTTTATTATTTAAAATATTTTTTTACAAATTACTGTTTTACAAAAAAAATATAAGTATCGGAAAACATTAAAACACCCCAACTTCTCAAACATTACATTTCAATGTATTTACGTTATTTATCAAAAATTATGGTAAATAACCAAACAAAACAATATGAAAAAGCTTAAATAATGTTGAATATTAGTAAATAAATGATAAAAACAATTATATTTGTACTTACTGAGATTTAAAAGACAGCAAGACAAACCAACACTAACCGAAAACGAATCAAAATGTACTGATTTCTATGCAAAAACAGACGCCAAGACGCGTAAACCCCCGACTGATAAGTCGGCCATATTGGAAAATATTCTCTCATACATTACGGCATGATATAACTGCATAAACTGCAAATCTAGAGGGCGCTGGCCTATTTGAGGCTTGATCCACTCCTAGAAAAATAGCATAAAAAATATCAACTGTGTGCTTTTGAAGTAAGTCACAGAAAACAATAAAGTAAGTTTATACAGATAGAATTATCAATTTTTGAATCTATTTGACAGAAAATATGGTGGCATGGTCACGTGGTCTGTGGACTATATTCATTCTTTTGGAAATAAATACATTGATGATCTTCTGTTATTCGCGATTTTGACTAATGCGATTTTATCTTCGCAACAAGATGTCCTTTATTGACGTATCAACCTATATACATTAACAATTATCAACGTCTGTTTCCTTTCATACATTAAACGTCTGCCCCGCATATACGCACTCACTGGGCAATGGGCCCTGGGCAATAATATGCACGTCCAGGCTACCGGACGATGGGCAATAACCCTCACAGCTGGAGGAAGGAATGTCCTTCACCGTCCAAAGGTGAATTGGATGCATTCGCACTTAACACACTCGATGTGCTGTGTCCTCCATCAGACACATGTACCAACAAACACTGACTTAGGTGGGAAATCAACAGGACATAATATGGTGTGAGAAATAATTGCATCAAAAAGGCAGGTGGTATAAAATGTGTTTTATTTATTTATTTGTTTTTTTTTTTACTTTTTTTTTATTGAAAAATAATACAAAACAAAATATTGCAAAAAAATAATAATGATTCTGAGTCACGCCAAGTCTAATTTCTAGACTTGCCGGCGTGTTCTCAAGATAAAATCTAAGTATATTCTAAAAATAACAATTACAGTAAAAAAAGACACAAATATGATCTCCCAAACATACATTCCTTCCCATAAATGAAATGAAAAAAAAAATTAAATCGTTTGATATCTGTTTATTATATACAAAGCCATACCTCAATAGCCATTCCTTGACAAGTCTTTTTACATTGTTTTTGCTTTTGCGTTTCTTCATAGATGCTGGCATCATATTAAGAAATTTAGGTACGTTATATTCTAACGTTCTCTTACCGTATTTATTATTATACATATTTAGGAACTACATATCCATCGTTAAATTGTCGTCTTTTTTAATGCCAAATTTCATATTATTTAATTTTATTTTGTTTTCCTTCTCGGATTACTAACAGGTTCAACGTCAAATATTAATATTAAAGGCCATATAAACCTGAAAAGTTTTATGCTCAGTTCGTAGGTCTTGAGAATGTCATTTTATATATAGACACTATACACGTTGTATGAGAGCAAAACGCTCTACAAAAGTGGTATATATAAACGAATTCTTACAATATCACCAAGAAAGAGAACACACGACAGAATACATCAAGTGAGAAAAAGATCGCACAATAATATTCATAGACACACACTGCAGACATATTTTCTCTTTTACTCCAGTGTAATCACATTATAAGAATGCGGTGTTCGGTTCTCACTGCCTACACCTTGAGGAAGATAGAAGTACAGAGTAAAAAAATACACTTGTCTATAGAGACACATACAATTTCAATAGAAGTTGATCACTCAATTTTCCCATACAGAAGCTATTTTACTTCTGTTATATACATTTTTCATACAAATATGAAATTTATTTCACATCGATATGGCAAACCATAGATTATATTCTTTAAATTTTGACAATCTTTCAATTCATTTTTGATGATTTTGTGTATTTTTGTCGTATCAAAATTTCAAACATTATAAAAATACCTTGATTTTCCAGACCGTGAGAGCATTTTGAAAATTTGGACAGCAGATGAAATCATAGAGAATAAATTATCGGATATCTATGGAAAACTAATCAGCTCTAGGTCTACGCACTTTACACATATGATGTTAATATGAAGTCGATAGTTTGGGCTGTAGAGAGGACACAAAAAGGATAATCCGTACGGCGTACGCCATACATACAAACACACCACGACGAAACTCACAGTGTGCACTCTCTAATTGATACCTGTTGAGAAATTGATGTAAAAAATACGCTTAAAAATTGTGAAATCATGACTCTCCACTATTCCATAGTGTGGAGAGTAAAAAGACACGATGAACATTATTATGTACAATTGTTCCTATTTGGAAATTTACTGCCTCACTAGACGAGTCATTCGTTCATTTGATGATATTTACCCTTACTTAATTAATACTTGGTAGTGTATTTTTATAGTGTATTTGGCGGCTATATGACCTCTTAAAGGCAGATCGTTCTTTTTACTCTTGGACAATGAAACAGGTACAATGTACAATGGTATATTGAAAGTATTTGAAAGTTAAATATTTATTGCAATTAGGTCATCGAACTTTTTTTTTATATTCCTTTGTGTTCAAATTATTGACATATTATTATTTTGTTGACACATGAATATATTTAGTATTGTTTATGCAGACATTGTATGTATTGTTGCTGACGCAGACGTTTTCAAATTGTACATTTTATCAAGCAATTTATTTTTAATAGAAAACATGCGCAAAAAAATGATTCTTACGGTCGTATTACGGGAGTTATTTGAGAAAAATATAAGAAAAAGTTGAGCTTTGTAAGCAGGGGGGCAAGTCCGGTCCAACCAGCGAAATCGAAACCATCGTGATTACCCATATCATGGATATAATTATCATGTGGAGTTCTATGACACCTTAAGATATTATAATATGTTGATCATGATTATTAATTTTAAAATAAAAAGTATTACTATATCCAAACAACATTCAAGGTGTAAGCTAACTGTTGATGATAAGCCCGTGGAACAAGTAATGAGTTTCAAATATTTAGGAGTAGAGATCTGCAGCCATAACGACTTATACACTGAAGTCCGCGAACAAGTCAATAAAGCATCTGTCGTATCTGGATGTCTGAAAAATATGATCTGGAAAAATAAACACATGCGTATTGACAGTAAGGTCAGAATATATAAAACATGTGTGCGACCGATCATGACGTATGCTATGGAAACGCGAGCAGATACTGTACGAACCAAGGGGCTCCTAAGGACAACGGAGATGAAGGTCCTAAGGTCAATCACTGGTAAAACTCTCCGAGATCGTGTTCGCAATGTTCAAATAAGGAAAACATGTGGAATAGAGGACATCGTTCGATGGAGTAGATCCAGAAGAAGGCATTGGAGGGACCACGTAGCCAGGATGGACAGTGATCGGCTTGCAAATATAGCAGCAAATGAAATTCCTTCCGGCCGCCGCCTGCCCGGTAGACCACCCAAGAGATGGAAGGATAGCTGGACTTCGTCATCCCAGGAGAAATAGTTTCTGAAGAACAGACCAACTAGGTCTACTAAACGAAGAAGAAGATAAGAAGAAGATTATTAATTTTATAGAATATTTATAAGAATGATTATTGCGTGTTCAAAAGGTAAAATTAAACTCACCTCACTATAATAGATACACTACAAACAAAAGGGAGCAAATCCCTCTCCTCTTCTCCCTATTTTACCCTCCCTAACCTTCTCTATATCCTAAACCCTCCTGCAATGCTATATGTAGGTTCAATAGATTTTTTTTGTTTTTAATTAACTCAAATGAAATACTCATAATCCAACTGTCGATTTGTTCAGGAGAACTTTGTTCTCTTAACATATCGACAATGTATCAAGCCAGAATACGCGAGAATTGTATGGAGAGGTCTACTTTTTTCACGGCTTTTCCAACTTTGAAGTCAAAAAACACCAACTTAGAGGCTTCGCAGCATATATGTTCCATACACGGATTTACTCAGAATTCGGAGTAGAACATTTCGTGTGTCTGTGTGTGTGTGTGTGTGTCTGTGTGTGTGTGTCTGTGTGTGTGTGTCTGTGTGTGTGTGTGTCCGTCCCCCCTTATAACTTTTGATCCGCTCAATTCACAGAGCCCAAAATTTCAGAATATATAAACAGTTATAGGCCTACAAAACTTTTATACTCAGAATTTTGAATTTTTGTTTCAGTCAGGGGTTATCAACTTTTGAATTTTTATTTTATTTTTCCATATATCTCAGAAACCATAAAAGCTAGAACGCTGAAAATTGGTATAAACATAGAAAAATACAAAATCTCAAATTAATTTTTTCAAGAAAATTCCAGGGTTTCTCAAACATTTTTTATTAAGAAAAATATTTTTTTTATGATAAATTTATGAGTTTAACTGCCTATATTTCCAAAACTTATACAATTAACGAAAAAAACCGAAACACCCCAACTAGATAATTTAATTTTCTATAAAAAATATTAACATTGTAGTAGAAGATCTCAATTATTTTTAACAATTTTTTTAAAAATTGAATTTAGTGACGACATCGCTTCATACATTTTGTATGGCAGTCGCCTATACACAATATGTAAGAAGTCTTAATAGTTTGATACTTCATCTCCAAACATACATACCATCATGCTATTTTCATATTTTGGGTAGGAAAAAAGGAACTTCCTCCATACTATCCTATCTTGACATACATACCTACATAATATATGTTGTATAGAAAACAAAATATCTGAAAATATTTAATAATTTGTATTTATGGGTTTATAGTTTGGTACATATTCTTCAACTATACATACTATCGCTATCGACAGTTGGATCTCATGTGTTACATGCAACTAGTACTAAATAAGAACTTTGTAATTGGCGCTATGCATTGTCACAGATGTTGATACAGGGAGATGAGCTGGCTGCCACTCTCTTCAACGTAGTCCTAGAACATGTTGTTAGACAAATTCATTAATAGATACCAGCTGGAATATACGTTTCAAGAACAGTCAAATAGTCGGGTATGCGGATGACCTCAACATTATTGGGAAATCAATAATAGCCATCAAGGAGGTCTTCGATCCTCTGAAGAATAGGTACCGCTCGTGAAGTGGGGCTAAGCATCAACCAAGTTTATCACACAAAGTAGAATCCCAAGAGGAGCAAGAGGTAATGTGACGTTCAAGGATGTCTACTTCTTTGAAAAAGTGAACCGATTCACATACCTCGGCTCAACCATAACAGAATGTTATGAAGAACCAGTGGAAATCAGAAAGAGAATCTAAGCTGCAAATAAGACATAATTTCTCTCTGCTGCCAGTGTTTAAATCTCGAGACGTCCATCGGAAAACAAAATTGACGCTGTACAAGATAATCGTCAGAACGGAACTGGCGTATGGATGCGAGGCAATGATACTGTCAGTAAAAGTCCCTGGACACATTCGAGCGGAAGGTGCTTCGTCGAATCTATGGGTCCGTGAGGGACGGCGATGAATGGCGCATCCGGCGCAACGATGAATTGTACAGCATTTACCAGACCCCAAATATCTCAACCCATATGAGGCTCTCGAGATAGAGATGGGCTGGACACGTACAAATAGCGTCCTATACCATCCTCCGGCGTAGAAGTAGTTCGCGAACTCCATTGTGGACACGTACAAAGAATGCCAAACTCACTGGTACCCAAGTGGGTGATGATGGGTCATCCGGGGGAAAGGAGGAGGATAGGAAGACCAAGACTGAGATGGTAAGACGAAGTAAACGAAGATGCAAACCAGTTTCTCCAAGTGACCGGATGGAGAACGGTGGCTGAGGACAGGGAGAGTTGGAGGCGAAAATTGGAGGAGGCCAAGGCCCAATTTGGGCTGTAGTGCCATTGAAGAAGAAGAATTGGGGATATGAATCTATGTAATTTTATATTATTTTTAATACGACTTAAAGCTGTATACATAGTTAATTCATTCCAAGCCAGTACCTCTCAGTTATACCCAGTGCCAGTACCTTAAGCTACCCACATAAATTCTCACAATGAAGTACGGTTTGGGATATTTAACTATACTTTTAAAATATCACCTTTTAGTCAGTTGTTTGATGCACCAACGCGTTGGGAAATTTGTCTAGACAAATTAAAGTAGAAAGTGACTGTTATAAAATAGGATGGTAGTTATATGTATGTACTATACTGTATATAGTAATATGTACAACACAAGGTAGATACCAGACAGTTAGAGAATGTGGTTATGCACTCTGCATCCAACCTTTATAAACATAAAAACACACAGGTAGAGTGAAAGAGAAATATTTACATACAAATATTCGCCATAAAACTTACACTAAATCAACCATCGCTACTTCTCAAACTTTCAACAATATTGCACTGAAATTCAATATTTATTTATTTATTTATTTATTTATTTACGGTAAAATAAAACCATTTACATAAAAATAGTACAGAATAAAGATACATCACATCATCTTAAGTTAAAAATATAAAAATCAAAAATTATACATATATGTATATGAATATAATTGAAAATAAAAATAGTTGTTCCTTATTTAGAATTAGAATTCTTATTCAAATACAAATTATAAAAAGATAAAAAAACAAGGAAAGTAACAAGAATACAAATAGGTACATAAGTATAAAAATCAAGAGAAAGATAAAAAATATAAAAAATATAGGAAACATATAAAATAGAAATTAAAAATGAAAAAATAGAAAAAAAAAAAACACAATTGAAAATGTTACGAAAACAATACTGATCTCAGTTCAATCTTCAATTTGTGTAAGCTTACATTGAAAATGTCAGCAACAAAGGCATACTCATTCCCCAAACGATGAATTCTGGGAAACGGAGAATGTCTATGGGCTTCGGTCCTCAATATATCGCAATTAAATAATGATGAGTGCCTCGTAAATCTGTTAGGTATATGAAACTTAATCAATGAAATTAATGATGGACAGTCAAATTCAGAATATATGATTTTGTACAGGACAATCAAGTCCGACATAATTCTTCTATTGGATAATTTCGGCAAGCAGAGTGAATTTCTTAGGAAGTCATAGTTTATATCGTACAAAGATATTCCAAGTCTGAAATTTACATAACGTAAAAGTTTCTGCTGAACATTTTCCAATTTGTTGGAATGAATATTATAATGCGGTGACCAAACAGTTGAGTTATATTCCAGTTGACTGCGAACCAAAGAACAATAGAGATGTTTGATAGCAGACAATGAATTAAAATTATTAGATGTTCGCAGAACAAAGCCTAACATCTTCAACGCTTTTTTAGCTCTGTCATTAATATGCATAACAAAGGTTAATCGCTCATCAAAGATAATTCCTAAGTCAGATACTAGTGAAACCCTAGTCAAATTTACATCATTAATAGAATAATCGAAGGTAATCTTGTTTTTTATATTAAAGAAAGTAATTATTTGACATTTACTAATATTAAGAGGTAATTTATTTAATTCACACCATTCATAAAGTCTAACCAGATTTTCCTGGACAATCAGACACTCATTTATATGACTAATGGCTCTATAGATTTTTATATCATCAGCGAATATTAAAACATTGACGTCATTAAATATATTTATGATGTCATTAATGAATAATATAAACAAAATGGGACCTAAATGAGATCCCTGAGGAATGCCACTTGTAGCAGAGAATGAATCAGATAAGTAACCATCTATCTTTACAGAAAGATTTCTATTAGATAAGTAATTAACAAACCATTTTAGAAGACTGCCTCTGATACCCATTTTATTCATCTTATATACAAGAATTTTGTGAGATACTTTGTCGAACGCCTTACTAAAGTCTGTGTAAATTGAATCCACTTGTAATTTATTAGCCAAAGAACAGGATAAAAAATTTTCATACACCAACAAATTTGTAAGCGTAGATCTACCAGGCAAAAAACCATGTTGATTGTCAATAATACTCAATCTTATATGGCTGAAGATTTTATCCAAGACAATACTCTCAAACAATTTAGGAATGGTGGACTGAATACAAATAGGTCTATAGTTAGCTATATCATTTCTGTCACCCTTCTTAAAAATGGGTGTTATGTAGCTGCGTTTCCATATGTTAGGATATCCATCCATCTATAGGTAAATTTCATAAGTTAATAAAACGAATATGAAATTCAATTCAATAACTTTATTTGGATATTACAATAACTTTGCTTAAACCACGACTTATTTAAGAATATTCGTGTTTTCTGCGGTTATTTTGTGGTAGGTATTTCAAAATTAAATTAAAATAAAAAAATTCTATAGAGCACGCGAGAAACTGACCTCCCATCGACAGGCGACGAACAAGTCAAAATTAAGTGGTTATAACAAAATCTATCTAGATCGCGAATAATTTGTAGATTGTGCTGTATATAAAATGCAAAATTAATTTATTTATTTATTCATTTATTTATTTATTATTTATTTATTTAAACAAAACATATGCATACATACATACATATTATCACGCCGTATCCCTACTTGGGGTAGGCAGAGAGGACCGAACACCAGACACCTCTATCTTGACATACATATTTTGCCTTATTTAAATCGCGTCATACATACAAAACAGATACAAAATAAACAATATTTACGGATTATACAATGATTAATACATATTTACCTATGAATATGACTCAACTTCAAAAAGAAAATTTCTCCTCTTTCTGTAAGTCACATTTCACAAAACATACAAACTAACTAAAAATATATGTCTAACAGATTTTTAATTATCTCAATAGAGACGAAGTTGGAATATTTATTGTAGG
This sequence comes from Molanna angustata, assembly GCA_963576475.1. Lineage (NCBI taxonomy): Eukaryota > Metazoa > Arthropoda > Insecta > Trichoptera > Molannidae > Molanna > Molanna angustata. The sequence continues at coordinate 1,628,919 of OY754972.1, forward strand.
AGAACCGGGAAATCAAGGCACCTACAGGGCTTACGACCTGTCATCGGCTGGTTTACGTGATCACTTTATGCGCTTGCGCAACGTTCACCAATTATGCCTTTTTAATGAGATCCCTATCAATTCAATTTTGAAACTTCTATATATTGTAATACTGAAATTCTTTTCGCTTGAAAATAACGAATTTTTACTACAGCCATCTATGGGTGAAATTATGAACAACAATATTATTATTTTTTATTTATTTTGTTGTAACGCCATCTATTGAGAGAATTGGTTTTTTGTAAATAATGAATGGTTTTTTGTAATCTTTGACTCCCGACAGGGAAAAAAATCCAATGTTTGCGCATATGCAATAATAAAAATATTCGATATATGTCTAAACCTAGATATCATATTGAGGAACATACATAACATTTATATTGATATAAACACAAAAAGTTAGCAAAAACTTGACAACCCAAGCACAATATATATTAAATCATAAAAAATATATAAATAAGTATAAAATAATCACAAATCCTAACGATTAAAAAAAAAAACAAAAAAAAATTAATGGTAGATATTCTTTCAATTTTACCAAGAATTTATTAAAATTGATTTGCTCTTTTTTTAAACTGTACCTACCTACTGGTAAATCATTGTACCACTTTACCCCATAGTATGAATAATTTGATATTTTTTTTTATTATTGACACCAAACAAAATATAACAATATACAAACAATAAAAATATTACAAAAAAGTACAATTTAAATAAATTATATGAAACATTTTTTATAGTATTATTTGGTATACACCACCTCACTAGGCTGAGCCTGTACCGAGGTGTAAATATGTAAAGAGAATTTTATTAATAAGATATAATTACATATTTCCTTAATTGCATTTCTTCTAAAATATGCAATTTTGTGACATCCATTATAATTACATATTACAGAATCTCAATTATTTCAAGTAGGTAGTAAATAAAAGTTTTAGAAATACGTGAATTTCATCTTCACCTTATATTAATTTATTGTGTATGATTGTCCTTGTAGCTGCAGCATCATATAACATAATGTTTCAACAGTCAGAGGAGAGAAGGTCTACCTGGTTTTTAGATAGCGATATGCAAGGTGTTACCATCTCGCAATATCAGATTTATGCACACGTCTCCTAAGGCATAATAAAGTATACAAATTGAAAACACATAATCTTTAAAAAAACTCGAATAGTAAAAAACGCTATAAAAAAATAGCTATGCTGTACCGGTTTAAAATAGGTTTCTATTAAAATCGTTTTCGGGTGTCCCTCATGAGCCGGGTAATAGAAAATACAACAGGCAACAATAACATCTCACATAGTTCAGCAATGAGGTTCACCATCACACATTCTAAATGTAGTGTTTCGGGTGTCTCGTAAGAGGCGGGTAATAGAAAATACAACAGGCAACAGTAACATCTCACATAGTTCAGCAATGAGGTTCACCATCACACATTCTGAATGTAGTGTTTCGGGTGTCTCGTAAGAGCCGGGTAATAGAAAATACAACAGGCAACAATAACATCTCACATAGTTCAGCAATGAGGTTCACCATCACACATTCTAAATGTAGTGTTTCGGGTGTCTCGTAAGAGCCGGGTAATAGAAAATACAACAGGCAACAATAACATCTCACATAGTTCAGCAATGAGGTTCACCATCACACATTCTAAATGTAGTGTTTCGGGTGTCTCGTAAGAGGCGGGTAATAGAAAATACAACAGGCAACAGTAACATCTCACATAGTTCAGCAATGAGGTTCACCATCACACATTCTGAATGTAGTGTTTCGGGTGTCTCGTAAGAGCCGGGTAATAGAAAATACAACAGGCAACAATAACATCTCACATAGTTCAGCAATGAGGTTCACCATCACACATTCTAAATGTAGTGTTTCGGGTGTCTCGTAAGAGCCGGGTAATAGAAAATACAATAGGCAACAATAACATCTCACATAATTTGGCAGGTTCACCACTCGTTCTGAATTTAGTATATTTTTAGGTGAGACGAGACTGGTGTGGGAAGATGCACGCGTGTATTATGCTTCCTTTTGAAAGGTAATGCACACCAGCACACTCTTCGCCATTGTGAGATATATTCATATATGACGTGATGATTTGTATGTGTGTATGTTTAAATAGGTATGTCATACATAGGTACAAATACATCATGACGAAATTCATTATTATATGTATGCACTATCTACATGAAATCTTCCTTTTTAGAAAAGGTTGTAGAAAATATCGAAATTATAACACTCTAGTCAGTATTTCTTCGTCTTCCTCATCTATTAGGTATGTTTGTTAAGGTGGACTATTCCGGGAGGAAGACATCCAGCTTTCCTTACATCTCTTTGCAGATCTTCCGGTTAGTCTAGTGTTGTTGGTTATTTCTGTCTTTACAATTACGTGGACTCTCCAGAAGCATCTTCTGCTACGTCCCCATTTTGTTATGTCTTCGACAACTCATATAGACCAGAGTATTTCATTGTAGAATATAAATATTGCTTCTCTGGGTTGGAAACACTGGTTAGTTGGAAGAAATTGCCATACGGCAATAAACTCGCCACTTGCGCAGGGTGCAAGGAAGTGTTCATTATTATTATTATTATAATAAAAATGTACTTGCGCACATACCTCCCCCAGACACAACAAGAAGATTCTCCTTGATCAATCAGTGGAAGAGAATAAGTGACAATAGCACTTTACCAATCCACAATGACATCCCGTCTGAGGGTCAACAAAAACTTTCCTCGAGGAATCCAGCAGCAAAACTCGGACGTGACCTCGTTGGAGAGGGTTTTAGCCTGAATGAGATTTGGAACAATGACTGGGAAAACTTCAACCTGGATGTTAATGGGTACATGGGTACTTGTAGAATATTCTCTTTTCTCCAGAAGATAGAATATCTTTTAATGTTTGAGGAGTTTTTAAATGATTTACTCTTGTATTGAAATATTCTGTTTAATACAATACTTCAAAAGTAATACAAGTACAACGTATAATATTTACAAGTTATAATTAACTGTCTACAAGGTGATGTCTGTAACCAGAATGATATTTCTTAATTTTCAATTAATAAATAAATCTCTTTATTGTTCCCTTTCAAAAATTAAAATCAATAATCATTCATAATGAATCATTTCTTGGATTGTAACTAAATAATATTTCAATAAATCAATAATTAATAATAGACATCAGTCCTTAAATAACATCTGTCCTTAAATATAAGAACTATTTTTCTAATATGTTAATAAATATCCCCTAGTATGTTTCTAAACCCTGCTACTTATTTATTAACAATTTACACAGATGTCTCCTTACTTGTAAAATTGAAAATAACATATATATATATATATACAATATAATATTATTGTACTCCAACGACGATACCTATAGGTTTAGATCTGCCAAGAAGGCTTTGGACCTCTCTAAATAGAATACACACTGGACATGGACGCTGTAACTACCTCATGGCAAAGTGGAGCATTGTTACATCCGCTCAAAGCGATTGCGGCTATCCCTCTCAAACAATGCAACATATATTGGAGGAATGCAGCGTCCGTGCATATGAGGGCCCAAAGACGGATATTTGCGATTTAAAAATTGTGAAATCTAGTAGTGTATATACTATTAACATTACAATTATTATTATTTGAACCGGATCTGTCCGTTGTACGGGTGCATTCATAGTCTACAGAACATTCTGGCAGAACACAGTACATACATACGTCGACGGTGTCATAGAGACATTATGTATAGAGTTGTAATTGGGTATCGAAAACGTGCAACTCAATTAGTGACCCTTTCCGTTTCACTTACTCCTTTAGTGGTGACAATCTGGCGAATTCAGTTCTACGGAGTTGCTAACATTTTGAATATTTCGCTACTCTGTAAATTTACGTAGACTTTAATTTTATAAATAAATTAAAAACTATCTCTAAATAGTTATAATGTTGAACTATCTCTAAATAGTTATAATGTTGAACTATCTCTAAATAGTTATAATGTTATCTCTAATGACTATCTCTAAATAGTTATAATGTTGAATTAAACACAATAAAATGCATTGCTGAAAATAATGGTTATAGTATAGTAATAATAGAAAATATACTGAATAAAATTAAAAAAGTTAATATTATTCGTAATAAATATTTGTATAGCGGAATGGACAGTACAAAAACAGAAAAACAATGGCGTCGTATACTATTTATTGACGATAAATTTAATAGAATATTAGCAAAAGATTTACCAACAGATATAAAACCGGCTTTTTACACTAACAATAACATGGGTAACAAATTACGTAACAACATAGATAAAACTCCATTGCTAAATAACTCGGGTGTATATAGACTAAACTGTGGGGATTGTCCATCATTTTATATTGGCAAAACAGCACGTAATTTTGACATTAGGATAAAAGAGCATATGCGTTGTATAACAAATAACAATTTTTCTGAATTCGCTAACCACCTTATAAGTACAAACCACACATTTAACAAAGATATAAATGTAAAAATTCTGCATATACATAAAGAGGGATTAAAACTAGATAATCTTGAAGCCCTAGAAATTAGGAAGGCTCTGAACAGGAATAATAAAATTATAAACAATCAAACAATTTTGAATAATTCACCGCTTCTCAATATGTTTCCACTAGCTCGTCATAACGGTAATCCTTACTCCTCCCCCTCCACTTCGTCTTCCGCGTTACCACCCACAACATAATATCGCACACGTTCGTTCATTTTTAATAATAATTTAGTACAAGTCTGTCCTGAGGAGGGAGCGGTCAGCTCCGAAAACCGGTTAGACACCAAGTATTCACAGTGGTTAAAACAAAAAATATATTTGTACCAAATTTCAATTTGCGAAAAATTAAAAACTCATTTTGTTGTGTTTGGGGGTATGTCGAAAAATAACTAATATTATTCATACTTTGTGACGTATGCTACAGAATTAATTTGTGCAACCTAGCGTGATGTGTACGCTGTCACATCTGGTCAAGTTTAATTTCTCACATCTGACAACTCCAAGAAGCCTTACCGATGCAAATATTAAAGATTTATTCTGAATTATTTGAATTGATTTTTTTTTGTATATTTGTAATTTTTGATGGTTGAATAACTTTGTAATTGCAGAGAGGAGCTTGCACTGACAAACTGTTTATACAGTTTAGTGCATAAATAGATTTTTTTTATTAATTATACATAATATAAACATAGATAAACAATACAAAAATTTAAATAATTACAGTTTTTTTTCAAATTAGTACTGTGCCAATAACGTTAAAAAACTTGTGTTTGGGACGGGAGTAAATTACATACATTTTACATATCACATACATTTTACTTACACATATAATATACGTACATATCGAGAATTATTTAATAAATTGTAAATTAAATTTAACTTACAGCTAATACAGATATTAAAAGTTCTTTTTTTATTGTTTGTCGCATGGAACATTAATTAAAATTATATATCCAATACCCTGTTTCCACAGTTTACCCTCTTGGGCTGAAGTCTCCTCAAGTTCATGGTTTAATATTTAAATATATGTTAAAGAATATGACTATTATTTAAATTTCGTTTTTTTTTTACTTAATCTTTGTTTTCTAATGTTTCTGATTAATAACGGCTGCAACATTATTTTTGGGTGAAAAGCCTTGAGAAAAAAAAATATTGTTATTTTAAAAAATTGATTTTTTTTTTGAAGTTATAAAATGTTTGTGTTGTTTTAATAATGGCAGGTGTAATATTAAAATACTGTATTCCCAGGTATTTATACATTTCATTTGTCTTATTACATTTTATTGATATCATCATATTTCCTATGAGATTCCGTCTCTGTGTACTCACTAGATTTTCAGCCCGCTTTCCAAATAATAAATTTTATAAATAAATAATTAAACACGAGACAACTCGTCCGTAGCAGTTCGATAGATGCCACCAAATTTCTTGAGCCTTTTCGCCGTGGAGGGGTGTCTGCCAAATCTGTTTCAAGTTGTTTTACGATAACTCTTGTTGGCTGCATAGGCCTGAGATATCAGTTGGCCCTTAAATCGTTGGCTTTAGTAATCCAAGTTAAAAATTCAGGGAAGATTAAATTTCATTCGCGTATTTCAGTGCAAAATGAAACGTCAGTTACGTAATCTTCAACTATAGATATATTTTACGTTTTTCTATGGTTATTGTCTATAACGCATCTGTCAAATTGTAATAACCTTAAATGATACGTGACGCGAAGCTGTGACTAAATATTATTTTATTATTATAACAACACATTATTTTATTTGTTTCATTACACAGCATGTTACTTTTTCAATTTTTTATACCGATCGATGTTTTTTTTAATTAAAATCAAACATTGTAGTGAAAAAATGTCATTGAATATGTACTACGTACGTAGTAGTTCAATGCAAAATGTATGTACATATTACAGATGGATATGGAACTAAGTGATAATGGTAAAATAGTGTTTTATGTAGAAAATTTAAGAATACACATTATATATATAGAAACAGGATGGATCAATTTAAAAAGTGGGATGAAAAAACATCGCAAAAATAAAGTTGCGTGCCTGACGTTTCATTATGGCTGACAGTTTATTTCATTGTTGTCAGGCAATACATCGTAATTATGTAAAAAATAAAATAAATATTAAATACATGAACCACTTCTATATCAAGTCTTTTATTTTAACAACAAAAATAAATCATGATTATAATTATTATGCACAGTTATTTGTAGTATAAAATGAAATAAAATATTAAAGCGTGCGGCGATTAGTACGCCACCTGGCGAAAAAGACTAGAAACAATACTTAACTCAAGATTAAGACACGCGATCCGCCAGAAACGTTGAGTTAAATATTTGTCGTTTAGTGACGTATTTAAGGGAAGATTAGGTACTGAAATACGCAATATTTTTATTAAACTTGAGTTAAACTCCTAAGGGCCGACTGAAATACTGGGCCATAGTGTTCATAAAAATGGTGAAAATTTGTCGTTATGTTAATAGTATACATAGGAATTTTTGTTGTTCCCTACAATATTATGATCCACGGGAAGTAACAAAACTTAACAATCCATAGATGAACGGTGCACGTTTCAAACTTTTGCTACTGCTGCTACTACCACCACTCGTTCTGCATATGGTGACCCACACAAAAAAAATGCATAACACGAAAAGTAGCTCATATAGCCCGTGTAGTAGATTGGCAATCTCGACACCATAGAAACAATCGACAATGGAAGATTTACACTCGCAGACTGTCATTGACTCACAGATCTTTTTAAATAAAAGCATCAGAGTTGTGATCAAGATCTCTGTAAAAAAAAATACTTAATAGAAATCTACCAATAGTAAGGCACCATGACTATGACAGAATTTGTTAATTGCTTCAAAATTGTTCTTCGAGATCACAAAATCCGCATGTATCCAAACTAATAATCCAACTGTCGATTTGTTCAGGAGAACTTTGTTCTCTTAACATATCGACAATGTATCAAGCCAGAATACGCGAGAATTGTATGGAGAGGTCTACTTTTTTTACGGCTTTTCCAACTTTGAAGTCAAAAAACACCAACTTAGAGGCTTCGCAGCATATATGTTCCATACACGGATTTACTCAGAATTCGGAGTAGAACATTTCGTGTGTCTGTGTGTGTGTGTGTGTCTGTGTGTGTGTGTGTGTCTGTGTGTGTGTATGTCTGTGTGTCCGTCCCCCCCTTATAACTTTTGATCCGCTCAATTTACAGAGCCTAAAATTTCAGAATATATAAACAGTTACAGGCCTACAAAACTTTTATACTCGGAATTTTGAATTTTTGTTTCAGTCAGGGGTTATCAACTTTTGAATTTTTATTTTATTTTTCCCTATATCTCAGAAACCATAAAAGCTAGAACGCTGAAAATTGGTATAAACATAGACAAATACAAAATCTCAAATTAGTTTTTTCAAAAAAATTCCAGGGTTTCTCGAACATTTTTTATTAAGAAACGTATTTTTTTTATGATAAATTTATGAGTTTAACTGCCTATATTTCCATTTTTTTTTTAAATATCGAAAAAAGCCGAAACACCCCAACTAGATAATTTAATTTTATATAAAAAATATTAACATTGTAGCAGTACATCTCAAATTTTTTTTAACAATTTTTATAAAAATTGAATTTAGTGACGACATCGCTTCATACAATTTGTATGGTAGTCACCTATACACAATATCAAAGAAGACTTAATAGTTTGATACTTCATCTCTAAACATACAATATACATATACCATCATGCTGTTTTCATATTCCGGGTAGGAAAAAAAGACTGACCTCCATACTATCCTATCTTGACTACCTAGGTACATGTGTTGTATAGAAAACTAAATATCATAAAATAATAAATAATTTGTATTTATGGGTTTGGTACTTATTCTTCAACTATACATACTATCGCTGTCGACAGTTGGATCTCATGTGTTACATGCAACTAGTTTGTATGCGATTGCTACTCTATATCATTATACCTCTATGAGTAGTTGTTTGGTTTTATTACAACCTGTAGTTGTGTCTGGCCGTGGGGTGTGGGGAGAGAGAGAGAGTGAGCAGGGGGGGGGGACGTCTGGCGGCAGTCTAGACATCGCCTCCTCCACCACGTCTGTCCCCCCGCACCTCCTCAACCCGATCCATCCACCGGAGACCGTGAGTAACGAGCATTTTTTTTGACCAGCCGCTCCATATACACTGGCAAAGGTGAGACCTGATCCGATCGAGGAGGGAAAAAGGAACGTACTCACAGCCATTTTGATAGGAAAATAAAGTTTATTTTTTTACACTACCACAGTAACCGTCTTACTTATAAACGTACCTTTATTTCATAGACGTCAAGTTAATACAAATCGAGAGGTTGTTTAACGCTCGACTAACGCGTCATACGAATTATTTCAAAATGGCGGATCTTTCATATATGGATAGCCTAGTCTTCACACCATTTTTTTTAAACATAACCTGTTCTTCCCCCACCACCACCCGTTCTGCTTATGGGGACTAATAACGGCCCCTTGCAAAACTCTGAAAGAACACAAAGAACATATGAAGAGTCCGGAGAACTCTAAAACCTTGCAGACACTGCACTTAATGTGCCAAAGAGAGCTAATCATGTTGAAACAACTGGCTCACTGCTCAGTGATAGTGAAGATAATAGTGCACCGAATTTAAGACAAAAAGTCTTGAAAGCCCTAAAATTGCTCTTCGTGGCTACAAGGTCCGCATGTCCAATGGGTCCAAAGAAATTCCCTCGGACATCGTCGTAGAGTTCTCGTCGGAAAGTTGACACGGAGAAGTTAGTGCATTCCCATAGGATATGCTCAGAAGTCTGTTCAGGGTTATCACAAAGCTGACATGAGGACGAATCGGATAAGTGAAAACGAAAGAGATAGCTTTTGAAACTGCCGTGTCCAGTAAGGAATTGCGTGGTCCAATAATCGGGAACAATCCACGAGGATAAAATTCGAGTCCTCACATCGGGAAGAAATAAAAATGTCAGTCTGCCCACGGAAGAAGAGGACCAGCGACGTTGCCAAGCATCTAAAAGAGAACTCCGGGCCAAGTTCTCGATCTCTCCACGAACTGTGGGTAAATTAACAGGTGGGAGAGAAGCACCACCCAAAATTGAGCTTCGGCCTCTATACAGGTTGTGAATAGAAGCTCGTCGCTGTGTTTCCAGATCAAGGGGAGCCATACCTGTGAGAATAGAAAGTGTGTCAGTAGCGCAGGTTCTGTAAGCCTTTGCTAAAGCTATTAGTGCGAAGCGCTGTCCAGAAAGCAGCAGACGTCTAATATATTGGGTTTCACAACGATGAGCCCAACAAGGAGCGGCATAACACATAATACTCAGAAAGGTAGCGTTGTAAAACAGTCTTGCTACTGGAAATTTAAGGCCCCAACTAAACATAACCTATAAAAGTTTGGTAAAAATACCAATTTAGTCATTTATTTTTAATTATTGAGTTACTTTTTTTAATATATAATACAACTGGCTCACGCCAGTCGCAATAATAACTACAAACAAACCTAACCAACCTATTTTTACCAAACTTTTGTAGGTTAGGTTTAAAAAAATGGTGTGAAGACTAGGCGATCCTTCACATATGATCCGACGCATATTTGAGATTGACAGTAAAATTACTTATAATATTTTTCCTTGCTATTATTCATCCAATCGTGTTTAAATTGACTCATAACGGCACAACGAGGTGTTTGTTTTCATTTTTCGATGTCAGTAGTTATCCAAAGATTACACGCGTTTATCTATTTTTTGACTATTATTCTGTGTGTGAAGCCATATGAAAAAAATAAATGAGGGTGTTAGTAAACTATTTATTGAACTAGTAAGTCATAAATATCTTAGTATACGTTTATAAATAAAAAAAAAACGTTATTTCGTTTTTTGCAAATTTCTAAACGTTAAACGTTTATAATATAAGCAAAAAATCTGCTATTATACAAGCTAAAAAGAGAATACCAATATACGCTCACAACAATATAAACACACTAGATTAAGTACCTACAAAAATACCTTAAATATTCCATACATTAAAACAACTTTTGGACAACGTAGTGTACGATATTTTTCAACAAAACTTGTCAATAGTTTACCAACAAATATTAAAAACATCAACAATGCAAAAGAATTTAAAAAACTATTACTAAGATGGGTTTATCCAACTGTCGATTTGTTCAGGAGAACTTTGTTCTCTTAACATATCGACAATGTTTCAAGCCAGAATACGCGAGAATTGTATGAAGAGGTGTACTTTTTTCACGGCATTTCCAACTTTGAGATCAAAAAACACCAACTTAGAGGCTTCGCAGCATATATGTTCCATACACGGATTTACTCAGAATTCGGAGTAGAACATTTCGTGTGTCTGTGTGTCTGTGTGTGTGTGTGTCTGTGTGTGTGTCCGTCCCCCCCTTATAACTTTTGATCCGCTCAATTAACAGAGCCCAAAATTTCAGAATATATAAATAGTTATAGGCCTACAAAACTTTTATACTCAGAATTTTGAATTTTTGTTTCAGTCAGGGGTTATCAACTTTTGAATTTTTACTTTATTTTTCCATATATCTCAGAAACCATAAAAGCTAGAACGCTGAAAATTGGTATAAACACAGAAAAATACAAAATCTCAAAAAGATTTTTTCAAAAAAATTCCAGGGTTTCTCAAACGTTTTTTATTAAGAAAAATATTTTTTTTATGATAAATTTATGAGTTTAACTGCCTATATTTCCAAATATTTTAAAAATATCGAAAAAAGCCGAAACACCCCAACTAGATAATTTAATTTTCTATAAAAAATATAAAAGATGTATTAGCACATCTCAAACTTTTTTTAACAATTTTTATAAAAATTGAATTTAGTGACGACATTTCTTCATACAATTTGTATGGCAATCGCCTACACACAATATCTAAGAAAACCTAATTATTTGATACTAATCTCCAAACATACATACATACCATCATGCTGTTTTCATATTCTGCGTAGGATCAAAGGACTGACCTCCATACTATCCTATCTTGACATACATATATAGGTACAAGTGTTGTATAGAAAATCAAATATCTTAAAATATTAAATAATTTGTGTTTATGGGATTATAGTTTGGTACTTATTCTTCAACTATACATACTATCACTATCGACAGTTGGATCTCATGTGTTACATGCAACTAGTGAAATAGATGAAAAAATCCTGAAGGAAATAATTCTACCAAATAAAATTGAAAATGCACTATTGCAAACAACAGAATAGACAATTGAAAAAAAGTGAAAAATAAGTACTTTTGTTGTTTTTTTTTTCTCTCAATCAATCATTTTTTTTCAACAAATAATTTATTTTTACAATTTTTGTTGTGTGTTCATGACTTATAATGAAATATTGTGTTTGGAAAGAGAGAAGGAAGGATGCATACGTTTGAATGCGTAGCGTATGTATGTACATGTACTTATATTATATGTAAATGTATCTATAAATAAACAACGTAATAGACAATAACATAAAACTAGCTCACCTTAGCACAGGCTATGCCTAGTGAGGGGGCTAGTAACAAAGATACAAACAAAAAGAGATAGCTTTAACTATGTAAGCACTGGTGAAATAATAAAATTATTCATTCATTCATTCATACCATCACGGCATATCCCAAAATGTGGGGTAACCAGCAAAAAGGTGTGCGGGTGTGCATTGCCTTATTGTGCATAAAAGGGAGCACAACATATCTGTGTATACCCACACACCAGTCTCGTCTCACCTCAAAAGGCACTATATTCAGAATGGGTGGTGAACCTCATTGCTGAACTATGTGAGATGTTATAATTGTTGCCTGTTGTATTTTCGAATACCCGGCTCTTACGGGACACTCGAAAACAATAATAGAAAAGAGTGGAAGCACTATTCTAATAAAATTATAATTATTGAAATTAAATAGGTAACTTATATTTTCTTTGTATGTCTACTATGTATGAATAAGCTTATATTTCCTTAAATTATTTTGTATCTTATATCTCTACTCTTTGTTTTGGATAGAAATAAATAAAAATAAATAAATAAATATAACGAAATCTAATAAGTAAGACCGAATAATATTATAGTCATTGTGGCACAATTTTTAAACATTCTCAACGGTAATCATGCAGAGAGTACCTATAGTAACTCTATATATACTTTGAATTTCCTCAATATGTTTCTTTGTGTATGGCATACCTAATATTTTATAAATCAAAGATTTTTAAAGTTACGAACATTGGATTCTTCTGTCGGGAGTTAATGATATTATTATGACAATTTTAATAAAAAAAATTGTGCGCTTTACCTGCACACAAAAAAATCATAGTGTATGTGTGTTATTGATAAGTACCTATGTAATTGCTAGGGTACGATGAACACGCTTACCAGGAATTCCTGTGCCGGGGTGTTCATTTGAACAGTTGTGTGACATATACATAAAATTATACATTAAATTGTTATTGAGAAAAGAAAATGTGTTAGTTAATTATGTTATTGGTGTAATCTGAACCAGTCTAGTGAATCTGAACCAGTCTAGTGAATGATGAATGAATGAATGAATGAATGATATATTTCACATAGTATAAATAAATATTACAAAGGAACAAAATACAGTTAAATTTATACCCAATTACAATTTTATGTATATTTTTTCATATATTTGGAAATTTTACTGCCTCGCTAGACATATGTTCTTTTTTTTCATTTATTTAAAGACATTTTTGAATTATTAATTAGCTATAAACCACTTGTTTTTTGAGTCACTTCGCGACATGTTTCTTATCTTGACATGTCAAAACTTATAAATAACCATACCTTTCATAACACCTCTCCAATACTTAATATATTTCCCATCAAAAACAAAAACACTTCACAACTCTCCCCTCCCCCCACTAACCCAACCAACCCTCAACCGCCACCCCCCTCGCTTCACAGACAGATACACACAAATTCAACATGTTAGTCTCGACACGCCGATCGATGGAAGGACAGCGCTTCCGAAACATGTCGCGAAGTGACTCAAAAAACAAGTGGTTTATAGCTAATTAATAATTCAAAAATGGTTTATATTAACTACCACAAAATATCCGCCGAATCATTAAATGATATTTAAAGACATTTCATCCAATATTGAATGATATGTGTCTCAAGAGTAAAAATAACAATAAAACATAACAAAAACAAGATGAGAAAATACAATTGATACATAAAGTACTTAAGAAAAACAATTGGTAATACAAACAGATCAAAATACAATTAAATAGAACACTAAAGCAAATTATTGAAACATAGAATTCCTCCCCCATACGAAGAACTCGATATTTTAATTACTCGTTACAAATTAATCATAAAGTAAAAAATATTGTAACATATAAATCATAAAGTAAAACAATAATGTAACAAATAAATCATAAAGAAGGCATAATTAGTGAACGTAGCGCAAGTGCATAAAGTGATCGCGTAAACCAGCCGATGACAGGTCGTAAGCTCTGTAGGTGCCTCGAGTTCCTGGTTCTTCTACAATATCCCAACTTCGTCTCTATTGAGATGTTAAAAAAATGTTTGTCAATAAAAATATCATTTTTTTGTTATAAAGCCATGGTGCCAAAAAACTATATTATTTATTTATTTATTTATTTAATATTGCTTCTCGGGCAACTAACAGGTACTATGTCAAATATTAATTTAACAGGCACCCAATAACAAGTTGCCACATTCTAGAGACTTACTATATTAATCGTCTCACAGATCCAGACTGAAAACACAATTAAAAACTGTGTCTCCACCGGGAATCGAACCCGGGACCTTTGGCTCAGCAGCCAGATATCTAACCAACTGAGCCACGAAGGCCGACAAATTATTATGATTTTATTTAGTGGAAATAATCAATAATTGTTTCTTTATTTATTTTATCCTACGCTGAGCCCAAAGCAATTGGTGCGCTCGTCTTTCACTAACACCAGTGCTGGTTGCAGATGTACGCATTTTTTTAATATGGGTCCTTTTTGCCAAGTATTACCTATATAATTTATTATTTATCATGCATTTTATTATCTCGTCTAGACAATCTGTAAATAGTGAATGACAAAGATAGCTGTGTTGACAAATAATAAAATAACATTGATAACATTTGTCATATTAAATGTACGCTGCAAACCGCAATGGTCATGTGATAACATATATAATTTAATTAAAATTAATGATGATATATAACTTTAGCTCCAAACGTAGGTACTTAGTTCTAACTTACATAAAAACCATCACACCATATCCCTTACGGGGTAAGCAGAGAGATCCGAGCGTCATACTCCTCTATTTTGGCTTCATTTACATCCAAGCTTTTTATATTTCCTTCTTTCAAAATAATTCACTATTCAACTAAAATTATGAAAAAATTATATTTAATCTTACGTTGAATGGGAGTCGCGTTTGCGAAAAATTTAAGTGACAGTATAATGAAGTGACAGTTTCAAAAAAAAAAAAAATCACTATTATCCTTCTATTCACTCCATCTCTTACACCCATGTATATTTTTTACCTACTTCTAGAATTAAATAAATTACTAGACATACACTTTGAACAGTAGCAAATAAAAGAAAGTCACTTAACATTTAAAATAAACATACTTACTTAACGAGTCCGAGCACTTCACCACTAGGCCTTCCCACTCCAGAATACAGCAACCGCAATGGCATTGTCATTAACCATCTTCAAGTCCTCTGCGTCTTACCTCACTGGCATATCTTGACAGATGAGCAGCTGTTCGTCAGTTTGTATCTCGCCGCAATTGCAGGAAACATCCTCTTCCACCCTAATACCTCACCTTAGCATGTTCTCTTTGCATCTTGTGACACCGACGCGTAATCTTTTAAGTGTTTTCCATGTCAGGTAGGATAGTTGGTGTCCCGGTCCCAAACTTTCCCGCAGGTCGACTGGGGGGGCAAGTCTGGTTCGACCGGCGAAATCAAAACCCTCACGATTACCCATATCATGGATATAATTATTATATGGAGTTCTATAATATCTTTAGATGTCATAGAACTCCATAAGATAATTATATCCATGATATGGGTAATCACTAGGGTTTTGATTTCGCCGGTCGAACCAGACTTGCCCCTCTGATATCCACCGTATTGTGCTTGCCAAAGATCTTTCCTTGCCCTGTCTGATAGTAGTTTTAGGGGGGATGTAATTCTAATAAAGCTTTTAACATAAACATAAAATATCAAAAGGTACATTGCAGAAGAAAGGAAGTGGGATGAACGTTAGGAATGATGGTATGATAGAGCTGTGGTCGGGAGTGAAGAGTGACGAGTTTGCATGCAAAGGGGTCGGTGTGATTCTAACGGAACGAATGGGGAAATATGTATGAAAGAGTACAAGCTTGTAAGGCCTAGACTGATGTGGGTAAGGATGAAGATCGGAATAACAAGCGTATTTCTAATAGTAGGATATGCGCCTGGGAACTCCGACAGTGAAAGTGAAAAGGATGATTTTTGGAACAGTGTGATCGAAATAATGAACGAGAGGAAGGATAATGAAAGAGTGATTCTGGCTGGAGAACTAAATGGATGGGTGGGTGTCCGTAGGAAAGATTTCGAGTCTGTCCTCGGCCCCCACGGCGATATTAGAGTGAATGACAATGGAAAGAGGCTACTAGAAGTGTGCACGGAAGGGAATTTATTTGTGGCGAACTCAGTATTCAGCCACAAAAGAGTGCACCAGTATACATGGGAAAGAGGGAATGAAAGGTCGATTATTGATTATGTATGTGTTGACGCCGCACTAAGGAAAGCGACAGTGGACACTAGAGTGTATAGGGGCGCGGAGCTGGAGACTGATCACTACTTGGTGATATCAAGAATTGATCTGTTCACCAGCTGGCGCTATAAAACCCACCGAAGTGAACCACCGAAGCGAACCAAAGTTGAAAGGCTGCAAGATGAGAGTGTAAGAAATGAATATGGAAAAAAGACTGGAAACGAACTTCTTAGAACAACACATAGTAGAAAAAATATGGAAGACGCATGGACGACCCTGAAAGAGACCGTGTGCAAGACAGCGAAGAATGTCTGTGGTGTTGTTAAAAGAGGTGGAAAGAAAGGCGACGCATGGTGGAATGAGAAAGTTAAGTTAGCTGTGGGTGAAAAGAAAAAAGCATGGATGGAATTAATAGCTGCGAAAGGATCGGATAGTGAAGAGAGAGCAAAATAGAAGTATAAAGTGTGCAATAAACTAGTAAAAGACACCGTAAAAAGAGAAAAAGATCGTGTGAAAGAGAAAGAAAGCCTGAAAATAGCCAACGACTTTCCTGGAAACATGAAAATGTTCTGGAAAGGCGTAGCGAAAAGGAAAAATGGAACTGTGAAAGCATTGCAAGGAATTAATGATAAAGACGGAAAAATTATTATGGATGAAGAGGGTGTGAAAGAACGATGGAAAGAATATTTCATGGAGCTATACGATAGCGGTATAAGCGGGGGCGTGACTCAGAGAGCATGGCAAGTAAGTGAAGACGAAAAAGATGAAATTACGCGAGAGGAGGTGCTTGAAGCAGTAAAACACGCGAAAGCGGGAAAAGCTGCCGGATATGATAGTATATCAGCTGAACTTATAAAATATGGCGGCGAGCAGACGTTGGAGTGGTGCCACTCTCTTTTCAACTTGTGTTGAGAAGCAGGACGCACTCCTGCGGACTGGAGAAATGCAGTCGTGGTACCTTTGTATAAAGGTAAAGGATCGAAACTCGACTGCAAAAACTATAGAGCCATAAGTTTGTTAAGCTCAGTTGGTAAAATGTACGCAAGGATCCTGGATCAAAGAGTACGAAAGGTTACTGAATGCAAGATATGGGATGTCCAAGGAGCGTTTGTGGGCGGCAGAGGATGTATAGACCAAATTTTTTCTCTACGAATGGTCACAGAGAAGGTTCTGGATAAAAACCAGAAACTGTTCTGTGCCTTTATAGACCTAGAAAAGGCCGATGATAAAGTTGTTAGAGAGAAACTATGGGATATACTATCAGAGTATGGAGTGAAGAGTAGCTGATACGCGCAATCGCGTCATTATATGAGAACAGCGAAGCATGTGTTCGTGTCAACGACACAGTAACATCGTGGTTCTCGATAAATAATGGCGTTAGACAGGGATGTGTGATGTCTCCATGGCTCTTCAACCTGCACATTGACTTCTGTATAAGAGCCCTTAAGGATGAAAGCAAGGGTCTGAAACTGAGTAATGTAATAGTGCGTGATTTGATGTATGCAGATGACAAAGTACTGTTAGCTGAAAGTATGGAAGAGTTACAGTATCTTGTAAGCATGGTATATGAAGGATGGATAGAGAACGGTCTGAGAATGAATGCCAGCAAATCAAAGGTAATGGTCTTTAAAAAGAGTGAAAGCAGAACAGCGTGTAAAATAAGAGTAGAGAATGAATGGCTCGAGCAAGTCGACGAGTATGTATATCTGGGAAGCATGTTTCAACGGAATGGACGACCTGATAAGGATATCGAAAGAAGAGTTATGGCAGGAAACAGAGTGAATGGAACACTGAGACCAGTTATGAATGATCGCAACATATCAAAGGCTGCCAAAGTTGCCATTCATAACGCTATCTTAGTGCCAACATTGACGTATGCAAGTGAAACCTGGACATGGCAGAAGTCGCACGAAAGCAGAATTAATGCTGTTGAAATGAGATCGCTAAGAAGAATCTGCAATAGAACGATGTATGACAGGGTAAGAAATGAGAACATAAGGAAAGAATGTAATATGAAGAAAGATATCATTAATAGAATGAAAGTGAACACACTGAGATGGTTTGGCCACGTGGGTAAAATGAATGAGGAACGCCTGACGAAGAAAATATACAATGCGGATAGGAATGGATTGAGAGGCCGGGGCCGCCCAAGAAAGGGATGGCACGACCATGTGAACGATATTCTGAAAGACGGAAATGTTAGAAGCATGTACAATAGACGAACATGTATGAGACGATGCATGCAAGATGACGAGGCGATGAATGTGTGCCAGGATAGAAAGATATGGCGTTCGGTTCTCTCTGCCTACCCCGTAAGGGACATGGCGTGATGGTATGTATGTATGTATGTATGTACATTGCAGAAGGATATTATTTTTACAATAAATTTTATTAGCTTACGATACCCATTATATTTTTTTTGAGAGCCAGGAGGTGAGCAACATTAAATACAGGTACACAGTTAATCCTTACATTGCTGTTCTCAACCATTGGTCACAGAACTTCAATAATAGATACAGACACCATCATGCCATGTCCCAGCAGCATTCAATAATTTTGCAATATAAATTATTTAATTTCTTTTTGTATTTGTACGCTCCGCTTTGTTTGCTAGTTTTCTTTGTCAGTTCTTTCTAGCAACACTAATTGAACTGACGGAAAAAAATGTTGCAAACCCCACCAGACATTATATAAACACCAACCACCTCTTGTTTTTTCACACTTTGAAAATGGTCACTGGATGACCGAAACTAGTCAGTGTCATTAAATTAGTAGAACTGAAAACTTTGGTTTTATTTTACCATTCCAAATTTATTTATTATTTGAAATGGAGTTCTACCAAGAATTGTCCGTAGAAAAGTTAAAAAAAGTAACTAGGAATAATTCCTGTTTTAAAACCCATTAGTGCATAGTGTCCTGAATAAAGGACGCACCTATTTTGAAAATTGCTACCATGATACATATTGTTTACAAAAAAAAAAAATATTGCAATGTATTCCTTATTAATTGCCAAAACAATTATTATATAATAAGTTTGGAAAAAATGCGTAATTAGATATGTATAAATAGTTAAAATCAAAATGGTGGCGAAGTGTGTTAGTGCTGTACGACCTGGGTGACTATTTATTTGATTTTATTAATATTATTTCATAAAAATGCGGTTTAAACTATATAAAAATAATCTATAAACTTCAAGACATGTAATCAAATGTATTTTTTTCTCATATAAGTTAAAATGTGTTTGTTTGGAGACATTTTATTTTCCTGTCCTTTAAAAAGGACACCATGCATATCTGCATGTTTCATACTACGTGACATAAAGTGTATACAGCATTTCCAAACTGATGTTAGATGTACTACCTACATACATTATGACATATTTTTATCTCAGCAAGGTATTCATTTTTATTTTATTTTAAGAATCAGTACTTTTCACCCTTGCTTTCCCCTTTCTCCTAACTTCTCCTAGCGGAATCATAAGATACATTGAATTTAAATATATTTCTATAATTTTGAGTAAATTGTTTCGAAATTAGGGAAAGACTGTAGTGATGATGATCATTGCTTGCAATATGTTACTCAGGTATTTGTGACACCACCGGAGGAAGATAGCAATGAAACAAAAGAAGTTTCTGACAAGTCAGATGATGGACATGAAGGTCATTTGAATCACTTAGGAAGAAAGTTCCTTACCAGCTCTTGCAACGTGCAGTCAAAGGGAATTGAAGACGATGAAGATGTTCGGTCAGTATAAATCAAAAGAATATGAATCTGTAGATGAACAGAGAAGAGTTATATGTTGTAATCGGTGGATTATGGTTATTATATAGTATAAATCAAAAGAATATGAATCTGCAGATGAACAGAGAAGAGTTATATGTTGTAATCGGTGGATTATGGTTGTCTGGTTACAGCAAGACAAGTATCCAATCTAAAGAATGGTCCGAAGAAGACGACGCCCCCCCCCACGATTCATTTCACTAAACCAACCAACCGTTATATCCAATTATAATAGATACATGGTGTAGGAGTGGATAAAATGGACCAGTTGGTTGCTGCATACCGAACAAGGATAAGACAAAGAAAGTGGTGGTGGCCAACATTAGTGTATTTTCTGGACGTAGCAGTCGTCAATGGGTGGTTGTGGGTGAAAAAATTGAATAACACCAATTCTACAGAAGCTTTACTTAGATTCCGACGCTACATAGCCACTGCAATCCTGAAAAAATATGGAGTTGCCTCTTTCATGGGGTGTATGCCTTCAACCGCATTATCTGCAGTGCGTTATGATGAAACAAATCACTGGATAGTTGAAATTCCAAAGCAACGAAGGTGTGCATTAGAATCTTATTCAGAAAAAGCAGTTTTTACTTGTGAAAAATGCAACATTGGACTTCAAAAAAAAATATCACACAGAAAAATAAATTTCTTGTACTGTTACTTTTATTTTTTTTAGTGTATATATGTATATATATTTTATTATTTTTAACATAAAGGTATATAAATGTATTTATTTATGTCAATACATACTAATGTGAAACAAAAAAAAAAAAATTATTCCAAGTTCCTTGACTCCTTTGAATACATGTATACAATACTCAGATATACCATTTGTGCATGGTGTCCAGAAAAAAGGACGCTCTGTATAAAAAAAACTATTTTTCCGAAAAAAAAATTTTTAAGTTTTTTTAATAATTTAGATCATTTTTGACACCACTTTGCAAAATTACCAAAAAAAAACTACGAATAAACTTTATGCACTAATGGGTTAAGGCAGCCAATTTATTTTTTGTTTATTTTATAGTTTTCTTACGAAACAAATATGTGTTCTGAATGAGTAAAATATATATAAATAAACAATAGATCTAAAAGCTGCACCCTTTAAAGAAAAAAAGAAAATCTTTTACATAAGAAAATAAATCATGATTGTTAAAAAATTTTCACAAATTTATTTTTTTTTCAAATTTTAATATCTCAATATCTCAAGACCGAACTACCGATAATATATATTTTTATAGCAGAACCGGGAATCAGGCACCTACAGGGCTTACGACCAGTCATTGGCTGGTTTGCGTGATCACTTGCGTGAGCGCTTACGCAGCGTCCATTAATTATCATATAGGTATACAATCATAAAAAATATTCGGTTCGTAAATTTAGCTTTCATTTTACAGATCCACATTAGAAGACATCATTTACACAAAATATATTTTTGAAGTACTTAATAAAAATTGGCCGATGGTTCGTCCTAACATAGTCAGGAATCTGTTTGAGGTTATGACGAAACGATTTCATCGAAAGCGTCTGGTTTTGGTGTTTCGAGTTACGACGTTTCGTTTATCGTTGGCCACTTCTCTCTCAAACTGCACATTACTATTGTACTGTACATAATGTATTGCAGACTTACTATGTATTTAACTTGATCTATAGATAATACATTTTGTTTTTTGTTCTGTATCGAATAAATAGTTCACAATGGATTCATTGTCCGCAGATATAAACATTCACATACAAACGCTACCAGTTTTAAGTGGAAGGCAGAATACGTCAAGCCACATGGGCTGGTATTCATTCATTCATACCATCACGGGATATCCCACAATGTGGGGTAACCAGCGAAAGGTGTGCGGGTGTGCATTGCCTTATAACACATCTGTGTATACCCACACACCAGTCTCGTCTCACCTGGCATTACAAATAAAAATCCTTGGAAGAGTTAAGAAATTCTGTTCCTTTCGATACATTTATGACCAAGAGACTTGAATTATTCGCGTTATTTTTTTGTAAAAGGAGTGTTATTTCTGTAGACATTGGGTATTGTTTTTTCTAGAAAAGCGGTGTTATTATCTGCGTTAATTTTTGTAAAAAGGGTGCTATTTCTTTAGATAATATGGATTGCTTTTATAAAAAAGCGGTGTTATTATCTGCGTTAATTTTTGTAAAAAGGGTGCTATTTCTTTAGATAATATGGATTGCTTTTATAAAAAAGCGGTGTTATTATCTGCGTTAATTTTTGTAAAAAGGGTGCTATTTCTTTAGATAATATGGATTGCTTTTATAAAAAAGCGGTGTTATTATCTGCGTTAATTTTTGTAAAAAGGGTGCTATTTCTTTAGATAATATGGATTGCTTTTATAAAAAAGCGGTGTTATTATCTGCGTTAATTTTTGTAAAAAGGGTGCTATTTCTTTAGATAATATGGATTGCTTTTATAAAAAAGCGGTGTTATTATCTGCGTTAATTTTTGTAAAAAGGGTGCTATTTCTTTAGATAATATGGATTGCTTTTATAAAAAAGCGGTGTTATTATCTGCGTTAATTTTTGTTAAAAGGGTGCTATTTCTCTAAAAATTGGGTATTGTTTTTAAAGAAAAGCGGTGTTATTTTTCGCGTTAATTTTTGTAAGTGGGGTGTTATTTTTGTAGACATTGGGTATTGTTTTTGTAGAAAAGCGGTGTTATTATTCGGGTTATTTTTGTAAAAGAGGTGCTATTTCTATATGACAATATATTAGGTAGATTCAAATATATTACTATTGACAATTTTTTTATTACGGCGCTGGCCGATTTACTAATGATATTAATAACAATTAAGCACTACAAATAATAACACTCAATTATTATTATTACCATTATACACTTCCTCAAAAGAATTAGCAGATCAATGCGTAAATTGTAAATTATTTAAAAGAGCAAAATAAAATGCAACAAACGCATCATCAAGCTTTCAATTGGGAATAGTTCACCCATCCAGATACTTAACATATCAAAGGATAAGGCTCTGAGGAGGTCTCTATACTACCTAACAACCCTACTGATTCCCGAATATTAACGTTTAAAAAATCTTTATCGATTCTACATGTATTCATAATTACCGTTTTTTGCATTTTTATTATTAAGTTTTTTGATAAATCTATAATTTCTAAATTACGGATTAACGATTTTGGAATAATGCCAGTGGCTGAAATAATGAACGGTAATATTATTATTTTACGAGAATGCCAAAGTCTTTTAATCTCGTTACCTAAAGCGGTGTATTTTCTAATTTTTTCATCAAAAGTTTTTATAATATTACTAGAATTTGGAATAGCCACGTCGCAAATATATGTTATTTTTTTAATTTTATCATGTATTATTAAATCGGGTCTGTTATGTTGAATTGACCGGTCAGTTAATATTGTTTTATCGTAATAAAGCGAAATATTATTATTTTCTAAAAATGAAATCGGATCATATTCATAATATGGTTTTATGTTTATCGCGTCAATTAATTTATATTTAATAGCTAAATTTTGATGTAATATTTTTGCTACCTGATTATGTCTAAATGTATATTCTGATTGCGCGAGAAAAGAACAGCCCGATATTATATGCTCGATTGTTTCCGGAAAAGCCAAACATTTCCTACAACTATCATCTACTACATTTATGTCTTTTATTATATATTTTTGATAATTTTTAGTTTTTATTACTCTATCCTGAATCGCTATTATAAAACCTTCTAAATCCGCGTCCAAATCACCAATACTCAACCATTTGTTTGACCAAATTTTGTCAACATAAGGTTGGTTGAGATATTTTGGATGTGTAGAATGAATTATTTTATTTAGCCACGAATTTAGAAGGTCATCATTTATATTTATAATATTGTTATTGGCATTCTCGTCATTTAAATTTAATGTTGTTAAATTTTTGTCCGCCTCACAGATTACTTTATGCATTAAAGAACTATCAGATTTTTTGTGAAAGAAAGTTTTTAGCGATGCGATTTGATTATTATGTAACGATGTTATTTTTATTATACCCCTACCTCCTAAATTCCTAGGCAAATTGATTCGTTCAATCGCGGAATTAGGATGATGACAACGAAATTTAGTTAAACGCGTTCTAATTGTTCTTTCTAAACTATCTAAATCTGTTTTTGACCATTTAATAATTCCAAAAGAATATGTCAATATCGGTATTGCCCAAGTATTAATAGCTTTAGTTAAGTTTTTAGCTGACAGATTGCATTTTAATATTTTTGTAATCCTATCTTTAAATTTTATATTGATATAATTTTTTATTAAATATATTATTATATTATGACAATTATATTAAATAACATAATTCATTTAATTAAATTTTAGTTTGATTCAAAATTAAGAATCGCCGATGCCATCTTAACCAAGTTTTTTATTTTAAGGTTTGTTCTTATAGAAATGTATATGAATAGACATTAGCATATAGCATCCATATGACATCTTTATTTATTTTGTCAAAAAAGTCATGTATTGTGTCTTACTTAATTGAACAATATTAAATCCATCGACTGTGAAAGATTTCACTAGAAATAATTTGAGTTATTTACAATAATATTTATTTTTTATTTCTGCGTTTTCTTCAGCTAATCGTTGTGTATTTTTTACGAAAATGTCCTAAAAGAGATAGATTTTGGGGTTACTTTAAAATTTTAAAAATCCAGAAATCCAAAACCCACATATATTATGATAAGTGATTGAAATAAAAAAGATTTATTTTTTACATCTTTATTCTATTGCGTGAGTTTTTTTTGAAATTTGAATTGTTTAATACTTTTGTTGTAAAATTAGTTTAAGGCCATTGAAGCAGATATTTACTCTAATCGAAAGAGAATACATATTAAAATCTACCGTCTGATATGTTTACTATTTTAATATTCAATTACTATTGTTGCTATTTAAAAACACTTTTACATTTTTAATGACAAACTTTTTAACATCTCAATAGAGACTAAGTTGGGATATTATAGAAGAACAAGGAACTCAAGACACCTTCAGGGCTTACTACTTGTCATCGACTGGTTTACGTGTTCACTTTATGCGCTTGCGCAACGTTCACCAATTATGCCTTCTTATTGAGTTCCCTTATCAATGTAATTTTTGAAAATTCTATATATTTGAATAATGTGCAACAATTCACCTGAAAATAAGGAATTATACTTAAATATGAAGTAACGCAGAAGCCTTTTTTTGTAACGCCATCTATTGAGATATTATTTTATTATCGACTGTGGAACGATCTTCCGAATTCTGTGTTTCCACCTTCGAACGTCTTTTTAAAATCCGAATCAATAAACTCTTTTCTAGATTGCAAACCCCTCCCAACGCTACGTAGTGCGCTTCTTCGGAAGAGCAAAATGGACCCAAATCCTAATAGCTAGTGTCCCCTACGTAGACATGTTAAAAAAAAAATCTAAACAATGAAAGCAACAATCCTTGTAAATGAGGTGACGGTGTCTCGCACAGATGTCACCGCTGAACTGCGCTAGAAATATCATTTCATTTTTGGCTTGTTTACCTACTTGTACCAATGTGTATGTAAATCGAATATTTTTTTTTGCAATGCAATTAAAAAAATATTCTATCTTTTACATTTTCTTCACGAAAAGATATTGTTTATCGGAGAATAATTGGTGATACAGAATATATTTCCGTGTTTCATACATTAGAAGGTTACTTAATGTGCATATTTGTGTACATCCGTATGCACAGGGTATAAATGGGCCTTAAGACATAATACAATGGAAGTAACTATAATAAAATAATCATACCCCGTCAGCAAATTTTCATTTTGGGGCGTCTCCATTATGTTAATTCCTCTGAGGTTTCAATAGTGTGACTTCTATAACATTGTACCTACATGCGTCATGTCTGCGTTGGGCTTTCTGACCGTTACGCCCAATTATGTTTAACATCGTTGAAAGTTAAACTGAAGGTTGCTAAAGAAATGGAGTATTGTAGGTCAGTCAAGGACGTCCTTTCCATAATGGAGGGGTGGCTACAATTTGTACCATAACTCTTCTTTCAGGGGGTTGCTGTCACATAATTTATTCAACACTGTGATAACAATAATGACAACAATAACTGTGGTATAGTGGTTAATCGTTTGACTCAGGTACCTGAAGCTTGAGTACGATTATCAGTAGATAAAATAATGACAGCCTATAGAGGCAATTATTTAGCATATGCTATGTATATTGAAGCTATTAATTAAAAGCTTTTGAAATATATAAACTTAAATTAAGATAAGTAGTGAAAGATCTCACAGAAAGAGAGACAAAGACTCGGTTTCTTCTTTCTATTTATTTATTTTATTTCAGAAAACTACAGCTTTGTTAATTGTTTCGTTACATTTGGTGCTTTTAAAATTATTACAAGCCAATATTGTTATATCACGGGCGTTAAGCCAGAAGGATGTACAAACGAAATGACTACTTTACAGGAGAGACAAAAAACTATTTATTTCTGTAACGATTCAATTTATCCATGTATGTATGTAGAGTCTTTTTGAAAAAATTAGCCTCATCGAGGAGTATTACCTAAATTTTAATAACTAGTGATTTTCTTATATATTTTGCACATACGTCCCTCTGGCTCGCTAATGTTTCTAGATGTGGACTTTAGCATAGAAAATTCATAATTATTGTGAGGCGTAAAAACAAATTTTCTAAAAAGCTACGAAAATTATGAGACGTTTTTAAACGTTTTGATAGCGAAATTGAGACAATTAGTCTAAAGTTTCTGCTATTTTTAATGTTTGTAGGTACGCCCTTCTGGCTTGGCAGGTTTCTATGGCATCATCAATTTTTTTGAAAGGTCGTATCATATTATTTTCTATTTTCAATAAATTTTTTTCAGGCATTTTTTTTAAAATATCTGTTTCATGTTCGGCGTATGCAGATTCTTCCATCTGGTTCGATAATATTCGTCTTTGGCGTATGTTCATACGCCCTTCTGGCTCGACAAATTCACCTATGTCATAGAATACGCCCAAAATTATTTTCAACTTTCACATTAATTAAAAAACAATTTAAAATTTAGCTTTTTCGAAATGTAAGCTTTCACGGTAGATGTTTGTTACTACGATGATATGTCGAACGCTGCCTGTCCTTTTATACCATCAGGGAAGTAGTAAACTGAGTAGGTACATGCCGGGTCAATGTACGTGGTGTTTCTCGAACGTTCTTCCTTAGAAAAGTACGACTTGTATTTGTATTGTTGTCGATATTCTGGTAGGTTATTGACCTCGTTCTATTGCAAATCTCACGATAGTAAAATATATTTGCGACGGATGTACCTACCTATTCACCAGTTTTTCCAGTCCCGCTACTCTCAAAAATATATCACTCATTGTGGATTAAAATGGTGTTTTATTTTTATTTTGATAAATAAATTTAATATTTACTTTACATCATTTTTATGTCGGTCTTTTTACACCCTTTCCTTTAAATTCACTTGTCTGTTTTAACTGAATTTTTAACTAACTTCCCGACCAGTTGGAGCTCTGAATTTTTTAGAATTTGTGTATTTCCTTTGACACTTAGATTATCCCAGTTTGTGAGTTAAACGAATGCTCACTCTCAAGTAAATGTGTCGCAAAGTTCGAAGTGTCTTTTTTCAAACGGAAACACGCAAGATGTTCTTTAAGGCGCGTATTTAAAGATCTACCCGTTTGACCAACATCTTATACATAGTTTAAGAAAAGGTAAAAAATTAGACAAACTTGAAATATTAGAGATAAATAGAGTAAAATGTAACAGCAACGTTCCTTTGATTAACGCACAAATAGATTTTAATACTTCTCCATTATTATTACCATTAGAATAGTTAATGTCGGGTTTTTCTGTTGGCCATTATTCAATATAATTGCTGTCCTTTTAATACAATATTTGTATATTCATTCCTTCACTTCAATTTTATTTTTATTATACCTGCATACATATTTACCTTAATGTCTTTCGGGTATTTAATTTTTTCTTAGAATTGCCCCCCTTCCATATCTATTGTTGTTATCCTCTTTGTGAATCTATATATAGATGGTCTTCATCATTATTGTTCACCATTCTGACGATGCTCATCATAGAGCGATACCTGTGAATGGGAGTCGCGTTTGCGAAAAAATTTAAGTAGAACGTAAAATTAAATATAATTTTTTCATAGTTTTAATTGATTCAAAGTGTTATTGTTTAAGAATCATTTAAGTATATTTTTTTTACAATAGATTATGTATTTTTCTTTAACATGCTCTGTATTTGAATTAATCTCTATTTTTTTATTAGACAACTGCGTATCACATTACGTGTTTGACATTGACAGTAAACAATCTATGGTTTGTCGTTATTTGTAACACATAATACTTATATGCTTTTTGCACTCCTCTATGTAAACTTTTACAATATCAAATCTCAACTCATCTGTGCGCGCACATTGCTTAAAAATGGGTCTGATATTTCCACTTCTCGTATTAATATATAGATGTGCTATTAAGGGGGGGGACTGCTGCCAACGTACCTATTTTTCAATTTGATAAACCATCATTATTTATAAACAAATTGTTTTGAAAAAAATAATTTAGATAGTTTGGGTATTAATAAAGAAAAATATACCTTAACTTTTTGATAATGTTCTGTATAAATTATTGTAGAAAAATAATGGCATACCCCGATTTTCAACTTTTATATAATATATTTTTAATAAACTATAAGACGTAGAGCAATGTATTTTTTTTAAATTAAAGAAGACAACAATATCTAGAAAAATATGATGTGGCGTTGCATTAATGCTTCAGGTTTAGCAAATAAACATAAAAAAACATTTATTTTCCATTCAGCGCCATTGCAAAATAAAAGTTTTTTTTTGTTTTATTTACGTAACCTGATGCATTAATGCAACGTCACAACATATTTTTCCAGATATTTTGTTCTTCTTTAATTTTAAAAATATATTTTGCTCTACACCTGATAGTTTTTTAGAAATTTAAGATAAATGTCAAAAATCGGGGTATAATTTGAGTCCTGATATAACTTCGTCAAACTCGCTTTCCATTTTCAAGAGAAGACTAAAGCAGAGATATCTCTCCGATAATACCTGACCCCTCTCTTTTTCCTTCCTTCCCTTTGCTACGTTATATTTATCCCTAAACACCTGATCTCGATTTCCTCTTCATATTCCTTCCCAATCCCTTTTTTGTTGCTATAATGTTTTTCTTTTTATTTATCTTGGTGTTATGTATATTTTATTTGTTCTTTTGTAGCTTTCATTTTTTTTATCGATGTACATGTATAATTCTGTCACTCTGTAATCTGGTTGGTTGGAAGAAATTGCCTAATGGCAATAAGCCCGCCAGTGTGCATTATAATTATTTATATTATGTACAAAAAGTTTAATAAATAAATAAATTATTATTTTTCTACAAGAATATATACAGAATGGTATATTTTTCTACGTTAATATCCAAACTAACTACGTTATTTTTTTCAAAATGATTATTTTTAAAGTAATGATGCAATATCAAATTGAAAAAATAGATACGTTGGCAGCAGTCGCCCCCTGAAAGAATGTCCTTCAATACATATAATTAAAATAAACTGTATTACATATAATATTATTCATTATAATAATATTACTATACACCAGTAGAACCGTTCAAAACAATAGAATATAGTGTCTGTAGTTAGAATATAAAATGAATAGAATGCAGATTAAGGAGGTGAAGGTACCAGTTATGGCGGAGTAACTTGTCACTTGCAGTAGTTTACAACTTCATCAAAAGATGCCACCACTCGTGCAAGGCACGAATACAAAATTATATTCATACATTTAGCATACAACATAATAATGTACTCTATATTAAAATTTGTAAGTTTTCATTAATTTAGTTTTGACGATCAACGGAATAAGTATTGGATTGAATAAAAAATAATATAAACATTTGACAAGGAGCGAGATCCATGTGAACATGGTCTCGTATTCTTGTATACTCTTCGAATCATTAGCCTTGCAACTAATACAAATAAAAAATAATATAAACATTTGACAAGGAGCGAGATCCATGTGAACATGGTCTCGTATTCTTGTATACTCTTCGAATCATTAGCCTTGCAACTAATACAAATAAAAAATAATATAAACATTTGACAAGGAGCGAGATCCATGTGAACATGGTCTCGTATTCTTGTATACTCTTCGAATCATTAGCCTTGCAACTAATACAAATAAAAAATAATATAAACATTTGACAAGGATCGAGATCCATGTGAACATGGTCTCGTATTCTTTTATACTCTTCGAATCATTAGCCTTGCAACTAATACAAATAAAAAATAATATAAACATTTGACAAGGAGCGAGATCCATGTGAACATGGTCTCGTATTCTTGTATACTCTTCGAATCATTAGCCTTGCAACTAATACAAAT
Organism: Molanna angustata; assembly: GCA_963576475.1. Classification (NCBI taxonomy): domain Eukaryota; kingdom Metazoa; phylum Arthropoda; class Insecta; order Trichoptera; family Molannidae; genus Molanna; species Molanna angustata. The sequence continues at coordinate 1,659,488 of OY754972.1, forward strand.
AAAAAATAATATAAACATTTGACAAGGAGCGAGATCCATGTGAACATGGTCTCGTATTCTTGTATACTCTTCGAATCATTAGCCTTGCAACTAATACAAATAAAAAATAATATAAACATTTGACAAGGAGCGAGATCCATGTGAACATGGTCTCGTATTCTTGTATACTCTTCGAATCATTAGCCTTGCAACTAATACAAATAAAAAATAATAATATTAATATTTGACAAGGAGCGAGATCCATGTGAACATGGTCTCGTATTCTTGTATACTCTTCGAATCATTAGCCTTGCAACTAATACACACACACACTCACACTGTTTCTAGATATCTCTTTCACTCACACATGTATTACTCTTCTCTCATGCGCGCACCCCACTAATTCACACTTTTTTTGTTGTATTATTTTGATATTAGGTATAGTACGTAAGAGGTACATGTTATTTTTGTATTTTTATTTATTTAATTTCAATAATTGTATGCATGTACTGTGTGCTGTCCTTGGTAAAATAAAATAAATAAAATAAAATAACTATGTAATTGCAGTGTACGAGAGGAGCTTGCACTGACTGTTTTTTTTATGTAGCTACTCGGGCAACTAAAAGATGCTTATGTCAAATAATTATTTAACACGCACCCAATAAAAAGTTGGCACATTCTGGAGACTTACGATATTAATCGTCTCACAGATCCAGACTGAAAACACAATAAAAAACTGTGTCTCCACCGGGAATCGAACCCGGGACCTTTGGATCAGCAGTCAGATACCTAACCAAATGAGCTGACAAAATTTAATAGTAAGACCTTAAGACTCATGCATTTATGTCTTGCAAAAGTCGTGGTCGCAATTTACCCAAGACCAAAACTAGAGTCAGGTTCATCACTAAAGTTAGAGAAGTTTTGTAAAGAATTTTTGGGAAAGAAATGTCGAAGAGTTAAATGCAAAGTAACATTATTCGTTAGCTATATCGACATAATATGTTAGTCATCACAAATAACCAACACGCGCCATCGCCATATACAAAACATAATTATATTACATACATTGTTTTTGTTTCTCGTTAACCGGTCTGCGGTTTATTTTGACGTTATCTCACGCTTCAGTCGAATGTCAAACGTCAGACGGTTAAAGTAATGTCGGCCGGGGCCGGTAGAGGTCGCATGACTCACACAAACACAACAGGTAGCTGCACAGCCGACACGCCAATTAAGGTACAGTGGTTTGAGTCTGTGATTAGCATCGAATTTTAAATTTACTGCGTTAATAACATGACCACTAACCTATTTTTAACCGACTTTCAAAAACGGAGAGGTTATCACTTCAACATGAATTTTTTCAATGTATATTCAGTGATAACTTTTTACTCAGTTGTCCGATTTCAATGATTCTTTTTTCATTCAAAAGGTGACATATTCCAATTTGTTCCTATACAATTCGGTCAAGATCTAATCATGCAATCCAAAAGAATATTATCAAACTCTTCAATGAGCGATGGTAATTCCTTACCATATTATCCTATTTAAATAGAAAGGGAGTGCTTACATATAAATTTTATTTAGTTTTGATGATGGAACTTTCTTAACAGGTGCCCCGCAAAAAATTACATATTGCATCTTCCAACTGTCGATTTGTTCAAGAGAATTTATTTCTCTCAACATATCGACAAAGCATCAAGCCAAGACACACGAGATTTGTATGCAGGGTCTATATTTTTCACGGTTTTTCCAACTTTGAAGTCAAAAAACACCAACGTAGAGGTTTCGCAGCATATATGTTCCATATATGGATTTACTCAGAATTTGGAGTAGAACATTTAGTGTGTGTATGTCTGTGTGTGTGTGTCCATCCCCCCCCCCTTATAACTTTTGACCCGCTCAATTCACAGGCCTACAAAACTTTAATACTCCAAATTTTGAAGGTTATCAACTTTTGAATTTTTACTTTATTTTTTCATAGTTGGACAGTTGGATCTCATGTGTTACATGCAACTAGTTTTAAAAACGTCGATTAGTAAAATTAATATTGGTTTTCTTTATCGTTCAATCCGGCACTGATTATTCAGTATCCGCCCATTAACAATCGATCACTTAAGGCAGTATTGATGCACTTTTTTCCATGGCATCCTGTTTTGACAGGGAGAGTTTAATACCTCAAATCCGATATTGTGAGTATGGTAAACACCCTCACTCCATTATCGCGGTGAAAGCTTATGGAAAGTGGACAGCCATCGCAAAACTAAACACTTCTCTAGGGTGCAGTTCAATACTGACAGCGCAGCTAAGCAAATAATGTGAACTCATTTCCATAAAGCATTTCACGATGATTTATAGTTTCAATCGAACACAACATGAAAGCTCATACATAATCTCCCTATAGAAATGCGCCAAATGCTCACGCTACAGTTGAATTACTTACTAGTAAGTAACATCTATTTATTCTTTTAAAACATGATTTTAAACTAGAAAAATTACATATTTGTCGCTCTTCGTGGCTCAGTTGGTTATATATCTGACCACTGAGCCCTAGTCTCGGGTTCGATTCCCGGTAGAGATACATTTTTTAATTATGATTTCAGTCGTAATTACCTGATAGTTGCCAAAAAAAAAAATCAAAGGTATATAATAATAATGTTAGTAAGGTATCTTTGTTCTTTATGAGTTCTTTTCCCAGTGGAAACAGTTTTTTTTCAGTAAGATTTTTAAACCGAATTCCAATTTTCTATGTTGCTTAGAACCAGGTATTTGAAGATACAACAAGCAAAATAGCAGCAGTTTTCAATATGTCGATTGATACCGCTTCCAAATTATAGAATTCCATAATAATTATGAAAAATATGAACACATATATTCTACATAGAATTTATTCAAGTTCCGTCGACCGTTTCGGCTTATAAGGCCATAATCAACTGGTGTTGAGTATACAGTTTACATTATTTTTATACAGAAATATACAATAGGTAAAAAGATAAAAATAAAAAACATTTATACTATTTTGCTCATATAGGGAAAATTTGGATACATAATGGTGTACTAGGAATGAGACAAGTAATGGGGTGCTTGAGTGAATGAGGGAGAAGAAGGAAAAACACTTACATATAAGTAGACAACTTTTTAGCTCTCCATTTGAAGTACATTCAGCTAGACTTTGGAATAGCCCAAGTCCTGATATTACGTCGTCTATCTCACTAAACATCTTCAAGAAAAGGCTAAAGCAAAAATATTTATCTGACAACACCTGATTACATCTTCCTCTCCTCTTCCTTTCCTTATCCTTTAGTTTTCCTATCATTGCTATGAATTGTTCTTTGTTTTTTTTTACTTTTCTTCTGCTATCTTTATTTATTTTGTAATATGATTAACTTATTGCCATAGTACACATTGTTTTGTATATCAAACATTTACTCTGGTTGGTTGGAAGAAATTGTCATTAGGCAATAAGCCCGCTAGTGTACAAATTATATGTACAAGAAGATTCAAATAAATAAATAAATAAACAACCCTGTTCATATCTACATACAAGGCTATTGTATATATCTGTATAAAAATAATGTAAACTGTATAAGCACTCAACACCAGTTGATTATGGCCTTATAAGCCGAAACGGTCGTCGGAATTTGAATATTTTTTTTTGTAGAATATACATATGTGTTCATTTTTTTCATAATTAAGCAAAATAACATCTCACTTAGTTCAGCAATGAGGTTCGCCACCTATTCGAGACTGGTGTGTGTGGGATGCACGCTTGTGTTGCGCATCATGTTATATGGTTATGCACACCACCCGCACATTCGTCGCTGGTTACCCCATGCGGAGATGATGTGAATGAATGAATTCTGATTTTCAACATTTTAAGAGTAGCAGTGTCTTTTTCGGATAAACATTTTTAAACACTATCCACACGCCACATCCGTTTCAACATGGCAATATTTTCTCATTATGAATAAATAACTTATGTATTTATTTATTTATTTATATCATCTCGACACTTATACAATAATTTATAAATACTATCCCAACCTCACTAGGACTACGCCTGTTTCAAGGTTGGCGATTTACAATATTATATTTATACATTACATCTATATCCATGCACCCACCACACAAAAATACAATATTTACTGTACGCAGTTGGGTACCTTAAATCATTATTGTAACAATAATAATATCCCACAGCAAAAAAGGCACACCCAACTGGTACAATTAATGCAAGGTATATGGATATAAATGCCAGGGTGACCACACAATAAAAATATTTTTAACATATAATAAGAAAAAAAAAACAAAATAAATCACAAATTAATTTAAATCATGTCAGGTGAGTATATAAATTTTGAGTTGTCTTTTGAACAATGGAAATGAATTTATTTCTTTAAGGCATTCGGGAAGATTGTTAAACATCAAAGGAGCTTGAAACAGAAAATTATTATTTTGACCAAAAGATGTTCTTGCATTTACAGCCATATAGTTTAGAGATAATGCCATTCTAGTGGTTCGATTTTGTTGGGTTCTGTTAGCTATTTCAATACTAGTATAAAACTTGCACAAGGTTTGCAACATATATAATTGTTTTACAGTCATGATATTACATTCCTTAAACAGTAAATCTGATGAATATCGGAAACTCTTTTTGAGAGCAATTTTTAAAATTAATTTTTGTGCAATATTAAGTGGTTCCTAATTAGTCTTAAGACAAGATCCCCAGCATACAACATTGCAAGAAAGTAAAGTCTGAACAATAGCAAAATATACAGATTTAATCATTTCTTTGTCAATTATGTGTCTAAGCTCCTTAAAAATGTAACTTAGTTTTCTAATTTTATTTGTCATCATTATAATATGTTCGTCCCATTTCAAGAATTTATCAATTTGTACACCAAGATACTTTATGCTGTCCACTACGGTATGTATATTTCTGCTTTTTCGAATTGTAACACTATGCCACGGCCCAGACTATGAAATTGATGAAGAAATGTCAGTACGCCTGGATTAATGCAATTTGTATAGGCTTGTTCTATAGAAAGAAAATTTCCTAAATACAAGAAGTTTCAATTTTTTTTCTTTACATACAAACAACTTCACGCAATGCACCTTATGGTATAGGCAGAAGGAACCGAATCCCACAGTTTTCTGTCTTGGTAAGCATCCATTGCCTCGTCCGAATGAAAACTTCAAAAAACTGATAAGAGACTTTCTGAAAACTAAAAGCGGGATACGATCTGCTCATAAACTGTCAAATTTCCTAACGTAATTCACTACTCTTTACTCTTTACCTTTTACCTTTACAATAACAATTTTATGCGTTCAAGTATCTGAGAGGACTCTGTATATTTTTCTTTTCTTTTTATCTTTTATTGTTTCTGCTTATTCCTTTTCATTCAATAACATATAACCTTAAACCAAATTGAAAAAAGTACTGCCTCAGAACAAACTCGTCCAGCGAGGCAATAAATTTCCAAGCAGAAACAATTGTACATAGTATATTTATGAAAAGTCTTTTTTAATATTGTTACTTTTTTGTAATTGTAACATGTAAAAATAATAGAAAATACATCTCTATATAAAACTTCGTCTCTATTGAGATGTTAAAAAATCGTCAAAAAATGTATTTGACTCCCGACAGGGAAAAAAATGCAATGTTTATATGTAACTTGAAAATATTCAGAAAATAAATCGTTTCATTTCATTTTCATAATAATAGATAATTAATTGCGTTCATTTTCATAATATAAGATAATTCTCTATAAATATTATTTTTATACCCAATACCCAAAATTTTAACCAATAATCGAAGATATAGGAAAATATAGTTCTATTTATTTAAAAAAACTTTTAACCTGTTTATCAATATTTACTATGGAAATTAATCAATCCAATTTTTTTTAAGTTCTATAATATATTTTAATCATGAAAATCTGTTCGTTTAAAAATAACCTGAAAAATACCATCGCCATCCCCAGAAAAAATCAGGTCTATACATATATCTGTTCGTTTATAAATAACCTGAAAAATACCATCGCCATCCCCAGAAAAAAATCAGGTCTATACATATATCTGTTCTTTCATAAATAACCTGAAAAATACCATCACCATTCCCAGAAAAAAATCAGGTCTATACATATATCTGTTCTTTCATAAATAACCTGAAAAATACCATCACCATTCCTAGAAAAAAATCAGGTCTATACATATATGTATCTGTTCTTTTACAAATAACCTGAAAAATACCATCACCATTCCCAGAAAAAAAATCAGGTCTATACATATTACTCGCTAGGGACACGGCATGAAGGTATGTACTAATGCTACCGTAGATATAAATAAAAACATGTTTATTAAACCGTTGTGCAAGCAACGGAACTATATTTATTTTGTATGCCAATTTTCTTTGCTACGTCACTGCCCTCCTCCCTCAACTTTCTCTAAAAGGGGCGTGGTCATAGCAGTCAGACAGAGATGAAATATATCAATACAGGTGGTTCGAGCGGTACAGTAATATACAGGAGACGAATGCGAAAGAGATAACAATGTAATATAATACAATCAGACAGAGATAAATATAGTCAGGGGTGCCCCACATTTTTTATCTAAGCATCAAATATTAATTTTAATTAAATTATCATAAATTTTTCGTGTCAATGCAATACAAATTTTCATACTCTTTCGTTTTAAGTATGGTAGGTACTTTCTTCGGCAGTACATTTGTTTTACGAGGTTTTTTAAGTGAAATAAATTAATTGTTATATATTTTCTCCTTTAAGCAGCACGAACGTTTCATCAGCCAAAACGATTGTCCTTCTAAAAAGTAGAAAATATATTAAGAACAACATTCAATTTGTTTTATTTAAAAAAACTTATAGGAAAATGGAGTTCTACGTTATAAATTTCTTCGCCTAGGTGTTGAATACATAAAGGATTTTTTTTTAATATTTATGTACCTATTTCTTTCGTTTATTGTGTTTTTTCGTGATATTTCTCTTCATTTTTTTTTTTTATAAAAAACATACGATATATATTTGATCACTTCAAATGCTTTTATTTTTTGGTTATATTAGATGTAAGAAAGATGAATATCAGACGTGAATGCAAGATTGAATAAGATATTGTAAGTAAAATTACATAAAATAGTGACAAACCAATTTACGATAGAAAGATGAATGAGGATATCAGAAGAGAAAGTTAGATTAAAAGATATATTATGAATAGAATGCAGATAAATGCGATGGTTCGGACATGTAGAGAGAATGAACGATGAACGCCTGACAAAGAAAGTATACAAGGCTGAAAGGAGTGGAATGAGATATAGGGGTCGGCCGAAAAAGAGTTGGCATGATCATATAAATGTGATTTTGAAAGATGGTAATATACGAAGCCAGAATAATAGGAGAGCGATTAATAATTTTAAATGAGACAAAAAATGTATCTGACGAAAGATGAGTCTGGATTTCGGTTCTCACTGCCTACCCCCAATTGGGAAACGGCGTGATGGTATGTGTGGATGTATCTAGATGTAAAAAAAATATACCTTCATACATACGTACATTTTTATTTTTTATTACATCATTACATTGTGAAATGTTTTTTCAGTCTTTGTTTGAACCTTTTAAAATCATTTATCTGATAAACTTCGTCAACATTTACAGTATAAAAATACTGTTTTCTATATATATTTTTTTTATAAACTGTATTGGCCGGTATTACAGTCTCAGTTTAAGAGCTAAACTCAAGTTTTACAAAAATATAGCGTATTACAGTGTCCGTTTAGGCCTAATCTTCCCTCAAATACGGCACTAAAACGACAAATATTTAACTCAACGTTTTTGGCGGATTATGTACTTAACGGTGAGTCAACTGTCATTTGCTAGGCAACGCGTGTAGTTTCAGTTTCTATCACTAGAGGCGTTAGGCAACGAGTGTAGTTTCAGTGTTCTATCACTAGAGGCGTTAGTTGTAGCGACGGTGGCGCCACACAACAAAACAAACTGACAGCCATATTGAAACGAACACGGGCATTTATAAGCATTATTTTGGTGAAAAAAAATTAAATTTTCCATGTTGGATAGTAAAACAATAGTATTTCAAGTCGTAGCGTCCCGTTTTGTAGTTTGTATTATTTGAGGTTATTTAAAATTTGACAGATAATAACCACAAAAAAGTAAAATATGTCTATAATTGAAGATTTAGGCCCGGTATTACAGTCTCAGTTAAAGAGCTAAACTCAAGTTTTACAAAAATATAGCGTATTACAGTGTCCGTTTAGGCCTAATCTTCCCTCAAATACGTCACTAAAACGACAAATATTTAACTCAACGTTTCTGGCGGATTAAGTACTTAACGGTGAGTCGACTGTCATTTGCTAGGCAACGCGTGTAGTTTCAGTTTCTATCACTAGAGGCGTTAGTTATATCGACGGTGGCGCCACACAACAAAACAAACTGACAGCCATATTGAAACGAACATGGGCATTTAAAAGCATTATTTTGGTGAAAAAATTAAATTTACCATGTTGGATAATAAAACAATAGTATTTCAAGTCGTAGCGTCCCATTTTGTAGTTCATATTATTTGAGGTTATTTAAAATTTGACAGATAATAACCACATAAAAAGTAAAATATTTCTATAATTGAAGATTTAGTAACTGATATGTCATATTGTACTGTAATACGGAAATGGATTCAATCTCCCCTTAACATTAATCTTGAGTTTAACAAACTCAATGAGTTGAGGGCCGACTGTTATACCGGGCCTATGTCTTTTATTTTTTTTATGTTGATGAATCCAACTGTATTTTATTTAACTCTGAATAACTTATTGAAATCAGAAAGACTAAAGCTTCATTATACAATTATTTTATTTAGAGCATTTAAGTTGGACTTTTTTATATGGGTATATGATCCGAACAGATTCACAGTTTTCCTTAATTTTCTTTTTATTTTTATTTGCAACATAAGAAATAATGTACACTTAATCCATATCAAAATTTAACAATACATTTTTTTTTACAAAAAGATACTTAAGAACTAGATGCGGAACGCAAACTGCTTCACTAGGTTAAAAACATGTTCTGAAGCAGCTTATAATTATAATTTAAGATAATATTTTTGTCATATCCTCAGAACTCGTCATAACTTTTTTTTTCTATAATGGTCTATGTATTTGGTTTATCAGCTTACATAAGTATTAAGTTTTTTTTTCTGCACGTCCTTTGAAGAAAACACTTACATATAAATTGAAGAATATTGCTGATGCAGTAGGAATCTTACGAAAAATGGAAAACTTTTTTTTGTATTTAAAGATTAAACGCGTTTTTTTATTTTTTACACATAGATAAAACTAATGAGTTTTAAAACCACTTTATATAACTGGTAGAATTGTATGTATTAACGGGGGGGGGGGACTGCTGCCAACGTACCTATTTTTCAATTTGATATACCATCATTATTTCTTATCAAATCGTTTTGAAAAAAATAATTTAGATAGTTTGAATATTAATAAAAAAAAATATACCTTAACTTTTTGATTATGTTCTGTATAAATTCTTGTAGAAAAATAATGGCATTCCCGATTTTCAACGTTTATCATATATTTTTAATAAACTATAAGGCGTAGAGTAATATTTTTTTTTTAAATTAAAGAAGACAAAAATATCTAGAAAAACATGATGTGACGTTGCATTAATGCTTCAGGTTTAGTAAATAAACCTAAAAAACATTTATTTTCCATTCAGCGCCATTGCGTAATAAAAGTTTTTTTGGTTTATTTACTTAACCTGATGCATTAATGCAACGTCATATCATATTTTTCCAGGTATTTTGTTGTTCTTTAATTTATAAAAAAAAATGCTCTATACCTTATATTTTTTTAGAAATTTAAGATAAATGTCTAAATTCGGGGTATGCTTATTATTTTCCTACAAGAATATATACAGAACATAATCAAAAAGTTAAGGTTTATTTCTCTTTATTAATATCCAAACTAACTAGGTTATTTTTTTCAAAATGATTCGTTTAGTAATAATGATGGTATATCAAATTGAAAAAATAGGTACGTTGGCAGCAGTTACCCTCTTAAGCAAAAAAACGTTTCTTTGACATCTCGCACATGGAAATCATACATATATTCCTTTTAGTATGCACATATCTACAAGTTTTGTCTTATTTTTCATAGTTCGTTTTACCCCTCAGGTAAATTTATACAATAAAGTAGATACATAGTGTTATTGCGACGTTACCAATCCCTGAATCCGCTGCGCGCCACGACGGGTAGATGCAATAACAGTTCACGTAGCGCCGGGGATATATAGGAGTTCAGTTTGTTGTTTTTCAGTTAAATTGTATACCTGTTTCAAAGGTTTCTTTAAATGCAATGAAATCCACTGGAGTAATTTCATATGTACATTGCAGCCAGCTACTGCATGCATACCTGTGGCCATTGGCCGTACATGCATGCATCAAATGGTTTATATGCACAACACAAATACCAAACATGAAGTATATTATACGAGGATTTTAGAAAACACAAGCGCTTAGAGAATTCAAACAATGTTTTTGGTACATACATACATACCATCACGTCATGTCCCTCGCGGGGTAGGAAGAGAGAACCCGAAAACCACAATTTTTCTATCCTGGCACGCATCCATCGCCTCGTCAACACTCGTGCCTAGTGTTATTACATTTCCGTCTTTCAGAATATCGTTCACATGGTCGTGCCATCCCTTTCTTGCACGGCCCCGACCTCTCATTCCATTCCTGTCCGCAATGTATATTTTCTTCGTTCCTCATTCATTCTCCCCATGTGGCCAAACCATCTCAATGTGTTCACTTTCATTCTATTAAAGACATCTTTCTTCATCTTACATTCTTTCCTTATGTAGGTACTCATTTCTTACCCTGTCGTACATCTTTCTATTACAGATTCTTCTCAACGATCTCATTTCAACTGCATTTATTCTGCTTTCGTGCGACTTCTGCCATGTCCAGGTTTCACTTGCATACGTCAAAATTGGCACTACGATAGCGTGGTTTCATCGTGATTTCATTGCGATACTGGCTACTTTGGGTTCCTTTGATATGTTGCGACCATTCTGTTGTCAAATTGATATAACAAACAAATCAAAAATCAAAAATAGTTTTTGTTAAACAAGGGTTTTGAAAAAGAATACTTGACTATGTAATATTGGCATTCGCAGCTTAGTAAGTTGGATATATGACTGTTATCCTCGAAAGCCACCAGCACTCAGTTAATATTTTCCAATCGTTGTTACTTGCTGTGATATCCTTTTACAGAAAAAAAACAGCCCTTATATTATGACGTAAATTTGGCAGTAGCTGACACTATGTCTATAAGTGTTACCATGCATTAAAAAACAAATATCAGATACGTACTTTAATAAAATAAGAACAGATTTTTCAATTTTCTTGTCTGTACCAATAAGACTTGATAAATCTATTTCAGAAAACCCATTTATCTCCAATTGAATCATTTCACATTAAATCGTGTTTTTACAATGATTCTCATTATGATGTCACCAGCCACTCATGATGATAGACAAGACCCAAATCAATTTGACTTTATTTATATTTTATAATAAATTCACATAGATGTACGTTCACAGATCATACATTGACTACTATGCACAGCAGCTGTCAACTAATCCTAAAAATAGGTAGCAGAGAGATTAACGCGCAGATTTAGTAATCCAGAGGTAGCTATTTCCAAACCCGCCTCGGGTGATTTTATTCACCTATAGTCCAAACATTTTGGTTTAGTTTAGGGAATGTATGAATATTATGTACAAAATTATTTTTAAAAAATGATTGATTTTTTGTATGCTTAATTTCGCGACAGAAATTGAAATAACTTGTAAGATTTTATTGAAGAATTTCCTCTTTTCACACGGATGGTAAATGAGCAGCGTTGTGACGTCACGTCTAGCCGTCAGATTCCCCTAACCCCCAGCCTCTACGAAGCCCCTTAACGTCGTCCAACGTCTGTAACATCCTTTGTTTATTGTGAATTTTGAAACTCTAAAAATATTTCATTTAGACGATCCACTTGTCAAAGATGGAACTTATCCATACAATATACTACATACATTTACATACATGGCATATCTTCCTCTCTTCTCTTTTCGCTGTTCTTTGTTCTCTTTTTTCCGTTCTCTTTTCTCTCTCTTCTCTTTTTCTTTTGTAACAATGTTTTTTTTTTGTCTCTAGCAATTACTTAATATTTTACCTAATTAATTGTACCTACTAAAAAGAGCGTTGAAAAGGTTTATAACATAATTTATAATTTAATGTACCTTTGTTAATACTATTATAAACTATTGGTTCTATATATCAATAAAAAAAACAACTCAATGTGGGGTAATCAGCGACAGGTTTGCGGGTGTTCATTACCATATAAAAGGAAGCCCGACACATACGTGTACACACTAGTCTCGTCTCACCTAAAAAGGCACTTCATTCACAATTCCCTTAAAACACAATTGAAAACTGTGTCTCCACCGGAAATCGAAGCGGGAACCTTTGGATCAGCAGTCAGATATCCAACCAACTAAGCCACGAAGGCTGACAGGTCTTCTGATACTAGCTCTATAATATGTTAGAGAGCAAAAAAAGGAACAAAAAGTAGAGATCGTCCAAGAAAAAGTTGTCATGATGTTAGAAGTAATAAAAACAGAAGAGTGTGTATGAGACGATGCATGGACGTGAATGAAGTGAGAAATTCATGTAATGAGAGAGGAGTCTGGCGTTCAGATCTTTCTGCCTACCCCAATTAGAGAAACGGCGTGATGGTAATGGTAGGTATATTATAGAGCACCAAAAAAAGTACTTTGGCTCAGTGCACACCTATCGCTGGTTACCCCACATTGTGGGATATTATGCCGTGATGGTGTGTGAATATTTTTATGTTTGCTGAACCAGCTAATAACTGGCAAGCCAACGTTCAGGCAATTTTTTTTTTTAAAGTATCAGGTCTTCATAAATCAGGAGAGCGTTTGACAATACGCACGTGGAGGGAGAGGTATCAGGGTGAGTGACCGTTTCATATGGACCCTTCTTCATAACACCGATTGAGGGTCATTCTTTCACTGTACCTCTTCTGTTCTCCTTTTATTCGCCACAAGGACAGGCGTTCTTTGTTTGGCCGGCACGCTTCACACCATCAATACCGGTTCATCGTCCTGCTTCAATGGTAGGGACAATGGAGCATTGACTAGCGGCTACCAGGAGAGCAGATGTTCAAAGAGAGTTCAGCCAAGGTCTACGGACGAGACAGCTCGGATTTCAATTGACCCAATGCTGTGAATTGATACCATCTTCTTTTGTGTATTATTTTTATTCAAATTGGTACTTAACCCTAACAAATCTCGTGGTATTTTTTATCTCCGTTGATTTCAATAGAAGGAATGCCTCAGTACAAAGTTTTAACTTATTTTCACACTACACTCTACAATGACAGCAAGTAAGCAGAATCCTGCTGCTCAACTAGGAAGCCCTGTTCTAGGGCTTGCAGATTAAGTTATTTTTATTTGTTGATTTTCATACTATACCTATTATTTGTACCTATACATCATTAAATTTGTTGAACTATGTTTACACGAACCAGTTGATTTAATTTGGATACAAAACGAGTTGGGTATGGCAACATTCCACATTATAATAAAAATAATAATAATACCCAATAACGAACATTTCCTTGCATCCTGCGTAAAAGGCAAGTGCCTTATGGCAATTTCTTCCAACCAAGCAGTGTTTCCAGCCCAGAGAAGCAATATTTGCTAGAGAAAAAAAAAAAAAAAATTTCTCCTCTGCTGGGAATTGAACCCAGGACACCCGCATAGAAATCAAACGACTTACCAACTGTACCACGGCGGTTTTTTTTGCTTCTTGAAGCAACTTAATAAGCAACATTCAGAGATTGTCAACAATCTCTAAATGTGTTTATTAAGTTTCTTCTCGAACTCTTTTACTAGCCCACCAACCCGACTGTGGATTGATCATTCGAATCCTGTGTTTCCACTTTTGTAACTGACATCAAGGCAATGTTTGGCCTGTTTAAATGCTTAAAAAATAATTAACTAGTGTGTACGCGCGTGTATCGGTAATGCACACCCGCAAACCTGCGCTGGTTGCCCCACATTGTGGGATATGCCGAGAAGCTAGGTATGTATGTATATGTAAGTATGTATTATATTGACAAGTGGATTGTCTAAATGAAATATTTATTTTTTAATTAATCAAGATACTTAATTTTTTTATCTTAGATGGTTTTGCCACGTGGGTAGAATGAATGAGGAACGCCTGACGAAGTAAATATACAGCAGAATAAATGCAGTTGAAATGAGATCGTTAAGAAGAATCTGTAATAGAAAGATGTACGACAGGGTAAGAAATGAGGACATCAGGAAAGTATGTAAGATGAAGAAAGATGTCATTCTATTGATTCTTTCTTCTTCTTAAGTAAACACATTGAGATGGTTTGGCCACATGACCTATCGCTTCGATCTGCTGAACGTACTACATTAACTATCACCATTCACAACACTGAATTTTTCTGCTTTTCCTTTGAAGTGCGTTCAGCAAGACTCTGGAATAATTTGAGTCCTGATATAACTTCGTCAAACTCGCTTTCCATTTTCAAGAGAAGACTAAAGCAGGGATATCTCTCCGAAAATACCTGATCCCTCTCCTTTTCCTTCCTTCCCTTTGCTACGTAATATTTATCCCTAAACACCTGATCTCGATTTCCTCTTCTTATTCCTTCCCAATCCCTTTTTTGTTGCTATGATGTTTTTTTATATTTTATTTATGTTGATGTTATGTATATTTTATTTGTTCTTTTGTAGCTTTCATTTTTTTGTTGATGTATAATTCTGTCACTCTGTAATCTGGTTGGTTGGAAGAAATTGCCTAATGGCAATAAGCCCGCCAGTGTGCATTATATTTGTTTATATTATGTACAAAAAGTTAAATAAATAAATGAGGAACGCCTGACGAAGAAAATATACATTGGGGACAGGAATGGAATGAGAGGTCGGGGCCGCCCAAGAAAGGGATGGCACGACCATGTGAACGGTATTTTGAAAGACGGAAATGTTAAAAGCGTGA